>BOPP01000005.1:16282910-16328210 GCA_017312745.1 Gryllus bimaculatus | reverse complement strand
AGCGAACCCTGCTGGACCTGCGTTCGTCTGCGTTACACGAGCACCATTCTGTCGCTTCTTCGGATCCAAGGCTTTATCAGGTAAGTCACGTGGGTATAAATTACAAAAATTTAGCATCTTTCTCTCAGGTATGGAATCCAGATTCTCATTCTCTGTTTGGTTTTAGGGATTTCTCTTTACCATCTTATCCATGAGTTCCCTTTATGTTGCTTTGAATTTTGCAAAATAAAGCATTAGTTTTTTGTGAATCCAAGCCATTTTACCACTTCAAGCACTTTTAGTCCAATGTTTTCAGCATCGATACACATTAATTATATTGATTAATTGGCAATATAAGTGGCGATCCTGCTAACTTGGGTTTATGAATGGAAAAATACACATACCTTGTACTCAGCTCACTAAAGAGATGAATCAAATGAAAAACCTCATTCTTTTTATTATGGGAATTTAATAAATAAATGTGAAATAGGAAAGTCTCATTTCTTATCGTAGACTCCATGATGTGCTATGTAAGTACACATCACTTGGAGGAAGCTTGGATGACTTATACAAAGAAATCCTTTATTTCGGCTGTAGACAATCACGATGTCCTTCGTCAGTTTGGGTGAAGTGATTTTCGACAAGCTCTTTACGTACCACAGACCATTCTTGTAGAACTAGCGATCCAAAATCTTCTGCTTTTTATCTAAGGAGAATTTTACTTTCCTGTGATTGGTTTAGAAGATACAACAGAAATTAAGTCGGTTTTAAATTTCTGCTCCACTCTCGGTAGAAAAATTTGCTGAGAATTAATGCATGAATTGTCATATGCGCTGTTATTGTGAAAATAATATATCGCAGTTCATGCTTTCCCACCCAAAAGCAAATTACAGATTTCTAGTCTAATGGGATGCATGACACCAAAATAGTGAATGTTTTAAATCATTTCACGATATTTCGATTGATTAAAGCACGCAGATATGTTGCTGGTCTACAAATCATTCACCGCCACGTTTTCAATTTGTATCGCATTTTAAATGTTTAATTAAAAATTACCTTCGTTTATAAGTGTTCATTTTTACAATAAATAAACTTACTTCAATTATAAATTTCTGTATAAGTATTTCATTTATATTTTAATATCTAATCTATTTCATTTTTAATTCTTTCGTCAGATTAATATCTGACAACTGAATAAAAAATTAGAAATTGTAATCCCCGAAACGATGGGTAAAAATTTCTAAAACAAAATACATATGAGTCACAATAACCCTAAAATACAATAAGATTTTTGACAAGTTGTTTAGCCTCAGTTTCCCCTACCGGCCACCTCTCTTCAGCCAAAAAAATTTCTTTACTTTATATTTATTTTATCAACTTAATACTATTTTATATAATTGAAAAAATGTGAAAAATAATTTATATTATAAATTTTTTTTATATTTTCTCAGGCCAAAATCAAACGCAAAAATATTTTTCAAAAGAACCAAAAATAATTTTTACTATGTCTTAGAAACTGAAAGAACTAGACAAAATATTAAATTCCTCTGAAAGAAATTGATTTTTTAAAGATTTTTCAACTGCCTCAGTTGTAATTAAAAAATAGAAATCGTTACCTTTTCCCCCTTTCAATTATTCAAATACACTTTGAAAATAACATCTGTGCATTTATTTTATGTTTATTACACTTTGTAACATTGTGTAACCCAGCAATATTTTGACTTTGGAATATAGTTACAAATAAAATGAGTGAAACCAGAACGCTTTAATGAATTTTATAATTGTGAAAATTGTTTATTTAAGCAATGCCACTGCAAAGTCATAGTGCTTTATTCCGCTATTAAAACTACGGCATTTCAATTGTTCATTAAACTACGAAAAAACATTGCCACTGAATATAGCCTCATAATAAAACGTTTTTCTTAGAATTCATAAAATCAAGTACAACCGTTCTGGTTTTCGCCAATACAATATTGTGCTTTTAAAGTTATATAAATTACATATGTATAACATCCGCAATGATATAGTAGAAATGATGCTATATAGATAAAGAGACATGATAGTTTTGCGTTATATAAGAAACATCCGACACAAAACCCTGTAAGTGCCACTGGTGATATAAAATTACATCCCAGTCTTTCATCGAAACAGAGTTTAGAAGAAACTAGAGTGTTACAGAATGGCAGAGACTTTCCATCTTAGTTTTCTTTCCTTTGGTCACGGCTAGATATACGAACTTGCCCACTACTCCTGTCAACTGCCATCCTCTCTCCATAATATATAATACATATTTATAAAATTTTTCTTAATTTTTCCGTTTTACTAATAGTACTAAGGGAATATTATTTTAAAATATTTAAAAAAACAGTAAAACCTTCGCCATTAATAGCAATTTTTGTGAAACATTTGACCGGTTTTAAGAAAATGGCGTTTAAACCTACTGTAAATTCAAATTTGAAGCGTTTTCACAAAATGTTTGAGTTTTTCGAAAAACTTCATTAAAAGTCAAAATGTAAATTTAAATGAAGGGAAAAAAATCGAAATTATACTATGATGTAAACGTGTGGCATTTCAACTTCACAGCTAGAAGGAGAGGACAATCTCATATAATCGAAAGCTCTAATATCAAACTTTAAGCCGTTACGAAGCTCCCGATTGGATGTCCAGTGTCCCCCTCTCCGTGCGCTCGTATGTTGAACTCCCACACATTTAAATCGGAAGTTCTTTCACGATAGAATAAAGGGACTATTTGATTTTTTTGTGCATTTAATCTCCTGCCCAGAGTACTGGCCTGTTTTGTTTGTTTTTCCAAAAAATATGACGTTCAATTTGAATAGTGTGATACAAAAATAGAAAGAAAATTTCTGATAGTATAGATAATTTTCTTATTTTTTTTTTTTTCAATCATATAAAATAGTTTTAAAGTTAAAAAAATATCAATTTGGTTTCAGGATCTTTTTACATCTTATCCAAGGGTACTCATTATGCTTTGAATTTTGCAAAATAAAAGCATTAGTTTTTTATGAACTATTTGTTCAATTTAAACAAATATTAAGATTTTTATAATATTTGTTTTTAGTTTCCCTCGCGTCCATTTAAGAGTATTGTTTCCTTTCATTAGAAAGAAATGTAAAACTTGTTACATCGCTTTTTTAAAAACTTTGCATAGAATGATTAATAAGCAATACTGGCTCTCGTATTTCAAAGTAATACCATTTCACAGAATTTTAGCTTCAAAAAGGCACTGGTGTATCAATTGCTCATTCATTCATTAACAATACTTGTCTCATTTTTCAGAAAATGTGTGCTGTCATCGAAAACAGATACAAGTTTTTCCTAACGAGCGGGAAAGATTAATTCTATTTGGGATCGATACAACGAACCGCTTTCAAAAAGTTTCGCATGAATGAAACTATAATCAAAAGCGCCACCAAATCATCACAAAGAGGCGACAACGTTCAGACATCGAGCATATCAAGATGATGTTCGGTCAAGTGAACGAAAAGCTGGACGCTTAGAAGCATTCCACGAAAAAATTATCAACTCGTTAACTTCGTAAACAAATCTCTTGCCCAAACATCTTCCACGCAGCCTCCAAATCTAGCGAAAGTAGTTGCTAAAATGTTTGTAACAATATAATGTCAATATATCAAACATCACGAGAAATATTTTTACTCCATTTTATATTACATTTTCGGGAGCTTCCTGAGGATTTCTACTCAGTAAAACGTAACGAGGAAATGCCAATAAAATATAATATATTCTATATAAACTGAGTATCTGAAATTAAAAATTAAGATTATGTAGATGCCCATATGGATAGTGGTAAAGACAACATAAATGGAATTCTGTCTTATTTTGTTAATAATAATTGTAATAATGTCTTCAGATAGCTATAAGATTCAAATTTTACGAAAGAAAAAAAAAATTTGGATGAAGTGTAATTCAGTCATGTGAAAAGGTATTTTAATTTTCAAGTCTAATATATTACCATATTTCGTTAAATTTATTATGAATCTCAAATAAAAATACAGATCTCAAATGATTCGAAATTTGACCACTGCCAAACTATTGTAAGAGAATAAGTTTGCCAAAATATAAAACCTCAATTTTTTTGTTGAATTTTTTATCTAATATACCGTCGCATTAACTTGCAAGAAGCTTGAAAAAAATTAAAACTTCCCTCAGGCTCAGGAAACCTAGTGATGTTTTGTAATGACAACTATATTTATTTAATGTTTCAGAGACATGTTCTTCTGTTAGTTACACTGCCTTATCATATATACGCTTGATGATAAATTGTGTGATGTGATTTTAGTGTAATTAATGTATTTGTGTCAGTGTTTAAATATGACGGTAATTAAGAGGAATATCCCATGATTATTTGTGTAATGAGAAATATTCATTTGAGTTGAAAATATTTTTTTAGATGTGAATAAACTTTATATGATGTAATTATGAACAGATAAGCGCATGTTATATCACCAGAATAAATTAAAGTGTCCAGCTTAAAAATACTTTCATATCTACCCTTTTTTAAGTACCGCGTGTTGGGAAAAATAACACGTAAAATACGGCGGCAATGCTAGAAGAAAATTCGTAACGAGATTCGTATTTTCGTAGCGATGGCGAGATAACCGTAAGAGAGGTCTCGCATTTTACGGAACAGAGATTGAAGTAGCGCGCCCCGGCCTCACGGCGAGCAGCTAACCTTTACGGCGCAAAAAAGCAAATTCTGCCTCGCGACATTAGCAGGCCGGAAAGCAGCGAAGAACGGCAGCCTTCGCCCGTGATGTGCCGCGTTGCACCCCCCCTCCCCCGACCCATCCATTCCCACCCGCTCCACCTCCACTTTGCTATTGCCCACGCCCCGCCCGCCCCCGTCCCGTCCTGCCTCGCCCACCCCTATCCGTCCCCACCCCTTTGCGCCCACTCCGCCCCAGCACGGCACCGCCACGCCCCGCCCCGCCCCGCCCCCACCCCACACATGTCCCGCTCCTTCCCGCTCGCCCTACCTCTCCCCCGCCCCCGCCGCATAGCGTGCGCTCCACCCCGCCCCCTCCCGGCCTAGTTTAGCCCTCGTCCAACACCTGCCCGCCTCCGCCTGCCCGTCCAACGCCCCACCCTCCTCCGGCCCCGCCTTGCCTTCCCTGCCCCCCCTGGCCGCTCTCTCGTATCCGCCCTCCATCTCCGTCCGGCGGAAGCAATAGAGGGACGGTGGCGCCCGGCACGGCCCAGCCCGCCGTTAGTCCGCGCGAATGGCATCGTACCCCGGCCGGAGAGCGCTTGCGGCGGCACACTTCGCACGGGCAGGCAGAGGAGGAGAAGGGACGGAAGAGGGGAAGAGAAAATGGAGGGGAAAGTGGCGGGAGGGTCGTAGGAACTAGATCGATGGTGCGATAGAACAAAGTCGAGGGGGAGAACATGACGTGTGAGATGCTGCGGAATCGGAAATGGCTCGTAGACAGCGCAAGAGGACATGAATTAGGGATACCAGTGGAATAACAGAAAACAAGTTGTGGCAAAGTTGGGCCACAAGGTGGTGGTCGCATTGGAGCGGCCCAAGAGGCAGCGTGGCGGGGGCGAGGGGTGGGCGGTGCGAGGACACTGCGGCGGAAGCGGACGCGTGCGCACGCGGGCCGTATCTTGATAAGAGCCGCGCCGCCGCGCCCGTCCTCGCCCCGGAACAGCAGGTAGCTCCTCATCTCGCTCCATAACGACCCTGTTTCCCCCGCGCCTCATTTAAATTGCAAGGGCGTAAGTACGGCATAAACACGGCGCGCCCGATTGCAGCGCTGCGCCGCGACGGGCAGCGAGCAGCGAGAGAGCAGCAGCACTGACAACCACCGTCGCTGCTGCACCCTGCGCCCCGCTACATTACGCGCAAATATTTGAGGACGACGACGAGATGGACCAGGTCATAACATTGCATGATGAGTGAGGAAAGAACTGACGATCGTGCTAATGACGATACAAGCGAGGCTAAAAACTAAGAACTGGAGACTCATATTCTCTTTGCACATAAGGGTGTCACGAATTGTTGGTAATTTTATTTGTTCCCTGTGCGAAGTCTCATTGGAGATTCTCGCATAAATTGAAGTTAATGTATAAAGACAGTTTACTTTGATCCCTTTTGAAGTTACCCCGCTATTTTCTGACGTCCATCATCTAGATTTTCGTAAATTATTTTCCCTAAGTCACTAAGAATGTAACTTGTTGAACAAAATTATATACTACAAATTCTATACAGAATTACAAAAGAAAAACTACGAAAAAAAAATATGAGTTGAAAAGTATCTTTATTTCTTTATGAGGACCATTTCATTCGTGAAATTAAAATCAAAGGTTTATCTATGCATAGAAATGCCCAATCAGGCTTGTATTCTCAAAAAGTTTATCAGTTTATCTATCCGATTTTCTTACCGCATTCCCAACTGGCCAATCATAACCTGTACTCATATCTAGGCGGGATACAATGATTGCTATGCGACGTCAATAAAACAGAGTGTGTATTATCACATAACCCTTTGATTTTAAAATAGCTTTCAGTTATTTTCAAATTGCAGTATTTTGCTAACACTGTGACGATTCCACAATCTATTAAATATTATTGTTATATTATCATTGATATTATTATCATATTATATTGTATTATATCATATACATTATATTCATATATATTATTACATTACATTATCATTATCATATCATTATCTTTAATATTATTATTATATATATTAATTATATTAGTTTGCATCAGGCGAAGTGCATACGTCGACTAGAGACGAGTGATAAAAGACATTACAGCCACTGTATCCATCTGAATGTTGATAAGTTGGTGAATGATTTATGAAAGGTGTCGGGATGAAGCATGAATTTGTAACGTTGTAAGTTGAGTTTTAATCTGTATGTTAATAGTGTATTTGCACCAAGCGTTCTCACATTTTCAGAATTATAAAACCAATACCCTCGTGCTTTAATTCTCGATAAATTCCACCTCGTTTGCGAGTTCGGAATTTATCGACAATTTCCAAAGCACTTGTGGTATTAACCGTAACAATTATTCTCAAGGGCTTATCCAAGACACAGAAGGACGTTAGTTATTAGGTGTAATGTATAATTTCTTTTGTGAAGATTGTCATATTTGAGAATGCTTATTTCAGTATTTCAAATACTTTTACTTATTCGTGTCCCCAAAGATATACAACACATTTTTACTGATAATGTAAAGCAACTTCAAAAAACCCGCATTTAAAAATGCTTTACATTTTTCTGTACCATGAAAAAAAAATCATAAATCCTAGATAATATTCTAAAATAATGATTTGTTCACCATTGAGCAATGCATTTAAGTATGTGTCAAATACTATTAATTTCCCACACACAAAAATCATTTTCAACTTGTTTTCAGCACAGTTGTTCATAATGTGGATAGTGACACTGACATTTATAATTGAAGTCAAAGAGAAGAAAGTAATGATTCCATAGTTATTAGTATATGTACTTAAGAGCTATCGAACGAATTTTTTAATATGGTAAAACTAGGTTTTCGAGAATTAAAAGAAAATATTCATCATTGTGTCATGGAAAACAATAGTTAATATTTAATGATCCCTTTTTATCATTGTCGTTTGTTTTCTAATGTTCGAATTCTACGTGTTCGTAAGTCAGAGAACTTTGTAAAAAATCATCTCCCATGGTAATGATTATGAGAATACGTAACGTAGGATAGATCAATGTCCGATTTTAAAGATGACAGCAAGATATCGAAATACAATTTCACCAGACTGAGTCACTTTTTTGCGCGGAATCAAAAATTGTCCCCAAATTGATCTGGAATCGATTTGAGAATACACGGACAGATTAAAACTGACGTCATAATGTTGTTGTTTTTTCAAAGAAGTTTGTTTACTCAGTGAATTACATATAACATTCTTCGACATTTATAGTAAACTACAGGCCAATCAATACTACGTTGCGTAGTACAGTAACTACACAACATTAGCACCTTGCGAAAAAAACAGATTGATTCATTGTTTGGTTTTCCAGGAGCATAAACTACTATGATCATTAGTCATTTGAGTGCAATGCATATTTTTATATCCCAGGTGGATATAAAAATATGCATTCCCTGCTGGAATGTGAGATCTGGCACGATCAAAATGACGCCCTGCGGGTTTCCCTTCTCATTTTTTCTCAGAGATATTACGCCCTGAGAGCATAAGCCCCGACATGTGTAGTAGTGTGGTGTACGTAAGAAGTGTTTGCGTTCGTAGCGAAAATATTGGGCGTGCGGTACGTGTCTAATATTGGTTCAAAAAATCCATGATTTCGATAGGTAATGATTAAAAAAAAACAACTAAACTAATCATAGCAGCCAGCCGCTAGAATTTCTCCTCCTGACAGTGATTAATTAGATGTAGCTGTAAGGTTGAGTCAAAAATCCCCGTCACCACCGGGACTTATACCCTACCATAGAATAGGAGGGAAATCGTGTGGCATCATCCACATTGAGGTTCAGTGAAAATCAACAGCACAGCACCTTTTAGCCAGAACAGGTACTTGACGTGGAAGCAGCTGACTCAAGTGCACAGTATTGAATCTACTTTTAGGACATCCAATACAAATAACGAGCGCCATATCACCTATTCCACTATTAACGCAGCCCATTAAAAAAACAATAACTTTATAGCACGGAAAAAATCAAACGTGCTACTACGTAAAGCTATCTTTTCTGTTTTTGTAGTCAGAAAAATATTCTGAAAACGACCTTACATGATCCTAGAGCAATACAATTAGGGTTCAGAAACATAATCTGGAATCACCCTGTACGCAAGTAAACATGTTTTAAGTTCGACCTTGCTTGGCCCAACGCAGGTCGTGCTTTGTCATTGTCACAGCGCGCGGTGGCGGCGTTTCGTGCGGCGCGCGGCGGCGACGTCTTGCAGGAGCGCGTGCGGGCGGGGGGAGCGGGAGCGGGGCGGAGCGGGTTATCCCGAAGTGCTTTGAAAATAGACGCCCGCGCGCGCGCGCGCCGCCCGCCGCCTCGAAGAGCATTCTTCGCTCCCCGAGACGCCGCGCGAAAGTCATTCGAGGCCGAAACGGAAGACAAAGAGCGGCACGAGGGGCGGGCCGAGGCAGAGAACGCCCCCGAAGGACTTCCGAATAGTTCGTGAGCGCTGCGATAAATCCGAGGCGCGTTTGCAGTCGTACGAGTTAGGGAGCAATAAATAAATCAGTCAGAGAATCCATTAAAACAATGAAGCTTTCCGCAAGGCGGCAATGCGGTGGCGTCGGGGGCGTCGGGCGTGGGCGGGCCGGTCCGGGTCGGTTTGCTGGCTTATCGTGTCGGGCTTTCAGGTTTTGAGTAGGCCCGGCGTGGCGTCGGGCGGTGGCTCGGGGCGTGGCGTCGGGCGTGCGTCGGGGCGGTGGCGTCGGGGCGCGTGGCGTCGGGCGTGGCGTTGGCGTGGTTGAGCGGTGGCGCGTGCTGAGTCGTTCAGTGAGACGTCTAACTAGAGTCTAGATGTCCAACTGAGAGTTCTTGGCTGCGGAGCATTCCAACCGAAGCGCCTGCCGCTGGCGCCTCATGGACGACGGCAGCGTAAAGGGTGGCGAAGGAGTGCAACGAGTCTTTGAAGGCCAACAAGTGGAGAAGTTGAAATGAGACGAAGATTTTTAGAGGAAGACGAAACATTTGAAAAGGTGAATAAAATGCTTAAGAATACCGATTTTCGTATAATTCAGAAAAATAAATTTCGTTTGTTGAATAATATGTAGATAACTGAAATATATTTTTTGATTTTTGTATGTTAGACATGTTAATAAAAGTTTGCAAGAAAATACTTACGTTAAAAATGTGTATAATAGTTACTAAATTTAAATAAATTTTTATCTCAAAATTACACACATGTGATGTTTTAGTACATTCATCAGATATAATACGCTCAATCACGTTTTAATTAATCCTGATGAAGTCTCTAAAACTCGCGCTGAAACGTTCTTGTGTGGATAATTATGCTTAAATAGACCGCGTTTATGTATTATATTTTTTAATTACATTACCTATGTAATAATTTACTGGCTAATTAATGTTCATCTGCGCCAAAAAAGTGTTAAAAGGATGTAAAATATTTTCTAAAACTTTTATATAATGTAAAAGTTTTGAAAACATTTCTGATGCGTATGTGATTATCTCGATTTTAAGATTAAATTATGTTACTTTGATTAGGCAATTTGTGATTTGATCAGTAGGTTTCCGAGTTTGCTTCGATCAATACCCGGCGAATGCTGGAGCAGTACGTTAACAAACGGGCACCGGCTCGTTCTCCCCGCCTTCTCTCCTTTTTATCACATTATCCGTACATTCACTTACCCTACCACACTGATCGGATGCCTGTCGGAGATTAGACCGGCTTAATGACTTAGAGCATCAACTGATGTTACAGCAGTACCTCTGACCGTACGTGTCCTAGTTCGAGCCCGGACGGTGCAAGATTTTTGACACTACTCACATAGCTAATTCAGCTGCTTTCTGGAGAGAATGCAAGCACCGAATGCTCTGATCGGTAGTGGTCGTGTTTTCTCGATCAATACCAGGCGAGCTGGAGCAGACCCTATCAATTGGGGCTGTGGACCGCGCCGCAATCGTCCTTTTCCTTGTTCCTTTTTCCTCTCTTTTATTACTTACATGCATACACACACGCAGGAACCATCCTGGAGCTTAGAAGCTTGTTGCCCACTTGGTGGATATACCGCTTGCATTCTTCTCCAGAAAGCAGCTGAATTAGCTATGTGAGTAGTGTCAAAAATCTTGCCACCGTCCGGGCTCGAACCTTAGGACCGTACGGTCAGAGGTACTGCTGTAACATTAGTTGATGCTCTAAGTCATCTAAGCCGGTCTAATCTCCCGACAGGCATCCCGATCAGTGTGGTAGGGTAGTGAATGTACGGATAAATGTGATAGAAAGAAGAGAAGGGGGAGAACGAGCGCGGTGCCCGTTTGTTAACGTACTGCTCCAGCATTCGCCGGGTATTGATCGAAGCAAACTCGGAAACCTACTGATCAAATCAAAATTGCCTAATCAAAGTAACATAATTTAATCTTAAAATCGAGATAATCACATACGCATCAGGAAATGTTTTCAAAACTTTTACATTATATAAAAGTTTTAGAAAATATTTTACATCCTTTTAACACTTTTTTGGCGCAGATGAACATTAAATTAGCCAGTAAATTATTACATAGGGAATTGAATTAAAAAATATATACATAAACGCGTCTATTTAAGCATAATTATACCACACAAGAACGTTTCAGCGCGAGTTTTAGAGACTTCATCAGGATTAATTAAAACGTGAATGAGCGTATTATTAATCTTGATGAATGTACTAAAACATCAATGTGTGTAATTTTGAGAATAAAAATTTGATTTAAATTTTTAGTAACTATTATACAATTTTTAACGTAAATGTTTTTCTTGCAAACTTTTATTAACATGTCTAACATACAAAAATCAAAAAATATATTTCAGTTATCTACATATTATTCAACAAACGAAATTTATTTTTCTGAAATTATACGAAAATCCGGTATTCTAAGCATTTTATTCACCTTTTCAAATGGCTTTCGTCTTCCTCTAAAAATCTTCGTCTCATTTCAACTTCTCCCACTTGTTGGCCTTCAAAGCACTCGTTGCACTCCTCGCCACCCTTTACGCTGCCCGTCGTCCATGAGGCGCCAGCGGCCAGGCGCTTCGGTTGGATGCTCCGCCCAGCCACCGAACTCTCAGTTGACATCTAGACTCTAGTTAGACGTCTCACTGAACGGACTCAGCGCACGCGCCACCGCCCAACGCCACCCGCCCCGACGCCACCGCCCCGACGCCAACCGCCCGACGCCACCGCCCCGACGCCACCGCCCCGACGCCACCGCCCCGACGCCACCGCCCACGACGCCCGAGCGCACCCCCGACGCCACCGCCCGATTGCCCGCCGCCTTGCGAGAAAGCTTCATTGTTTTAATGGATTCCTCTGACGAGTGTTTATTTATTGCTCCCTAAAATCGTACGACTGCCAAACGCGCCTCGGATTTATCTGCAGCGCTCACGAACTATTCGGAAGTCCTTCGGGCGCGTGTCTCTGCCTCGGCCCGCCCCCTCGCGTGCCGCTCTTTGTCTTCCGTTTCGGCCTCGAATGACTCTTCGCGGCCGTCTCCGGGGAGGCGAAGAATGCTCTTCGAGGCGGCGGGCGGCGCGCGCGCGCGGGGCGTTCATTTTCAAAGCACTTCGGGATAACCCGCTCCGCCCCCGCTCCCGCCCCCCCCCGCACCGCTACCTGCAAGACGTCGCCGCCGCCGCCGCCGCACGAAACGCCGCCACCGCGCGCTGTGACAATGACAAAGCACCGACCTCGCGTTGGCCAAGCAAGGTCGAACTTAAAACATGTTTACTTGCGGTACAGGGTGATTCCAGATTATTATTACATTGTATTGCTCTAGGATCATGTAAGGTCGTTTTCAGAATATATTTTCTGACTACAAAACAGAAAAGATAGCTTTACGTAGTAGCAGTTTGATTCTTTCCGTGCTTAAATTATTGTTTTTTTAATGGATGCGTTAATAGTGGAATAGGTGATATGGCGCTCGTTATTTGTATTGGATGTCCTAAAAGTAGATTCAATACTGTGCACTTGAGTCAGCTGCTTCCACGGTCAAGTACCTGTTCTGGCTAAAAGGTGCTGTGCTGTTGATTTTCGCCTGAACCTCAATGTGGATGATGCCACACGAGTTTCCCCTCCTATTCCTATGGTAGGGTATCAGTCCCGGTGGTGACGGGGATTTTTGACTCAACCTTCACAGCTACATCTAATTAATCACTGTCAGGAGGAGAAATTCTAGCGGCTGGCTGCTATGATTAGTTTTAGTTGTTTTTTTTCAATCATTACCTATCGAAATACATGGATTTTTTGAACCAATATTAAGACCACGTACCGCACGCAATATTTTCCTACAGACACGCACAAACACTCTTACGTACACCACACTACTACACATGTCGGGAGCTTATGCCGTCCAGGGCCGTATATCTCTGGAAGAAAAACATGGAGAAGGGAAACCCCGCAGGGCGTCATTTTGATCGTCGCCAGATCTCACATTCCAGCAGGGAATGCATATTTTTATATCCACCTGGGATATAAAAATATGCATTGCACTCAAATGACTAATGATCATAGCAGTTTATGCTCCTGGAAAACCAAACAATGAATCAATCTGGTTTTTTTCGCAGGTGTAATGTTGTGTAGTTACTGGTACTACGCAACGTAGTATTGATTGGCCTGTAGTTTACTATAAATGTCGAAGAATGTTATATGTAATTCACTGAGTCAACAAACTTCTTGAAAAAAAACAACAACATTATGACGTCAGTTTTAATCTGTCGTCGTATTCTCAAATCGATTCCAGATCAATTTGGGGACAATTTTTGATTCCGCGCAAAAAAGTGACTCAGTCTGCGTGAAATTGTATTTCGGATATCCTTGCTGTCATCTTTAAAATCGGACATTGATCTATCCTACGTTACGTATTCTCATAATCATTACATGGAGATGATTTTTTACCAAAGTTCTCTGACTTACGAACACGTAGAATTCGAACATTAGGAAAACAAAACGACAATGATAAAAAGGATCATTAAAATATTAACCTATTGTTTTCCATGACCAAATGATGAAATATTTCTTTTAATTCTCGAAAACCTAGTTTTACCAATATTAAAAATTTCGTTCGATAGCTCTTAAGTACATATACTAATAACTATGGACATGCACTTACTTTCTTCTCTTTTGACTTCAATTATAAATGTCAGTGTCACTATCCACATTATGAACAACTGTGCTGAACAACAAGTTGAAAATGATTTTTGTTGTGTGGGGAAATTAATATGTATTTGACACATACTTAAATGCATTGTCTCAAATGGTGAACAAATACATTATTTAGAATATTATCTTAGGATTTATGATTTTTTTTTCATGGTACATGAAAAATGTAAAGCATTTTTAAATGCGGGTTTTTTGAAGTTGCTTTACATTATCAGTAAAAATGTGTTGTATATCTTTGGGGACACGAATAAGTAAAAGTATTTGAAATACGAAATAAGCATTCTCAAATATGACAATCTTCACAAAAGAAATTATACATTACACTAATAACATAACGTCCTTCTGTGTCTTGGATAAGCCCTTGAGAATAATTGTTACGGTTAATACCACAAGTGCTTTGGAAATTGTCGATAAATTCCCGACTCGCAAAACGAGGTGGGAATTTATCTGAGAACTTTTAAAGCACGAGTGTATTTAATAGGATGTGTGGAATTATGTCCATCAGTGTTACAAAATACTGCAAATATTGAAAATAACTGAAAGCTATTTTAAAATCAAAGGGGTTATGTGATAATACACACTCTGTTTATTGGACGTCGACATAGCAATCATTGTATCCCGCCTCCTAGATATGAGTCACAGGTTATGATTGGCCAGTTGGGAGATGCGGTAAGAAAATCGGATAGATAAACTGATAAACTTTTTGAGATACACAGCCCTGATTGGGGCATTTACTATGCATAGATAAACACTGTTGATTTTAATTTCACGAATGAAATGGTCCATCTAAAAAATAAAGATACTTTTCAACTCATATTTTATTTTCGTAGTTTTCTTTGTAATTCTGTATAGACATTTGTAGTATATAATTTTTCAACAAGTTACATTTCTTAGTGACTTAGGGAAAATAATTTACGAAAATCTAGATGATGGACGTTCAGAAAATACGGGGTACTCATAAAAGGAGATCAAAGTAACTGTCTTTATTACATTTCAACTTCAATTATCCGCAGAATCTGCCAATAGAGTACTTCGTGCACGAGGGCAACAAATAAAATTACCAACAAGTTCGTGTACCACCCTGTACTGTGCAAAGAGAATGATGAGTCTCCCAGTTCTTAGCTTTTTTAGCCTCCGCTTGTATCGTCCATTAGCACGATACCGTCCAGTCTCTTCTCCTCCACTCATCACTCAATGTTATGACCTGGCTGCCATCTCGTCGTCGTCCTCAAATATTTGCCGCCGGCTTAATGTAGCGGCGGCGGCAGGGGTGGCAGCAGCGACGGTCGCGGGGTTGTCAGTGCTGCTCGCTCTCTCGCCTGCTCGCTCGCCCGCGTCGCGGCTGGCAGCGCTGCAATCGCGGGCGCCGCCGGTGTTTATGCCGTACTTACGCCCCATTGCAATTTAAATGAGGGCGCGGGCGAAACAGGGTCGTTATGAGCGAGATGGAGGCAGCTACCTGCTGTTCCGGGGCGAGGGACGGCGCGCGGCGGCGCGGCTCTTATCAAGATACGGCCCCGCGTGCGCACGCGTCCGCCTTCCGCCGCAGTGTCCTCGCACCGCCCACCCCCTCGCCCCCGCCCACGCCTCCTCCTTGGCCCGCTCCAATGCGACCACCACCCTTTGTGCCCAACTCTTGCCACAAACTTGTTTTCTGTTATTCCCACTGGTATCCCTAATTCCATGTCCTCTGCGCTGTCTACGAGCCATTTCCGATTCCGCAGCATCTCCACACGTCATGTTCTCCCCACCTCGACTTTGTTCTATCGCACCATCGATCTAGTTCCTACGACCTCCCCGCCCACTTTCCCCTCCATTTCCTCTTCCCCTCTTCCGCTCCCTTCTCCTCCTCTGCCTGCCGTGGAAGTGTGCGCCGAAGCGCTCTCGCGGGTAGATGCATTCCGCGCGACTGAACGGCGGCTGGGCGTGCGCGGGCGCCACCGTCACCTCTATTGCTTCCGCCGCGACGGAGATGCGAGGGCGGATACGAGAGATGCTCGGCTGCGGGAGGGGGGGGGGCAGGGAAGGCAAGCGGACGGGGCCGGTAGGAGGGATGGGGCGTTGGACGGGGCGGCGGAGGCGGGGCAGGTGTTGGACGAGGGCTAACTGGCCGGGAGGGGGCGGGGTGGAGCGCACGCTATGCGGGGGGGCGGGGGAGAGGTAGGCGAGCGGGAAGGAGCGGGACATGTGTAGGGGTGGGGGGCGGGGGCGGGGCGGGGCGTGGGCGGTGCCGTGCGTGGGGCGGAGTGGGCGCAAAGGGGTGGGGACGGATAGGGGTGAGGCGAGCAGGACGGGACGGGGGCGGGCGGGGCGGTGGGGCAATAGCAAAGTGGAGGTGGAGCGGGTGGGAATGCGATGGGTCGGGGGGAGGGGGGGATGCAACGCCGGCACATCAACGGGCGAAGGCTGCCGTTCTTTCGCTGCTTTCCGGGCCTGCTAATGTCGCGAGCAGAATTTGCTTTTTTGCGCCGTAAAGGTTAGCTGCTCGCCGGTGAGGCGCGGGGCGCGCTACTTCAAATCTCTGTTCCGTAAAATGCGAGACCTCTCTTACGGTTATCTCGCCATCGCTACGAAAATACGATCTCGTTACGATTTTCTTCCCAGCATTGCCGCCGTATTTTACGTGTTATTTTTCCCAACAACGCGGTACTTAAAAAAGGGTAGATATGAAAGTATTTTTAAGCTGACACTTATATTTATTCTGGTGATATACAATGCGCTTATCTGTTCATAATTTACATCATATAAAGCTTATTCACATCTAAAAAATATATTTCAACTCAAATGATATTTCTCGTTATGTCATCACAAATAATCATGGGGAATTCTTCTCTTATTACCGTCATATTGTAAACACTGACACAAATACATTAATTACACTAAAATCACATCACAACAATTTATCAACAAGCGTATATATGATAAGGCAGTGTAACTAACAGAAGGAAACATGTCTCTGAAAACATTAAGAAATACAATACATAAGTTGTCATTACAAAACATCACTAGGTTTCGCATGAGCCTGAGGGAAGTTTTAATTTTTTTCAAGCTCTTTGCAAGTTGACATGCGACTGTATATTAGATAAAAAATTCAACAAAAAAATTTGAGGTTTTATATTTTGGCAAACTTATTCCTCTTACAATAGTTTGGCAGTGGTCAAATTTCGAATCATTCTGAGATCTGTATTTCTTATTTGAGATTCATAAGAAGAATTTAACGGAAATATGTAAATATATTAGACTTGAAAATTAAAATACCTTTTCACATGACTGAATTACACTTCATTCAAAATTTATTTTTTTTCTTTCGTAAATTTGAATCTTATAGCTATCTGAAGACATATATTACAATTATTATTAACAAAATAAGACAGAATTCCATTTATGTTGTCTTTACACTATCCATATGGTGCATCTACATAATCTCTAATTTTTAATTTCAGATAACTCAGTTTTATATAGATATATTATAATTTTATTGGCATTTCCTCCGTTACCGTTTTACTGAGTAGAAATCTCAGGGAAGCTCCGGAAAATGTAATATAAAATGAGATAAAAATATTTCTCGTGATGTTATGATATATTGACATTATATTGTTACAAACATTTTAGCAACTACTTTCGCTAGATTTGGAGGCTGCTGTGGAGGATGTTTGGGCAAGAGATTTGTTTACGAAGTCTAACGAGTTGATAATTTTTTCGTGGAATGCTTCTAAGCGCTCCAGCTTTTCGTTCACTTGACCGAACATCATCTTGATATGCTCGATGTCTGAACGTTGTCGCCTCTTTGTGATGATGTTGGTGGCGCTTTTGATTATAGTTTCATTCATGCGAAACTTTTTGAAGCGGTTCGTTGTATCGATGTCCATGTAGAATTTAATCTTTCCCCGCTCGTTAGGAAAAACTTGTATCTGTTTTCGATGACAGCACACATTTTCCTGAAAAATGAGACAAGTATTGTTAATGAATGAATAGAGCAATCTGATACACCAGTGCCTTTTTGAAGCTAAAATTCTGTGAAATGGTAATTACTTTGAAATACGAGAGCCAGTATTGCTTATTAATCATTCTATGGCAAAGTTTTTAAAAAAGCGATGTAACAAGTTTTACATTTCTTTCTAATGAAAGGAAACAATACCTCTTTAAATGGACGCGAGGGGAAACTAAAAAACAAATATTATAAAAGAACTTAATATTTGTTTAAATTGAACAAATAGTTCATAAAAAACTAATGCTTTATTTTGCAAAATTCAAAGCAAAGTAATGAGTACCCTTGGATAAGATGGTAAAAAGATCCCTGAAACCAAATTGATATTTTTTAACTTTAAAACTATTTTATGTAATTGGAAAAAAATAAAATAAGAAAATTATCTATACTATCAGAATTTCTTTCTATTTTTGTATACCACTATATTGAAACGTAATATTTTTGGAAAAAACAAACAAAACAGGCCAGGTACTCTGCGAGAGATTAAAATGCACAAAAAAATCAAATAGTCCCTTTAGTTCTATCGTGAAAGACGTACTCCGATTTAAATGTAGTGGGAGTTCAACATTACGAGCGCATCGGAGAGGGGGACACTGACATCCAATCGGGAGCTTCGTAACGGCTTAAAGTTTTGATATTAGAGCTTTCGATTATATGAGATTGTCCCTCTCTCTTTCTAGCTCGTGAAGTTGAAATGCCACCACGTTTACATCATAGTATAATTTCGATTTTTTCCCCTTCAATTTAAATGTACATTTTGACTTTTAATGAAGTTTTTCGAAAACTCAAACATTTTCTGTGAAAACGCTTCAAATTTCGAATTTACAGTAGGGTTTAAACGCCATTTTCTTAAAAACGGCTCTAAATGTTTCACAAAAAATTGCTATTAATGGCGAGGTTTTACTGTTTTTTTTAATATTTTAAAAATAATATTCCCTTAGTACTATTAGTAAACGGAAAAATTAAGAAAATGTTTATAAATATGTATTATATATTTATGGAGAGAGGGATGGCAGTTGACAGGAGTACGTGGCAAGTTCGTATATCTAGCCGTGACCAAAGGAAATAGAAAACTAAGATGGGAAAGTCTCTGCCATTCTGTAACACCTCTAGTTTCTTCTAAACTCTGTTCGATGAAAGACTGGGATGTAATTTTCTATCCACCAGTGGCACACTTACAGGGTTTTGTGTCGATGTTTCTTATAAACTGCCAAAAACTATCATCTTTCTTTATCATATAGCATCATCTACCATATCATCTTGCGTATGTTATACATATGATTATATAACTTTAAAAGCACAATAATTGTATTGGCGAAAACCAGAACGGTGTACTTGACATTTTATGAATTCTAAGAAAAAAGTTTTTATTATAGGCTATATTCAGTGGCAATGTATTTTCGTAGTTTTAATGAACAATTGAAATGCCGTAGTTTTAATAGCGGAATAAAGCACTATGACTTTGCAGTGGCATTGCCTTAAATAAACATATTTCTCACAATTTATAAAATGTCACTTAAAGCGTTCTGGTTTTCACCCATTTTATTTGTAACTATATTCCAAAGTCAAAATATTGCTGGGTGCTACTACAATGCATACAACGTGTAATAAACACTAAAATAAATGCACAGAACTGTTGCAGTGGTTTTCAAAGTGTATTTGAATTCAAATTGAAAGGTGGGGAAAAGGTAAACGATTTCTATTTTTTAACTACAACTGAGCAGTTGAAAAAATCTTTAAAAAAATCAACTTCCTTTCAGAGGAATTTTAATATTTGTTCTAGTCTCTTTCAGTATTCTAAGACATAGTAAAAATTATTTTTGGTTTTATTTGAAAAATATTTTTTGCGTTTGATTTTGGCCCTGAGAAAATATAAAAAATAATTCTGATAATATAAATTATTTTTCACATTTTTTTCAATTATATAAAATAGTATTAAGTTGATAAAATAAATTAAAAGTAAAGAAATACGTTTTTGGCTGAAGAGAGGTGCCGGTAGGGGAAACTGAGGCTAAACAACGTGTCAAAAATCTTATTTGTATTTTAGGGTTATTGTGACTCATATGTAATTTTGTTTTAGACACATTTTTACCATCGTTTCCGGGGATACAATTTCTAATTTGTTTATTCAGTCGTCAGATATTAATCTGACGAAGAATTAAAAATGAGAATACATTAGATATTAAAATATAAATGAAATACCTATACAGACAATTTATAAATTGAAGTAAGTGTTATTTATTGTAAAAATGAACACTTATAAACGAAGGTTAATTTAATTAAAAGATTTAAAATGCGATACAAATTGAAAACGTGGCGTGAATGATTTGTAGACCAGCAACATAAATGCTCGTGCTTTAATCAATCGAAATATCGTGAAATGATTTAAAAATTTCACTATTTTGGTGTCATGCATCCCATTAGACTAGAAATCTGTAATTTGCTTTTGGGTTGGGAAAGCATGAACTGCGATAGTATTATTTTCACAATAACAGCGCACTATGACAATTCATGCATTAATTCTCAGCAAATTTTTCTACCCACGAGTGGAGCAGAAATTTAAAACCGACTTAATTTCTGTTGTATCTTCTAATACCAATCACCGGAAAAGATAAAATTCTCCTTTAGGATAAAAAGCAGAAGATTTTGGATCGCTAGTTCTACAAGAATGGTCTGTGGTACGTAAAGAGCTTGTCGTAAATCACTTTCACCCAAACTGACGAAGAGACATCGTGATTGTCTACAGCCGAAATAAAAGGATTTCTTTGTATAAGTCATCCAAGCTCCTCCAAGTGATGTGTACTTACATAGCACATCATGGAGTCTACGATAAGAAATGAGACTTTCCTATTTCACATTTATTTATTAAATTCCCATATAAAAAGCAATGAGGTTTTTCATTTGATTCATCCTCTTAGTGAGCTGAGTACAAAGGTATATGTGTATTTTCCATTCATAAACCCAAGTTAGCAGGATCGCACACTTAATTGCCAATATAATCAATATAATCTAATGTTGTATCGATGCTGAAAAACATTGGACTAAAAAGTGCTTGAAAGTGGTATAAATGGCTTGGATTCACAAAAAACTAATGCTTTATTTTGCAAAATTCAAAGCAACATAAAGGGAACTCATGGATAAGATGGTAAAGAAATCCCTAAAACCAAACAGAGAATGAGAAACTGGATTCCATACCTGAGAGAAAGATGCTAAATTTTGTAATTTATACCCACGTGACCTTACCTGATAAAGCCTTGGATCCGGCAAGAAGCGCACCAGACTGGTGCTCGTGCTGAACGCAGACGAACGCAGGTCCAGCAGCGTTCGCTCGATGGAAGCCACCAGGCGCACCAGCGACACCAGCGACAGAACGCGCGCGTTTTCCTTAATGGCCTGCGTATCGTAGACAGCCAACCCGTTGAGCAGGTTGAGCAGCACGATGGCGATGAGGAACACGAAGACCACGAACACCACGTGGCTGGTGCCGGGCACCACGCTGAAGGGCAGCGACGCGATGCTCAGCTCGCCGGCGAACATGGCGATTGTCTTCACCATGGAGAGGAACGGGTCGTGGAAGAAGTTCACCTCCTCGGAGTCCAGCTTGAACTTGAAGAACAGCGTGTGGAAGCACAGCGCGAAGGCGATAATCAGGAGGAAGTACCACGTCATGAAGGTGAGAAATGTGGAAGTCACCTTCTTCAGCATCTCTAAGTGAATAGAGCAGGTAGGCAATCGTCCGGATATCAGAACCAGATCGACCCACGATATAAGAATAGCAATGGCGCAAAGATGCTTGTACACAGCATCGTCAATCCAGTGGTGAGTGATAACGATACCGGTGACGGTAATGACTAGGAGACTCATATAGTTGGATGTAATCCGAAAGTACTGCAGTCGCAACATGAACATTTGGAATATCTCATTGATGATGTAGCCGAAGAAAAAGATCACCACCAGCAGCCAAGCTTTCATGGCGTGCTTGCTGTCGTCCTGGAAGAAGGAGGATAACTTATTGCCAAAGTCGTTGGCGGCGGCGGTGTCGGTGTCGTTGGCGGCGTCGGAGTCGTTGGCGGGGGCGGTGCCGTTTGCAGCGAGCTCCGTCGGGGGCGTGGGCGGGGGCGGGGCCTCGCGGGCGGGGCCGGGCGGCGCGGCCTCGTTGAGGAGGATGAAGGCGGTGAGCGCGATGACGAAGACGGTGTAGAAGATGATGTTCATGTAGAAGAACATGCGCACGCGCGTCCACTTGAGGTAGAGGTAGCTGGAGAGCACCGGGTGCTGCAGCAGGCGCCGCAGGTGCGGCTGCGTCATGCACAGCAGCGGCTCCATCTCGGTGGCGGTGGCGGTGGCGGTGGGGGTGGCGGGCGCGGCCGAGAACTCGGCCGCCTGCAGGAAGCCGTACTTGAAGATGAGCGTGTAGCAGCCCGTGCGCGAGGAGTAGTCGTTGCTGTCGACCTGCGGACGCGCGTTTGCCGTCACACACGTTGCACCGCGCCTTTGCGAGGGAGGGTAGTGTTTCTGAGCAAGGGAATGTCTTTCGTGCAGTACGTGTTACAGCTTGGAGCTGCCGCTGCTACTTGCCTTCTGGAACGCGAAATTCGGCACCGACCTAAACGTCGGCTTGCGGTATTTTATTCCTCGCAGATATCTCCCCAAGCATAAGAAATGTCCCAGCCACGACGTTTTGTAATTTTCGAAAAATCAGTGTTTTCAACAAAAATGAGGCCTGTACCATACTTTTAAACGTACTCTCTTTACTTATCAAACAATGCAATTAAAACAAAGCAATGGAAACTTTTTTGAAATTTTTTTGAATAACTCAGGGCTACATACAAAGTACCCACAAAATTAAAATATCAGTTTGAAATTCAAGAGGTCGCGATATCACCCAAATCGAATGGGAAATATCTATTTTGAAGAAAATCGACTGAACTGTTTAACTGCTAGCTTTTGTTCAGAGCTGGACAGATGTTTTTCCGTCAAAATGTTTCAGTATCATGAACCCACAATACATGAATTCTGCCTACGCCTCGTGCTAAAGGATTTCTTCTAAATTTAGCAACTAGGTTTATCCACTTTTTCTATACTAGAGCCCTGTAGTAAGAGATTTTCTGCTGAAAATTCGCCGTTTTTCTCCCAGCATTACATAACTTTCTCTCTACTGCGTAAGCAGCAACAAAGAAGTGAGTATCCGTTTCAAATTGATTAGTGACCTCAACAACATCGAAAAAAACTTCATGTTGTTATCCCATGATTTATGGTTTCGGCGCCAGTGTATTCGGGCGGATATATTGAATGCGGCCGCCGGTGCGGCAGTGCTGTCGTTCGGGCAGCGCGGCGGTGTTCTCAGCCAGAGCAGCAGGTATCGGAGTCCACTAGGCGGACACTCGAGGGCTCTGCCGGCGCGGCGGCCCGTCGCGCTCCAAGGGCCCGCGGTCCGGGATTCAACCCCAGGCACAGGGCCCGCTCGCCGGGGGGGAACGCTCTCGGCTGCCCGCGGAGCGTCGGCGTGTGCTGAGAGTATTAGCTGGTGAACCAGCAGTGGATTTATGTGGGGACGTTGGCGTGGTGATCTGGGGTTGTTGGAGTTGGACGTTTCTTGCGGGGGGGGGTGACGACCACGGCTTCAGTCGTGATGATTTCGCTCGGCGGGGACCACTCAGCAAGATATTGGCCTATCGGTTGCCTGGAAAGACTAGGTTATTTTTCTTTGTTGTATTTATAAATCTTAAAGTTCCGATAAAACGCAGTTAAACTGAAAGTCTTTACCATATTTAACAATAAGTTCTTTAATTGAATGATGTCTCGAAGCGTACAAATGATTGAATTGTTCATTGAACCCCATTTTCATTATACCCAAAGTAATTTAAAATAAATTCTAATAGCGCCTGTCTTTTTTCTTTAACAAAACTGAAATCACACCTTGGAAATCTCAATGAATTTGTTTAGCATATTTACTTTCCCCCGTTCTAGAAAGAAGTTGTGTACCATATGAGACCACCATTAAGGATCTTGTATCGATTATTCCCTTCCTCCAAATGCGGACCGTCTTTCATTGTAACTACCTCAAAAAAACTTCCACTTCTCCCAATGCTAATTTTAACGTTTCTGGCAAGAAAGCTCAAAAGAGGACTAGGGCATTGAAATGGGTCAATTAGCTTTCGAATTATGAGCAAATTGATTTTCAGATGATATTTCATATGACGCATTACCTACATAGAATCTACCTATATAAGAGTGTTTCATATGGATGTAATTGCTTGCAGAATGAGATATTCGCTTGTTAATATTTGTTTAGCGAAATATGACATACATGTAATCTCTCGAAGAATTTTGAAGCTACCTATGTTGACTATTCACTGCGGTATTCGTTATTAAATTCTCATATTGCATTCTGCCAATTTAATATTCTATATTGAAATAAATTATTACTTGTGCAGAATTTCAATAATATTTGTATTAGTACCGCATAAAAGTTAGTTATGAAATATTTGCATATAAAATTTACTTTTTATTCAAATTGGTATGTAGACCATGCGTTAATTAAATAAATTCACACGAAACTTTGTATGAAAGGTTTTTACGTAAATTTCATATGTACCGGAAAACTCAATTAGTAACAGGCTTTCACTGTGACATTAACAAAACGTGTTTATTTAATTTATAAAGAAGTTCTTTCTGCTCAGCAAATGTTGGCCGGTAACCTACCTGGCATCAAGACGAGGAAATGCAAACCACAAGCGCCAAATTACAGTCACATGTGGGATCACATTCGAGTGTGATGGCAATCGGTATTCATAAGCTTCTGATCCACAGTTAAACCGTGCAGTCCACTGTATTAGTATTCGATCTTGCATATGGTTAAGATGGAAATGTGTAGTAACATGTGATAAACTCAATGAACCCATGAAACTAGTCACTGTTTAGAGAATCAAATAAGTCAGTAGAAAGGTACAGAATTTACCATTAAAACAAGACAACCTATTATTTTTGAAGTTAATTTCAGTCGAAAGATATTTACATTAACGCCATTTGTGTTTTTTGACAGTTATTTAAATTTCAATGTCCCGGATTCCTAGTTTTTGAACTTATTCTGCTCCTACGCTCATATTTCCAAAATATCGATGCATTTCATCGTTTCATGGGAGAAAAAATAACAATGGAAGTTATATGCGACTCATAAGAAATCGTATTGATTGTTAAAGCCTGCATCAGGGGTGGTCACGAACGTAAACGGCGGACAAGGGCAAGACATTTTCGTGGCCAATTGTCGGAGAGACGCGCGGACTTTGGCGGCGAGAGGTGACGCGACGACGTGAAAGAAGCGGCGTGAGATGCGTTTCTGCCTCTGGAACGCTTTCAGCTGAAACGTCTTAGGGTCACGGCGAATTTTTAGAAGTTTTACGTTGTCGCCCTTACGAAGGAACTTCGTAAGAAGAGGTCGTGACATGTAATAGTGCCCCGGAAAAGGACGAATTTTCGGCAGAAAAACTCTCATTGCCAGACCCTGAAGACACAAAAAAGGATTAAACCGGTTGCTATAAATAAAAAAGTTCTTCTAACAATTGGTGTAGTCAGAATCCATGTTTTGTGGGTTTTTCATATCGAAAAATCAATTGGCGACAAAAAATAAAGACCGAGTTTTGGAATGCCGTCATGGCAAAGAAACCACTTTTGCCATCTGATATACAACATTTTATTTGAGACTTCAATATAATAACAAATTGGCCCGTGTGATAAACAAAACTTAATGTTATTTTGCCTTTCAGAGGTTAAAACGTATTTTTTTATTTTTGTACTTTCAATTCGAAAAATACTTTTGACGTGTTTCCAGGTTAATTTTGAAAAACTATGTTGTTTTTTTTGGTTTTAAGTTCCCATAAGCATGTAGGCCATTAGCGGTCACTATTGCATTTGATGGAATGGTAACTGTGAAGATGACATGATATAGTGATGCAAAAGGACGAACACAAGTACCACCATGACCGAGGCGGGACTCAAACCCGTGATCCCTCGGTCCGGAATCGCTACGGCACTACTGCCTTCCGGACCGGCATCGGCCTTTTACGTCAGAGTACCCGCCACTTCATAGAAAATTTCGAATAATAAACTTCTTTGGAACAATAACGTGAATATTTCCGATGAGAACGCATTTATGCTATTTTTCTCTAGGGACCGGATCCTTATTTGCATAAATATTTTCGTGTGTAAATATATCATTACTAGTAGCGTGCAGAAGCAAAAATGTTACTAAACAAAACTACAGAAAATGGTTTTCCTAAAATGTATTAAGCACACTGCTCAAGAACCAAAAAGGAATTTTGAATGATTAATAAATAAAATATTGTAAAAAAACGAATCTTCAAAAAGTCAAACGTATCTACGAAAAGTCTTCACGAATACAACGAATGCAACAATTCTTTACAAACCAAGAATATCAAGTTTATTGCTTTTGTGTAACGCAACATGTGAGTAACAAATTTTTAATCGCTGGTGATATCTTCCGACCTTTGCTGAGTAACTTCATCTGTATCGTAATTAGTATTACAATGAATACGAGAATTCAGATGGTACGCACAATATGAAAATAGGTGGAATAGCACAATGAATTTTTTTTTCTTTCAGTTTTCAGTAAAAATAGAAACCATTTCATTGTTGTGGGTTATATTTCCGAGTTCCTGAATATCTAGTGAAACCATAGTTTCCATAGTTTCCATATGTTCTCTCACATGGCTAGTGGCATATAATTTTATCAATGTCTGAGCGTATTGGAAATTAGTAATGCAGTTTTTGTTACCATTGAATGCTTTTTGTCGTTATTACAAAAAAAACATTTCCCCCCTTTTAGCGTTTACAAAGTATTTACGCTTGAGAGTGGAGCGCGTTAAGCCCACCTGCTCGTCCAGAAACTCCTCGAGCACGTGCGCGGCCATGAGGTGCACGGGCGGCTGGCGGTTGTTGTTCTTGACCATCATGTTGGCGCCCCTGCGCAGCAGCGCCAGCACCACCTCCTTGCAGCCGTACTGCACGGCGTAGTGCAGCGGGGTGTCGCCGTTGCCGTCCTTGACGTTGACGTCGATGGCGTGCTGCACGCTCAGCAGCAGCTCGACGCAGCGCCGGCCGCGCTCGCTGGCCTCCGGGTGGTCGCTCTTCTGCACCGCCGCCATGTGCAGCGCCGTCACGTTCATGTAGCTCGCCTTCGAGATGTCCAGGCGCCCGTCCTGCAGCAGCACCTGCCATCCGCGCGCGACCGCCGTTAACCAGCGAGCCAGCGGAGAGAGCGCTTGCAACAGAAATTATGTTGGTAGCTCTGCTTGAAACTGTCATTGCGTATTCACCGCAGTCATAATAGATGCTGGAAGTTTTATTCCTTTCACTTGTTTACCAGTAATCCGCTTGCTAAGATTTAATTTTGTATTAGGATGCTCTAGATTCGGCTCAGTGTGGTTCACTGAACTTGGTAGTCCCGGAGTCTTTGGAACAGGTACCAATGTTTTGGTCGCCATCGTATGACTTTCCTGTGGGTGAAATGTGGGTTTCTCCCTGACGAAAGTCGCAGAATGGCGGTCGGAAAATTGGCACCCGTGACTAGGACGCGCCGTCTCCCGGAGAGACAACTAGTTACTGACTCCGGCCGTGGAAGCCGACGCTCTAGATGGCTGCGCAAATGCCCCCACTTCGCAGGCTGTGACGCCAATATTTTGAGGTCTTCTAGAGGTGCGTGAAACAGTCAGATTGATTGGTTGACATTTCCATGCACAACCACTATAGACATAAGTCGTGTTAGTGGGTGAATGTTTTATCCACCTACACGTCGGAATGCAGACGATTTTCGCCTCCAGCGGGGGTAATTAAATTTTCTACAACAAATTATTGAACATGGCACGCTCTCTAGTTTGAAATCTTGGTTAATTAGAGAAAACGTAAAAAAAATTGAAGTTTTAAAGCATATATAGACCAATAATTCCATTGTTGCGTTAACCAGATCACAATAACCGATTCAAAGCACGGCGTATTCGCCGGAGAGGCATTGAATTCGTTTGTTTACATTTTTTTCTAACACTTGGTTTATATTAAATCTTTATTCCCTACTTATCGTACTGAAACTCGAAATAAAAGGAATTATCACCTACAATAATTTAAAGTAACTTTTGGTTTGAGAACAAAACAAGGTCATGAACTGAACTTTTAATTTTACGTCCATAAGAAGAGATTTGAAACACACAACGTCCCCTCCGCAGCGAGAGCGTGCGCGTGGGCGAGCGAACGCACCTGCAGGGTGGCGTAGTTGCAGCAGTCGAGCACGAAGTGCACGAGCGGCGTGCCGTCCATCTTGGAGACGGCGGTGGGGTCGGCGCCCGCGTCCAGCAGCTCCTGCACAAAGTCCTCGCAGCCGTTGATGCGGCACGCCAGCTCCAGGCACGTGCAGTAGTAGGGGTCGTCGTACCAGTGGTTGGGGTTGACGAGGGCGCTGTCGTCGGCGTCGCGCGCCTGCAGGATCTCCTTGAAGAGGTCCAGGCGCCGGTGCTGCAGGGCGGCCAGCAGGCGCACGTGCGGGTCGGGCGACTCCAGGTCCTCGATCACCTGCCGCAGGAAGTCAAGGAATAATTGGAGGAGAGACTCCCCGTTCTCAATACAACAGTTTTCGTGCTGGCGAAGCTGATAAATGCATCTAAAGGCTGTTTCTCGTGGAAAAACTTCTCTCGCAACCAACGTGAAACAAACGAGAAGCTGCCGGAAACATTTCTTAATATGCAATAAACGTTTGACGCCATCATGTTTCAAAATCGTATATCTATGAATATTGTTTATTATAACAAATTTGCATGTGATAACTACCTGTGAAGAACACAATAACGTTTGAGTGCGTGTTGACCATATGCAACGCAATTTATTAGAGGTTAAAAGAAATATGATATTGTACGATTTAATTTCAAGTATTTCAACGGAATGTAAATACGTATTAAAACTGCTAAAATATTTAAAAACAATTTTATTTACACCAGAACATTGTCACAAATGTTTGTGAATAAATTTGATTTCAAAACTTTATTAATGGTAATTAACGAGACTTAGAGTCTGTAAAGCAGAAAATATACTTTTTTCAGGAGTCTTTCTTCCGACGTAATGTTCAACTATGAGTTCACGTATAGAGGATCTATAAAATGACCTTCCTAGCGGTCGGAAGTCAATTTATCTTCTTATAGTTTCTAGTGATTATTACAAAAATGAGGTCATTAGAAAATCAACAATTACATTGCACTTCATATTCCTAACGATGAGAACATTTATTTTGGAGTTGATAAACAGTTATTTTTTTGATAATTTCGTGAAAATCTGTAATGCAAATATATACAGTAAAATAAACAGTTGTTTAAACTTGCGTCCTCTGCTTTATTCATTCCATAGCTCATCAGCAGCATAGATAATTCTTTCCAAAAACGTTTGTTTTTTTACACACAACCTCTCATTGTTTAGTTTGATTGTATATTCTTCACATGCATACCATTACATACACATAATTATCACAAAAGTTCAGGTCGGAGGTATTTTAAATTAAAATTTTTAATGTAAAAAAGCAAGCGTTTGGAGCCAAATTTTGAGAACTAAAAAATGTTTTAATTAGAGCATCATATTAATAATAATGTTAATAATCTTATATTCAAGAATATGAAAGTTATAAAAATAATAATAATAGCATTTTTGACTAAATATATACATGTTTTTTAATGTGACATGAAAATATGTATCAAGTGTGATGATAATAAAAAAGTGGAATAAATAAGCTTCATTTTATTCTAGAAAGTTACAGATGGATATCGGATCACGGATTGAATCTCTAATGCCAGTAATCGTAGTGATATTTGATTTATCACTTACAAAAACTAAATTATTTACCTCTGTAAAACACGAATAAATGAACTTTTTCGCTTTTGTGGTATTTGTTTAAAATGAAAAACAATACTGAACTTTTCTAAACTTTTCCTACAATAATGTATAAACATATTAATTAAATTAATTCTCCTGCACAATAAGCTCAGAGGAATTTGTGAGCATGGTTTAATTTCCTAAAATCATAAACTCTACCTAGTTAAGTCGAATTGTCAGCTTAACCCCGCTAATTTTAGATAATTATGATTTGAGATAAACATAATAATAATATTAAAACAATTATTAAAAACAATAAATTAACATAAAAATCTTTGCATTGTCTGTTCGTTTATTGTAGAAGATTAGTTCAAATCATCACAGATTGACAGGATGTGTTCCACTACTCTCTACTGTAAAATTAAATTTTCATATTTTTAGCATATTTATTATGATAGAATTTCATATAAATATTTCGTGAGATATAATGTATACTAATAATGTGATATTGCCAACAGATTACGTTAATTATAGTTAGTACATTGTTTTGTCTTCAACAACTGATGATTCACATTTGATCTCCTATGATGAGAAAACCTTGTTGATGCAATTATTTATCACACCATCACGTGCCAAATGGTATCTAATCTGTCCGCTGAGAACATGTCCTGCTCTAATTGTGTGCTTGTGCATGTCCGTTTATCAGGAAGTTTCGCAGCTGTCTCACGCGTGAATCCACGTGAAAAAGGGTGTTGAACGAGAAGCGGGGATCAACGAGCGAATAATCTGGAATGGAGTTGAATCCAGTAACCTAGAGTGTGCAATCAAATTTTCTCTTAATTTTGATAAATTAATGCTGGTTGAACCAATGCAGAAATTTCGCATTTTCTTAATCGTGAAATTAAATTAATAATGGAAAATGGGCTCATATTAGAAATTTATATGAATACAGTGAAAAGTACTCATGCTCTCTTAGAAAAAATAAGCTCAATATTCCTGTGTTAAAATTGTTTTGATTATAAAAACATGACAGTTGTAAATAAACATGTCTTTTTCGAATGAAGGGGTGACATTAAACTTTTAATATTCCTTAATTTTTTCTTATTGTTTGATATAAGTTTAGTAAATTGATTCGTAACGTTTCTAAGCAATTGATATGTTTACCTGAATGTGTCATAAACATTTACTTCAAAGGAAACAAGTAGTTCTACAACAGCAAATACCTTCTTGCAATATTTCTCATTTTTTTAGTTTCAGATCGACGAAAATAAGAGCTGCATTGCTTTCTTAAGTGTCCTTTGATATTCAATCACCAATTGAAACAATAAAAGAGAAAAATGGAGCTGTTTAATGAAAGTAATATTGTTTAAGCATTGACTATTTTCACGCAAAAATGTAAAATAAACTATTATTTTCGAAAATTTGTTCCAGACTTTATTTCAAGATATATTTTTGAACAGATTTTGTTAAGAAAAAATAATTGTCTTGAATATGATCATTGTAGGATGTCGCCGATAAATCTAAATTTGGCAATTTTCGAAATTTCAGAGAAATTTACAGAAATGAGATATGCTCGTTTTTTTAAATGACATTTACGCTAACAGAGGAAAACGTTGATGTGAAACATTTCGAGTGATTTTTGAGAAATAATTTAAAATGTTCACGCATCAATTACATCCATTACTATCCAATACTATCCACTATTGAGAATATCGTGTGAAAGGTTACGCGTAACAAGGGTCAACCAATATCAGTTTTACTGTCGCCAATTTTACGCCGTAGTATTAAAATACTTTCTTTTTACTATTCAAATACGTAGTAAGTCGGAAAAGTAAAAAGAATGTGGTATATTTAGAGACTAGTATATCCTTCTTTAATTTAGCTTTGTTTTTCGGTAAATATGTCAACGTCAAGGTGCTTGAGGATGTCTAGCAGATGAAAGTTTGCTGAAATTTTCCGCGGATTGTTTTCGTCGATTGTTACAGGAAGAGGGGAAGTGAAATTCTATCTTTCAAAAAATTACCCTATATCTTGTAAGTGCTACCCTAGTCATAAAAGCGTATGGCTGTCTCCGATAGTTTCACAGCCCACATGTCTGGTAAATAAGATTACATAGACACCTAACAACACGTCAGCTAAAAATGTTTTATTATGCTTACCGATTTACAAATATTAGTTAGGAATGGATATTTTATGCGAATATATAGTTCAATTTTTAGAAGCTCGGCATGTCTTTACTTCCAAGCTAATATGAAATAAAGTAATGTCAATGAATTCATAAAGGAAAAGTTTAAAGAGGAAAAAAACTTGTGGAGAGTTGTTAGTGGAACTGTGAAGAGGCAAATTACCGTCCAAAAATCGTTGAGAATAGCTGAAGATTATACGAAAACGGAACCATTGAAATATTCACTAACTTGGAATGTGACCAAAAAATAAAATGTCTTTCACATACTTTAAAGACTTCAAAGAGCCTTAATGAAAATTTAAAGAAACTCGAACATCGCACTTGATCATAACTGCGTAACGAAAATAATTTACAGACCATATGCTGAACGGTCGAGTTAAAAGAGCTTCTCTGATAGCGTGGTGAATTAACCCATTTACCCATTCTCGGTAAAACGGCATGCACAATTATACCATCCAAAAATCTACTTGCCTACATAAAGATAAAATGAATAAGACAATTATATGAGTAAAGATGAACACTTTTACCTGAGGAGGCAAGAACTCTTTGAGATCAAAGAAGCGTTTCAGAATGAACTCCCGCGTGGTTTTCCCGAAGTTGGGCTGAAGGACGTCGAGGTTCAGCTTGTGCTTCGATTGCTTCAGCATGACTTGCACGCGGTCCTCTTGGTACAGCTCCACTGCGTACATGATGGGAGTCATTCCAAAGCAGTCCGGCCTGTTCACCTGGACATCCATCCTGTTGAGCACGTGTTCGATGCACCGTAGAAGCTTCTCCGTATTGCGCACTTTGCCTTGAAAACAAAATATTCAGATGTTAGAAGTAGTTAGTAAATATATGTAATTAAAAATGTAGGTAGAGTACCCGCCTAACACGCTGACGCCTTCCCGGCCGGACCGCTCCATGCCGTCCGATCCCGGGCCGGCCCCTGCCGACGGGTGACGCGACACCCCATTCGACCCTATCCCGCGGTTGATAGTCGGCCCCCAGACTGGTCGGCTGGTTCAACCACTCACAATCGGCCCCACCCGTGTGTAAACCCGAGCTCCGACCACCCCTGGGCAGAGCGGCCCTGAGGAAGACCACGACAAGATGGTGGAAACGTCGGTGCTACTACCTTCGTCGAGGACATGCAATCATTCGGACCATAGACCATATTTTTTTTAATTATGTAGAATGTAGCAAACCATGTGGGTCTGTATGTTAGGTTTAATGTCGGATTATGACTAATCCACAAATTAGTCAGATAATGTAACAATCTTCAAATTATGCGGTAAAACCTCCAAGTAGGAGTGATTGTGAAGCATAGTACCGAGTTGCGTCGGATGAAGGTTACATTAGCCAAAATGCAGTTGCTAAGTCAGGTACGATGACGAGGAATTATGTGTTAAACAGAAATCCTATACAAACTGCTGCTGGAAAGCATCTAAAGCTAGTGAGAGACAAATAGTGTTGTCTTGATTTCCACTGTATCAATCGTAAATTTCTACTTACAAAATTTTACCTGAACCTAACCTCACCTAATCGCATACCTCAGTAAACTTCGCTCTACATTCCCGAGTTGGCAGAACAATACTCCGTACCGAAGTTCTTCCTGATTTACATAAAACATCCTTGAGTCTATGCCAACACACTTCTATTTTCTGAAATGCTTCTCGCAAACACACAATATACCTCTTTCAGGGCCAATATTGCCCTTGGTAGCGAAAAATTGGTTTACAGGAAAAGCGTCCGTCCCTATGTCTGTCCGTCATTTCGCCTGTCTGTCTGTATGTTTGTCTGCCAGTCTCAGAATTACGCCAGCGCCTAAACAGTAAACTGGAGTTTTTCCAAATCCGAGGAATCTGGCTATTGTTGCGACATTCTTGATTTGATCACTTATTATAATTATATATGTATTTATTCAATCACAAAATACATTCAGCATGTAAATGATACGGTAGCAAAATGTAAAAGTAAACTGTAGAAACATCAAAATTACTCAAACAACTTAGTAAGGTTAACAAATGATCTCCATCAACAACTCGGTCGTATCCTATTCACTACGTGCTTAATTAATGTACCCAAAATACTTTTTTAATGTATAAACAAAATGTGCAAAATATATAAACACTTTATAGTTCACGCTTGCAGTAAATATGCAACAAATTGTAGGATGAAGGTCGAAACGATGCGTTCACCGGTATTCTTACAACTTCACTCACCCCCTGGCTAATGTGCGGATTAAACGGCTAAGTCATAAATGAGCCACATTTCATAGCCTGTATATGGCACGTTTAGAATGATTCGTTTTTGTCTTATAGTATGAGATTAACCCTCAATAGATCCTTGTAAAAATTGGGAATAAGCGACGCCTATTAAAATACAAAATATTTTATTTCCCATTGATAATCCATCATGAGTCATTCAGTAGTCGTGACAAGAGTATATAACATTACTAGATGATCCTGAAAACAGTACGAAGTGAAGTGGACAATATCTCTTTCGAGAGGTACTTTATTTCTGAAGGACCCTCTTGTCTCTCAAACGTTTTGGGCCTAAGTGGCACTTCTCCTAAACTATTATTTACTATTATTTGTGATAATTGCCGATAAATTGTTGACCTACCTGTAGTTTTCAGACACTAAATATAAGGACTAGTAACGTTGATTAAACTCGTTATTGGAAAAAGTGTAGACACGTGATGTTGATTGGCGAAAGTAATGTTCTGTTGCGGGCTTCATTTATTAGTTTGTTAAGTGTTTAATGACTTTCCTTTGCTGACCAAATATAACAATTTGTTGCGTATTTACTGAAAGCGTGAACTATAAAGAGTGAAGCAAATATTTGGAGTACATTAATAAAGCTTGTAGTGAATAGGATACGACCAAATTGTTGATGGAAATCATTTGTTAACCTTACTTAGTTGTTTGAGTAATTTTGATGTTTCTACTGTTTACTTTTACATTTTGCACATTATTCGTGCTACCGTATCATTTACACGATAAATGTATTTTGTGATTGAATAAATACATATATAATTAAAATAAGTGAAGTGATATAATTACATAATTAAAATCAAAAATGTCGCGACATCAACCAGACTCTTCGGGTTTGGTAAAACTCCAGTGAACTGTTTAAGCGCTATTTTTTACAAGTCTACGCTCTCACTTGTTTAAGCGCTGGCGTAATTCAGAGGCTGAGATAAACATACAGACAAACAGGGAGAATGACAGACAGACATAGATACGGAGGTTTTTCCCGTAAACCAACCTTTCGGTATCAAGGTCAAAACATGGATACTGTCCACACAACGTATTAGTATATAGTTGCTCTTATTGACAGGCAATTCGTAATTCACAGGTGTTTCACAGTTCACGTTAATGCCCTCCAAACACCAATATGTGATGAAGAGCGGACTTCCACGCACAGGCAAATCACTCACGTCGAACATCGTTGCATGAAATTTCCCACCATTTATTATGAAAAAGTGCTCGACATACCTTTCGTCATGCTCTAGGCGCATGTTCCCTGGGCGTTTGTAAACGTTGCTCCGAGACACAGAATACAGTGTCCAGGGAGAAATCGTCGAAACCGCTAAAATAAGCTCTTAAGAGTATTAGTAAACCCTGGTGAAGAAATAAAATGTTTCGAAACGTTGGCGCAACTAATTGTTTCTTTACCCAGACTGACCAATACCGTGAACCAACTTTACTATTGTATTTGTGAGTTGAAGTACTTAAAATGACTTCAAATGAAGTTTTTCGAAAACTCAAAAAGTTTCTGTTCAAAATTTCTGGAAAAAATTCAATTTTCAAATTTACAGTAGTGCTTAAGCGCCAGTTTGTTAAAAACGGCTCCATATTTTTCAAAGAAAATTGGCATTTAGTACGATGTTTTACAATTGTTTAATAATCGTAAAATAATATTTCCGAACTACAATTAGGAATTCGAAAAATGAAGATAATATCAATAAAATGTACTTCGGGCGGAGATAGATGGCAGCTGGTAAGAGTATATGGCAAGGCTAAGTAGCTAGCCGAGACCAAATGAAATAGAAAACTAATACGAGAAAGTCTGTGCCATTCTGTAGTATCACTATTTTATTTTTTTGTTAATTTTATTTCTAAAAAATGAATTAATATTGTTTGTAAATAATAAACCATTTACATGTTTCTGGAGTATTTATATGCTTCTGTAACGCACATTTTTTAAAGAAAATATTTATGAAAGCAACTTTTTACTGCTTATTGCGGCTCACACATTCGGAATATCTAAGACGTTTATACGAAAAAATGTGCTTAAAATTGTCTTAAGAGCTTACTTCGGCAGTTTCAGTAGCAAACGCGAGCGCGCCGCTGCCCGAGCGGGGTGGGGGGCGGGGGGGGGCGACTCACAGGGCATGCGGAAGAGCACGTGCAGGATGGTGCCGCCGTCGGCGAAGGTGGTGTTGACGTCGAAGTCGGGCTGCAGCAGCAGCAGCTCCAGCGCGACGAAGTTCTCGCTGCGCGCCGCCACGAGCGCGGGGGCGTCCAGGTTGGGGTCTGCGCCGGCGCGCAGCAGCGCACGCACGTACTCGTCGCGCGCGGCCTCGGAGCACGCGTGGCACAGCAGCGTCGTGCCCGCCGACGGGTAGTGCGCGTCCGGGCTCGCCCCCTACGCACGCATGCGAACAGCGTTAGTGTAACGCGTGCACACTTCATTAACGCACATGCCGGGAGACCCGTCGGGAGTACGCGTAAGCTCCCGCGGCTCGAATCCATAAATTCTCGGCTATCCGGGAGACTCGTCACTGCCCTGAGGAAGCCTGCCATATGTCAGGCGAAACGTCGGCCTCCCAGCCAACGACGTGGGGTCTCCCTGATAGCCGAGAATTTATAGACCCGTCGGGAGCTTAGAGCTCCTCCCGGTTGGAGAGGGGCTCCGCTGGTAGGAGATACCTGGTCAGGGAAAACCCCGCTGGCCAATGGAAGATCGACGCAAGATCTCGCTTTCCAGTGGACGAAAACCACTGGATACACAATACTTACTGGACCTTATAGGTGACGCACCCGGAATCACTAACAATCATGTACGTCTACATGTAATGTACGTGTACATGTAGAATGTATGTGTACATGTCAGATTGTGCGTATGCGTGGTATATATGTATACATGTGGTACGAGCGAGGATAAATTCTGCGTCCATATACTACCTAAGCGTTGCCAAACGGGAAGGAAGTGCGCAGTTCTTCTCCTCGGAACGAGCACTGCTGCAAGGGAAGCACGCGCAGAGATAACAGTGCATGGCGAGGAAGAATAGCGTCGCTGCTCTTGGCGTGACAACCCTCCATGAAGCCTTCGCGGACCTCGGCGCTCCGTAACCCATGCATGCAGGAAATCCATCGACTTTTTTACATAATGACACAAACCTCTTATTTAATTATTAATGAAATATCTATGTTTGAGGTTTCTCAGGGGTTCACATTCAAAATCATTATAATTCATAAGATTATTTGGTCTGATACAGAACTCACACTGTAAATGTTCTGATCTGCAGCGACGCCCAGACAAAACGAGGGACCTTAGGGAGTTGATCCACGGGCCTCTTATTTCAAAGAAATGTTCTCTCCCAATACTTAATCAGAAATGATCCATGCAACGGAAATTACTTATTACATTTCATTTGAATTTTAAGTAAATGAATTTTTTACTCTTTTTAAATGAAAAGAATATTTTCGAGGAAGTCTGAAATCTGTTGCTGGAACTGCCTCACGTCCTGGACTCCATTCTTCATCTGTTTATTTGCTACGACGTTGATTTGATTTAAAGATGCTCGAATATTATCTTTTATTCAACTCAGAAACGTAAATATGTATGCAACAAATGAAGTGTTTTACAAATAGACGTATCTGAGATGTTTGCAGAGAATAAATTAGGTACCTGTTGATGTTTAAAAAAAGATCTAAACGGCGTGTGTGACAATTGAGATGGTGTACTTAAGTGAAGTGCAATTGGGTGCATTTATACAAGATTAGAGTAGATCAAGATACTTTCAGGCGCGTTAATTTCTCTTCGTTGTCAATGCCAGTGCACAGAAAGGCTCGTTCATTTTTATCGCATGAATATCAGGACTCGTTTGACTTCGGTTCTCCAGGTCAATTAGATGGGAGCTCTGCGCTCTGTTCGTTCTTGAAGTTTGAAAACACATCATATATAACCATGTTGGTTATAATCAAGGTTTAATTACTTTTGGTTTAGCTCTGTAAGGTACTTCTGGTAAACAGCGAATTTCGCTGCGAAAGTACAATAACTTAGAATTCAAGTTAATTTGTATGTTAACCTTATTCATTAGTAGAATTATTTCAAGCTAGAAAAGTTGAAAACTAATGTCGTAATTGTGTACAAAGGGAATTTTAAAAAGTTACTGGATTCCAAAATCATCGAATGGTATAAAGTACCCATGGAGGCGTAGTCAAACACTGAGGATGACTGCACGTAAACTGAAGAGACTAAAATTAAGAGTACTGAAAGTTTGAATATTTTAAAAACAGTAAAACGTATTTGAAAAGTATCCTCTATTTAGAGATCATCGTCAGTAATGAACATATTTTAAGCAATCACCTAGACCCATGGTTTGCGATAACGTCAACTTCCTAGACCTCTACTACACGGTACCAAACGACCATTGACCTCAGTGATAGTTCTCGAGTAGTTACGGTGCGTAGGCACATAAAAGCTTTTACTAAACACACAATTACATTATAGACTAAATGAAATTAAAATGTTAAATACGTGTTCACTACTTACGAAAAATATTTAATATCTCACTTTTTTAGCAAGCAATGCAACTATCTTCGTTTCCATTTGCTCCGTTAGGCTCTACGACCGATTCAAACATCATAACCTCCATTAAGCGAACACATACATAAACTGCCATTTCTCTCTTCATTCATGAGTGACCTCCATAAAAAAGTTAAATCGTAATTTCTGTTGCGGTTTACGTTGCAGCAAGTTTCACTGTTTTATAAGATTCAAACATTCAGTACTCTAACTTTCAGTCTCTTCCGTTTATATGAAGTCATCATGCTGATGAGGCATAAAGCATTTGCTGTAAAGAAAGTGCACATTTGTTTTTAATGGACAGCGTCCTCAGGCTTTGACTACGCCTCCATGGGTACTTTATGCCATTCGAAGATTTTGGAATCCAGTAAGTTTATAAAATTCCCTTTTTACACAGTTAAGACATCAGTTTTTAACTTTTCTATCTTGAAATAATTGCTTTCCTTTCACCGCCAGCCGCATCCGTTCAGAAGAGAGCGTAGGCTTCCGCGGCCGGAGTCAGTATTTACTAGGCTGTCTGGGTGACGCCGCGTCCATGGCAAAGGTGTCGACGTTTCAGTCGCAATTCTGCGACCTTCCTCAGGGCGTAATGCCGACGTTTCGGTCGTTAATGCATTACGCCCTGAGGAAGGTCGCAGAATGGCGACCGAAACGTCGGCACCTTCGCCATGAACGCGGCGCCACCCGGACAGCCTAGTAAATACCGTCCAGACGTTCCGTGTGCAGGCCAGTTGCGAGCCGGGAGGGTTGAAGCGTCGGCCTCCGCGCTGTGCACCCACCTGCGAGAGCGTCTTGCGGAAGAAGTCCAGCTGGCGGCGGCGGTAGGCTCTGAAGAGCTGCAGCAGCAGCGGCGGCGCCCCGTCTGCCACTGTGTCTCCGATGCGCACCTCCAGCTGCGCCATCTGCGGCCGCACCTACGCGGGCATTCCCTTAGGCGGGCCCCTCCCGCGGAAGTACCTTGCTTACGTAAGAAGGGAATTTTAGCACGTTTTTAACGTCTTGCCGTTAGGCACTGTAAATCACGGGTTGGGATTTCATTAAGCTAAAATTCATAAAAACCTTTTGGGCGTTTGCCGACTATCTAACGCGCTACAACAAATGAAAGTCGTTGAGCCCAAAAAGAAGACCGATCATCACAGTTTCCTCTTAGATGTGCCCACGTGTGATTCACGTATGTGATGTTATTGTAGCTTGCTCCATAATTGATGCGTGATTGAATTTATTGGTGCTTGTGGAGACAATTTTGCGTTCTCCAATTTAGAAGAGGAATTTCATCCCGTTCAAGCTCAAAAAGAATTACTTACTAAAGGATACCAAGAACTATCAATTTAACTTAATATAATTGGATCCACGTGATTAGATCATTGCGTACACCAATACTGCAAAATCTAACGCGCTCACATGCAGTTTACCAGTCACGAAATTCATTATGAACATATTCCACTAAGTTATATATACTTCTCTGTGAGTGAAATAAAGCGCCGGATCAGACTGTAAAGTTGTTTATTGCAAATTTTAAATCAGTGACATGGCTCGTAGTGCTTAAGGTTAACACGTTACAAATGTGCTTGAACTCCGCAAGAACTAATTTCTATTCTGCTTCGAAAAGTCCATCGAACAGACAAGTTTTTGAGTACATTTTTGTTTCAAAGGATTTAGTCAAGATTCTTCGCTCCTTAGGTGTCAACGGATTGCGATCGACGTATGAGAGCATAGGTTGTGAAGTGAGTTAAGTGTATGGGTTGAACTTTGTGACTTCGAGTAAGCAGTCTGAATATTAATTTAAAGAAGATAAAAAGGAATGAAATTGTTAGTCCGATAAATTTACGAGAAAGATAATGTGAAACCATACAGGATATTCATTAAATTCTCTTCGGAATAAAACTTATGCAAGTATCATATCAGCAATTTTAAGTAATTACTTGATACTACATTATGTAAAAAAAAGATGAAATGTAGTCACTTAACAAAAAAGTTGTAAACAAATATTCATAATGGTGAGGGTTAATTGTAGTTTCTCGTCCATGGGTGAGTACTGATACTCATATTGGGAGAGAACTTTGCATGAGTTTCAGGAAATGTCTCGTTCATTGGTCAGTTCGGAGACAGCTGATCATCCACAATGCTTTTTTCCGTTTAAAGGTCGTGTGGACACGCAATGGGTTCATCCTACAGGGACTTCCCTTCCACATCTGAACCCAACCACCTGCTCTTTATCTAATGAGCTCTCCCCGTTCTGTTGTGACATCCATTACGGATAATTCTATTACAAAGATATGTGAGGAACTAGTAAAGTAGATAAGCGTTCTGAAAATGAAGCCGATAAAGTTCTTTGGAACGGCTTTTAATTTTAATTAATGTGTTTTGTAACTTTTTCAAAATTAGCAGGAAAGTAATCTTAGAGGTATTCGAACATTAAAGATCTCTTCATTATAAGCAAACATTCTAAAAGAATAATTCGATGAAATTCGTCCGTCCCTCACAATTGATCAGTTATCTCGTATCCTTATGTGAATAAACGTGTTTAACTTTTGTTAATTAGATGAAACTCGGTATAATCATTCCCATTCTTAACTCTGATTCTGTCAATATTTTGCGCAACGCCATTGGACTGACTGCAGTCCAGACTATGTTTTTCACAAAACTATAAAGAATTTTCAAGCAAAAGTTTAATCGAAAATTCATTTCCCTTTTGAGAATAACATTCCAAGAATTATCTTACATCTCTAGAACAAAGTATCATCAAGTGAAGATTTCGTAGGACTTTCTTAAGTGTTTTAATAATAGTTCTGTTATTTTCTGATAAACTTCCTTTCTTTGAATGCTGGTCAACAAGACACTTGTACTACCTGACAGAATGGTAGAGAAAAAATTTCTTTAATTATTGGCTGATGTTATATACGTTACAAATATATTGCATATCATTTGAATGTTTCACTTTCTCGAATACTACTCGTACATACGTCCTCTAGAAAATAATTATGAAGCTGCAGCGAAAAACAGGTTTCTCGGCAGAAAAATTGTACATATCTTATATAGAAAAACTGGATAATTATTGTCTCCATATGAAGTAAATTACTTCCTCCAACACGCTAGTAGTCAGAATTCTTGTGGGTTCTTTTTTCCGAAAAATTGGTTTATGGCAAAACTGTCTGCCCGTCTTTTCGCCTGGACGTCTGTTTTTAGATGTTTAAAAATTACACAAATATTATTTTATAGTTATATTATTCACGTCGTTAATATTTAGATTTTCTGAATTCCTAATGCATTATTGAATTTGTGAGTACAAGTGCTTCAATAATTTTTTATGAAGTTTCTCGAAACTCAAAAAGTTACCAGTGAAAATGAGCTCAAAGTTGCGCATTTTTAGAATGGCTCATTCAACAGTATTTTTATAAACAGCATCACAATTTTTCTTTAATCTGTAGGTAAGCGTAGTGTTAAATACATTGTATCACTCCATATACTACACATATTTTTGATTGATTATTTTGATTTTGCAATATCTACATTAAGGCATTTTTTAAAATATCTTTCACGTCTTACGTTTTTACGTTTCTGGCATTTTCTACACATTATTGCATTTGTAAATAGAAGTGTTGCGTTTCTGGCATTTTCTGTTCACATTGCATATGTAAACTGAAGATTGACAAAAACTCGAAACTTCTCGAAAATGAGCTGAAAATTGATCATTTCCTGAAACGTTTAAACGATATTTTCTCGAGAACGGCTCCAAATGTTTCAATTAAAATGCGCATATACAACTATGTTTCATTCTCCTGTAAGTTTCTTAATGATGTATTTCACTTTCACCATTACGAAACCGAAATATTAAGAAAATGTGAAAAAATGTATTTTTGGCGTTACTTGGTAGCAGCTGAGAATGCGGAACATTACCGAAAAGTTAGTTTTGACTAAAGAGATTAGAAATACTAACTAGTGCAAGAACGTCTGTTCCATTCAGTAGCAACCCTAGTTAATTAAATGTTTTAGGCTCATGATTTAAAATTCGTAAAATTCTCGTTTGAGTTAACATTAATTTTCATCAGAATTAATAAAATCAAACGGATTCCGTTGGTTCATGTTTGTTGCTTTAAAAATAATCTGGAGATTCCTCTGAGGAGCAATTTGTTCCTTAACGGAGTGGGAATGTGGAACCTCGCAAGTGAGGGCGGACCCTGCAAAAAGATTCGGAAGTTCCCACTCTGCCCTCGAAAATTGGAGAAATCAAGTGAAGACTGTCTGAACGTCTGCAGAGAAAGTTAACGGAGGGTTTAAGCGTCAGAAGTTGCATTCTGTGCCGAGCGCCTGCGAATGACGGTTTGAGGTCCTTTCTTCAGCTGCGGAGACTTTTCAAAAGTTCTCGAGTCTGTTCTAGACTCGAAGAAGAATCGATTGAAATAATTATCATTATTATTCTTGGCTGAGAGAAGAAAGAAAAGTTTACATCTATTTTCTAGATAACGTAAAAACAGTTGTTTTTGCCATTTTATATTAACAAGATAATATATAGTTATTCTTGTATTTTTTATTCTGATTACAAGACTTACGTGTTTGTCTTCTTGGTCGAAACATTTGCAAAAAATATACACACCATTTTTCTTCTTTTAACCTACAAAAATCTACCAACATAAAACCAGCTCCTCAGATACGTTTGTACATAGAAAGTTTTCTCACAAACATTTTCTTTGCAACTTACTTTCAGGCAGGAAGAGACTATCATTTTAAATAAAGAACTTAATTGGAGGGAAAACTATATTACTCGAGAAAACTTCTCAGGGCAGTGCCCTTTGGCTCAAAGAAGTGGTGTCAATATATCTCTGAATTAATCTAGTGAAAGTTAGAAGCACACTTTCTCTCATGAAGTAGTTATTCGGTCTTAAAAAAGGAGAGTTCGGTCTTAATATAGAAAGTTTCAACTAGAGAAATGCATTTTTGTTCTATTTTTCCTCAAAAGCACGAATTAATAATAAGCGGAAATTTGTCACTTAAGTTAAAGATTTTATTTCTGATCGAGTCGTTCTGCAAAAAATCGATAAGTTCGCCTCCTTCAACTATAAGCGTATATTGCATGTTTCGTAATATTATTTAAACATTGGCAATGGTGATTAGCAAAATTAACATTTTTAATTTATTTTTATTAAATGAAAATTAATGTTGATTTTTTAAATGATTTGACTTAATCAACTTATCATTAAAAACACTGAAAAAATTACAAAAAAATTAACGATGGCCAGCTATTGACATTCTATTGATATTCAAGTATTGAAAATTGAAAATGATGTGAAAAAGCTACAAAATCTTATTACAATCTATAGTATAGTTACAGTTAGTATAATATTTTTTTTTTATTTTAGAAGTGTTAATAGATAAATATATTATTAAATATTATAAAATACGTTATTTATTAAACATGTTCTCATTCCTTTTCAAATATTAATTGAAGCTCATTTCTTACACACTAAATCAGTGCGACAACAGATTTACTAAGGATTAGTAAACACGACATCCCCCGCTTTAAAGGGCGCGAATCAATAATTTTAAATTGTAAACTTCATTATGTAACGAAATTAGCTCGGCGGGTTAATGAATAATTCGGGGCCGCGCGGCGCAGCACTCACCTTAATCGAGGGCGCGCCGGTGTCCAAGAGAGAGATTTTAAAAATGAAAACGCCCCTTGTGTAGGTTTAGTAGTGTATAGTCACCAAAATTATTCATTGAAAAAACGTGGTCATCCTAAATTCCTTTGAAAGAAGCCTTGTAAATTTTATTCTCGGCCTGACCAGTCTTGTTCTTGACTCGACTGCCCCGATGCCTCGTTAGCGTGTATATATATAATATATATATATATATTATATATATATATATATATATTATATATATATATCTATATATATATATTATCTAGCTTGACCTCGGCCGGAAACTTTGTTCGCCTTAATGGCAATAAATAAGCAGTTTTTTTTTAATTGAAAAAATACAATACCTAACTTAATACCTACATTAATCATTTATAAATGTATTTGCTGGTATTTTAGTAGCATAGGTTCTTCTTCATTTAAGTACCGTTGCTGATACAACGACTTTTTTGTTTTATTATCAAGGCAAAAACAAACAACCGCAGATGGTTTTCGACCCGTGAACATGCCACGTATAATTGACCATGGGAAAAACATGAAGTTCTAGATTTTAAACCATACAAACTTTTAAGGATTGGCCTTGTGATTTGTTGATGGGTCATGGAAAATGCAAGACGTTATCGGAAAATTGAAGTCTTCAATTTCAAACGACATATCGGTTGGGAATCAATCGGTATCCTCGGAATGAGGACTTCTCACCTTTGATTTTCCTATCATTATCGTAGCGTAAATTACATTGTTTCATCAATTTTCTAACGGCAACCTTCATTTTACGTTTTTGTTATTCGCCAAGTCCCCTGATTCTTTTTGTTATACCACGTTTTTATAGTGGACTGACGTTTCATGTCAAGTCACACCGGGATATGCTGTCGAACGGATAAAAAGTATCCTATGTCCTTCTCCTGGCTCTAAACTACTCCCTGCCAATTTTTCAGCTAATGCGGTTCAGCCCGTTCTTGAGTAAA
>BOPP01000005.1:16271747-16282849 GCA_017312745.1 Gryllus bimaculatus | reverse complement strand
TAAGTGGAGTAACTAACACGACTTTCTTATATATGTATATATACAGACTGGTCCAGAATATGTCTTCTTGTCGATCACACGAACCCCCTATCATATTCCCCAGAGCCTGGCCCACTGTTGGATTTGCGCCATGGCCAATATCGGGATGTCGAGCCAAGTACAGGGCTGGTTAAGTCGAGAGTAAATGTTACAAGCCTTTACCGCATGAAAACGAAAGACCAAATTTTTTCAAAGAATATGTGTCGTGAATCTCAAATAGCGAAGTTACACAAAAAACATTGTTCATAAATCGCCCGTTGGTTGACAACTCATACTCAATGTTGTAATTGTAGGGAAAGACAGAAATTTGTATTAACTTTATCCATTTTAAAAAAAGTCGAAGTTCAACGAAAGTTGATAGAAAATTATGAAAATGTTGTTCAGGCTTCATTTGAAGTAAGAATTAAATAACACTCATTTCTTCCAACATGAAATGATTCTCATCTATATTTTTCTGTAGACCATATTTAATATCATACCTGATATCTACAGATGTAACAGCCCAAGCTCTTGTTCTACTGTAAATACTAGGAGTCACTTAAACCTGTAACACATCAAAACAAGTTGAAGAAAAGCAAATGTCGTTCTGATAATGTATCGTTGCTCATTGTATCAAGATTAAAGTTGTTCAGCAAAGTCTCAACTTGATTACAGATAACCCATTACGACGCATGGGATCAAAACTATATAATAGATGTTGCAGGAAACATACAAGCTCTTACCAGTAGAGAGTAGAGTCAAGGACATTCGTAGGCAAGCGAAGATAATGTTTCGATGTATCTAACTCGAGCAAGATGTGCTCCAGCAAATTTTTAATGATTGTCCTGAATTGACCAGCTTGCAGTAAAAGTTGTTAGTACGTCGTTACTCCTCGATGTGTTGAAGCCTGCTCCACGACTAAGGCTGATCTTGAGGCGGCTTCCATCAAAGTCGAGACGCATGTCTTTCTAGGAACGGCTGCCACGTCTGTTGGACACCACATATCGCCGCCAAGTGCAGGTGTTCCCACCAACTTCCGTCTGACCAAGCCGACTGCTGCTGCTGCAACACGATAGACGTGCCCTGTTAAGAGCAATTTGTGAGATGGCCACTGCCCGCGCCCTTTTCTCGTGTGGGGTTTGCTTGCACACCGGACACGTGTTCGACGCCTGCCCCCCCCTTCTCCCCGCCCCCGAATGCTCTCGTCACAGGCGCGATCGCCGGAAGCGGAGTCACTGCTTCACTTTCGCAGGCGAAACACTCATTGAAGTGCATTCAAGCAACACGGCAGTAACAACTCGAAAACTAAAGCCGCAAGTTTTGAAGAAGATACAAAGTGTAAGAAATCCTCACAAAAATGAGATGATTAAAAAAGTATATTAAGACGAAAAATCGCTAATTCATTGGTACGAAAAGATACATTAAAATAAAAGATATGTTAAAAAATACACAAAAAAGAAACTTCAAAGTAAATTCATTTTTAAAATTAGTTGTAAACAAATTTAATACGCCAGTTCCGCGTTTTTTGTGATATGTAAAAATATTACTAAATATACTACGATGCGTAGTTTAATCTTACGCAAGAAATTAGACAGTAAATGCGCAATTTTTTTTGAAGTAAGAAGAACATATGATGAAACTAGAAACTCAATTCGAAACATTTATACGATAATATCATCTAATGCTGCTTTACTGAGTGTTATGAACAAAACTAAGCAATGAATTGGAAACTTTAATACATGATTTAGTGGTAATGGTAGATGTTGTGTTAACTGGCCCTCGTCTGATCAGAAGAATCAGTTAAAATTATAGAAATCTAAAAAGAGAAGACTTCTTCATAAAGAGAGTTTAACTGCTTATTTTTACATCTGATAAATTATGTTTATGTGCCATATTCTTAAATACTACTTTCTATTTTATTCTTTTGTTTTCACTTTACATATTTTTCAATTTTCTATTACCCGGAACCGTATTTTAAGAAGGAAATACGAAGAGTAGTTTATGAGTGTACGGAAATTTTACTTCAAACTTTATCCTAAACTTTATTTTATACCTTAAATAGTAATAAACGTTGAAAATATGCACGATCACATAAAATTACATAATTACAACAGAAAATCTTCAAAATAATGTACTTTGTTTGTAAGTGACTTTCAAAGAAAGTACAGATGTATCGGACAATAGGTGAAATGAAACATTGATAGGATTAAATGAAACATGAATTCACATATCTACGTTGACAAAGTAAAAGTGGTGGGTAAAGTGCCATAACCATAAAATGATGCGGCGACATTTTTTCTACCCATCATTTCACATTTGGAAAAACTGTGTTCGAGATGCTATTCCAATGAATAGAAAACGAATGCGTGAGTTTTTATCTCGTAAAAATTGCCAGGTATATAAACAGAATTGGCAAGGATCATTCTGTAAGTGCTTACTTACCAATCTCTCCTTTCCAATAAGTTCATGGAAGGAAAGTGTTTTTTTAACAATCGACAGAAGGTTTCTGGCTGCTTGAAAAATGATCTCAATAGATCTCAAATAGATGTTGACTTTTCTTCTTAGTACTCTGCAAAACAAACTTCGCCGACAAAGTAAGGACACTGTATATCTCTTCCAAGCGTTTCAACTTTTCCTACACTTTTTTCCTTACTTCAGATGTCTACTCGTATTCTGTAACAATTTCAGAGAACTGTGTTAACGTAATGATCTTGAAGGTGGGTTGACCCCAAGCGAGTTCATTGGTATGATTCTGAGTACTCTTCTCCACACATATGTGATGTCTCCTCGCATTTCACGAGAGGTTTCAAAACAGTTGCGGATGGGCTGTTCCATTGGCCTTTGCTGGTCTTTGTACGTCACAAAGGCTACATGGAAGCTCGAGTAAGTGCGGAAATGAACGACGCCCAGAGGGATTCATTAGTTCCGTCCGCGGCCGCACGGCAGCTCTTCGGGCACTCGCCAAATTGAAGGGTCTCGTATGACAAAGGTTGCAGACGCTTCGTATTCTGAGAAACACCCTAATGACTTATTATCCCTCGTATTTGTTATCTCTTTGACGATACACTTTTGAAACTCAAATTACAATACGGAAAGTGAATTTTCTTTTCACAGAAAAAGCATTTTCATCAATTTTTTCATTTGGGTTTGATAAGAGAGCTCTGAGTTAAATAGAAATTTGATCATTTCATCACAAATGATCACCTCCTGAAGATAAAAAAACAATGTTCCAACTTTTATTTTGTGTATTTTATATAATAATAAAATGGCTTAGATGTAAACTTACTTTACGGGCCAATTTTGGAAAAACTTCCTTTGACTGTCTCCCACAAAAAATGATAATTGATGTACGAGTTAACTTGATATCCCAATTGTAATACTTTTACACATAATACTTTATATTATTTTCCGAATACAGAGAAACTGCTTGATTTACTTTTTATTTATTTTCGCCAAAGAACAGTGACTCTGTTCTCAAGAATAGTTTTCGAATAGAGCGTGTTCATATAGAATATAAATATTAAATACAGACCTTGTTGCTAAAAAATTGAATATTTCGACGAACAATTTGGTAGTTTTCGTGGCGCGCAATTCAATTTCGCAATTTGATTGAGTGAAGGAGTGGCAATTCATCTCGATCGTTTGTGCAGGAAGATGAAGCCATTCACACGTCCGAGCAATTGCACGCATCGGAAGTCGAGATCTAGAGAAGTGAAATGATTAATAACATCTCTGGCCGCGATGCGCACTAGGAACGTACTAAGATGGTTATTAGGGAAAAGTTAAATGATCTTAATTGTGAACACACTATCAAGTTAAACTAATTTTACTCTGAGTCAAGTGAACCAAAATATTGATTTATTTCGAACAAAAAATTGCATAGAATATTTTTTTATAAAAACAAGTAAATAGGGAAACTAGTTTATAAAATACAAAAATACAACTGGCGGGGGAGAACAACTCTGAGGAGAATAGACCGAGGTCTCTAACAGTATTTCATAATATGTTTTTGCCTTTCAAATAAGGGCCAAATACTGTCTGTCTAGATCGAATTGTATTCAACTATTCAATAAAATTAATTATTAATATTAGAGTTTGATTTTGACTCGTTACGCCTAGTTTTAAGCGACATATTTTAGACGGAATAAATCATTCATTAATACAACTATTATTGTCAATATGTTCTATTAAAGTCAAGCCACACACATGTGTTTTCAAGAAATATAAGTCAACAAACGTACACTTACTTACACACGCATACGGTAAACACATACAATTATATTCCTGAGTATATCGTAACACTAATAACCTTAGTACCTTTCAAAATATCGTGTTCTTATAGAAGATTGAATTAAAAGCATGTGAAAAACCATTTACGAGAAAAGGAGTCGTCTAAAAAACCACATTTTCGATTCCACGCCTGAATTCTTCACGTAAGCCATAACACCTCGGATTCTGGCATGCAAAAGTTGCGGAGCAGGCCAGCAAACCTAACCAGACCTAAAGAGAGGCAGAGAATTGTAACGTCTTTCCTAAAGGTTGAACCTTTCTTCACGCCCCCCCCCCTCCGAGTGCCAGCTCCGTCGCGTCCTTCAAGGGCTCCCTCAGCACCGCCTTGCGGACGCGGGAGTTCTCCACCGCACGCGGGCGGCTGTTTGGTAAACGGAGTGCTTCTAAACAACGCCTCCCCGCCCCCGACCCCGACCCGACCCGACCCGCCAACGCCCGCCTGGCGCGCCGCCCCGCCCCGCGCCGCCCGCCCCGCGCCCGCCCCGCCCGCCCCGCGCCGCCGCCCCGCGCCGCCCCGCCCGCGCCGCCCGCCCGCCCCGCCCCGCAGCGTCAGCGACGGCGACGGCGACGGCGCCACGGGGGCGCGAGCGAGAGAGCGTTGTTGACGGTATTTTCTGAATCAACACGCGGCGCGGCGCGAGCGCCCGTTGTTTACACGACATTCCCTGGTTTCACGCGTTCGCCCGCCCACCGCGGCAGCCGCGCGCGGCTAATCTGGAGCCGCGCCATATGGCAGCGTGGGCGCAGGGCGTGCAAACGTGGCTAGCAGGCGATCGCGTTGGTCTTTTACGAGGCCCTTGTCACGTCTGCGCGGGGCTCGCTCGCCTATTAGGACACGCAGCCTCGTTGTTGACTCATTGACGGAGGAACCCAGAATTGTTCTTTTACGACGGTTGCCTTGCAAACTATTATTATTACTAACATTAATATTAATTACTTCAACAGAAGAAAACAAAACAGTATGGTGGAATGATGGTCATATGATCGAAGTGTTATTTTTAATGTACATTTTTGAGAATAAATGGTGAGTCACGTTACTTTAACATTTCACATTGCACAAGACATATTCACAAAACTGTTGCAGTTTTTTTCTGAACTCTGTTTTCCATCCTTCTGCATTTTCATATTTTTTGGATTACTTAAGGAATCAAAGTATGTATTTGACCTAAGATGTGTGTATTGAAAAAAGATTGCTGTTTCAACTTCATTTAAAGGGTTGTCATTCCACCGGATATTAATAGGATCCCGGAACGTTGGATACGACGTTTTGGTACTGCGCGATGGCTCGCGTGTACCTCAGACTTGACACCACTAGATTTTTTTCTTTAAGTTCTTTTTTAAAAACCGTGTATACCAAGAGGCAACTACATCACAAAATATTCGTAGACGCTTTGTAGCTTCATGTCCTAAAGTAACAAAATAAACACTGCTTGGAGTTAAGAAATCGTTTGAAAAGCGCCTGCAGATGTGTTTGTGAATGGTGGACATGTTCGAGAATAATGCTCCAGAATACCATAAGTATGAACCAGATGCTGTGCTTGAGAGGAAGACGCATGTCTTACACTGAGTTCGGTCTATTGTGATGGATAAATCAGTTGATCATAACCGCCCTAACAGTCTCATGATAGACAATGAAAAGAAAACAGTTTCTATAATCGATGTTGCAATACCTTTGATTCGCAACTTGTGGAAGTCTCAAACGGAAAAATTCAAAAAATATGAGAACTTGGCAATTGAATTAAAAAAAAATATTTGGCAGTTGCACGAGGTCTCCCATTTCCCCATGGACATATCATTGTAAGGAATTGTTACCAGGAGCTTTAAAAGAAATCTGGACAATTTAGATATCAAAAATGTTTTTGATGAAGCTCAAAAAGCCCCCCTCATTCAAACATGTCATATTGTCAGAAAATTCTTAAAGGCGTTACATTCATGTAGGTCAGGATGAATTTCCTTTCTGCGCAGCCCGAGCCTGGTCCTATAACATCAGATGGACAAGTGAAACTTTTCCCTGCTAAAGGAGAGTAAGTGTAAATAATAATAATTTTAATAATAATAATAATAATAATAATAATAATAATAATAATAATAATAATAATAATAATGGGAAGAAGAAGAAGAAATGATTTTAGTAGCTCACGCCGATGTAACTTCTCTGCCAGACATGATGCATTCGACTTATAACAAAAAAATTATTATCTTACAAATTTTAAACAAAGACAATTATGGACAAGTTGATTGAAAATTCATGATTGCGAAACAATTTCTAATTGACCTTTTTTCAAATCAGATTACGTTTACATGATCACAAATATTTATAACTCCATGACCATATTATTGATGATATTGTTTTGACCGACAGTATTCTGTACTACGTGGGATTTAATAATAAACCAATTAATGTACTCCAAACACACATGTAAAGACCAAATCGGATAAGGAAAATTACATTTCAACAATGATCAAATATTAAATTACAGATTGAAGAACTAAACAATTTCCCAGGTGCAGCTTGAGTTCTATTGCAGAGCTGCTCAAGGGAGCAGATTATGGATGTGCTATGCCCCATCGTTTATCTGTGAGCTGTCGGTACCAGCGGTAAACCCGGTATGAACGACTCATTGTTGAATCTCGCTGACGGGACGGGAGGCCCTCGAGCGCGGTCGACTCTAGTCCAGTGAATGGTGATTGCCCCGCGAGACATTGCAAAGGGTCACTGCGAGCGGTCTTGTCGCAATTCAAGCATTTGAGCATTCCTGTTATTCGTTGCAGATGCCAATATTTAAGATCATTAATGCTCTTTCGCTTTCTTTCTGAAATTTCCATCAACTACACATTCTTTCTTTCGACTTGATATATTCTGCTTTGCGTATTCAAGAGTGAAGAACTTAACCTATGCTCACAGTTGTCATGCATAGCTTCCAATTGCAACCACTCGCGTCTTCTATCAATCACTTCGCTCATCTGCACACTTCTCCTTTTCTTCCTCATTTCTCACTCTTCGTCCCTTTCATATTCTCTTGCCGTGCACATCCGTTCAGTTCGCATCTCTTCTCCGTTGGCAAAGCCATCCTGTGACCTGCGTCACTGCTCCCTCCTTTGCACTGCCCCTCGGCCTCTGTGCAGCTAATCGTTAGCGCGAGTCCTTCCTTGTCCACGACCCCCCTGGAGCAGAGAGCGCTGCGTGCGCCATGCCGCCCTCTCCAGGCGCGCGGCGGGCTTTGCAAATCCTGCTTTATGTGTACGATGTATACTTAATGCACTCGGCTGGCGCGCCGGGTTGCCCGCCTATGTGTCCTCGCCCGCTCTGCCTCGCTCTTCACGGGATTCCGTCTGCTCTGCGAATCGTTGCTGATTCCCATGCAAATCTCATTCACGAGGCGCATTACATTGTTTTGACTCGAGTACTTTCTGCGTAATGTCGACGCCCGGCGTGTGCTTGAAACACGTGGATTTGCAAAGGGGCACATTCGCAAAGCTCTTATGATCCGGAGTTGACTTGCTGTCGTCTGAACTTCATTTTTTCACTCTTTCTAAGACCAAGAAAACATTGGAAAAATGCAAGTTGATTACGAACTCGAAAATATAAATTGTATTTTCTTAGTTTTGGTAAGGCATAATTAAATGTCTGTTTACTTTCAAAATTTCTAAAAATATTTTTATTTGCACTGTATTAGAAAATGTTCTTTTCATGTTACTAGTATGTGTTTCGTAATATTTCTTTACGATCATACAAGAATATAGTTGCACGAAACACTTCTTATGCGGCCAAATATCTGAAAATGAGTTCTTTCTACCTATATCTACGTATTCTAGCTAATATGGTAGATACATTGAGCATAACCTTCTTTTATTTACCTTCTTTTTGAACTTATAGAAGTTGTAAACTTATTGAGGTATAATACATGTTTTCTATTTTATATCGGGCGATTTATGATTCACTTTCTCTTTCTTCTAAAAGTTATTTGAACTTATGAGAAATTTTGTACGCCTCGTATGCTATAGAAATGTATTTAAACGTAACAAGGAATATATTTAAAAATCACAAAAACATTTTATGAGTATATACAATCACTTAAAAAGTATTGTAAATCTAATATCTAATACATTTTCAATTATTAGAGATACAATGCAAAAAATGTATTTAAAATTGCTTCATTATTTCTGTCTCCTTCCGCCTTTTGAAAAATGAAATGAAAAAACTTTGGGGTCAGCATACCGAAAAGGAATAATTCCATCTTGTACTCTAACTATATATACATGTACATTGTTTTCCAATTTGAAGTACGCGTTTTAACCACAAAAATACACAGAAATTTACTCTCCTAAATACTTCTTCGTTGAGAGGACTTCAATGTTTGCGACGTGCCTCTTCGCGGAGTGAAAACGTTTTCCTCCACCCAGTCCTCCCAACGTTACTACCAGTCCCATTGCACTTTCTCGTTTTACGGTTTTTAACGTAAACAGTAACCGTCATGTCACAGTAACAGTAAACGTCATGTGGTGCGAACGCTTGAATATACCCTTAAACGTTTTTTGGTGAAATATTACTATGTTTATCAGTATCTCTTGTTTGCTAAGAAATTTGAGAGCAATGAAAGAATTATTTCTCTAATCTGATGAAACTTTGGAACATGTCCGATTCAGATACAAATCTTTACTGCCTTAATAATTTTGCGTGAGACAACGCTGTATATGATAATGGATAAATTACGTGTAGTGTATCTCGAACCAAGTCCCCTTTCCGTTTATGTTATAACCTTCAAAGAACAGCGTCACGAGTGGCAAAAAATGCAGATGTTTTGTTTCGATGAGCAACATAATCACTCTGCTGTGCACCACACGCGCAAACAATTCCACTGATGTCGATGAGCAGCCACCTGTTGCCGTCAGGGCTATCGGCGTCCATCGACAGCGGCCTCCCCGCCCAGGGGCCTGGGGCTCAGGTGTCCTTTGATCGCCCTTTTTCCTGACGACCTCGGCTTCTGCTATCTGATCCGCGAGCAAGGCTCGCCCTTCTATGGAGCTTCAGGGAACTCCTTCCAGTCTGCCCGGCTTCACAGGAGCGACGTGAACCCATGAGACGATTATCGACAGCTGTTAGGTGTCCATCAGAAAAACGTTCTTCATGAAACTATAAAATTACTTTTCGGAAGGCGAGTAATACTATAGTATTCTATCGATCAAGAGAAAGGAAAGAAAAACCACTATTAAGCCGGTATCCAATAAGGATTGTCACAGTCCGTCTTCACTTCAGAACAATTGAAAAGAGTGTTTAATCAAATGAATGAAATCAAATGAATACTCTTTTTTTAAAAAAAAGTATGGGAACGTGCGGCATTCTGATACTTTTTCTATTCTTGGTGTTTTAATATTGTTAATTTGGATACTGTAATGAATACTAATCGTCGTCATAGTGATAACGTTTAATTCTATCAAAACGTAGACTGAACATATTGCTTTCCAGGTTCTCCGACCTAAACAGACAATAGTACCAAAACGCTAAACTGATTGTTTAGAATTCTACCAACAGTATTTTGTTTTAGTTGTGCTCCATTCTGAGTACTAACATCACCTTGAGTTACGCTTGCCTCAGTAGAAATTACTTATTGAAGAAAATAATGCATTCATTTCCGCAATAACTTTGAGCTAGAATGCAGGGTGTATTTTTTTTTATTAATGGACTATAGAGTAGGTCTAATCCATGTTATAGCATTTTTTAGAGAAATGAGAAAAACGAAAAAAAATATAAATGTGTAATTTATGAAAATTTAATATATCATTGAAACTTACTTCAAGTTTTGAATTATAGTAATTTAATGTATTTTGCTTTATTCTTAAAAAGAGTTTTGCAGAAAACAATTGAAGTGTATTTCAGAAATTCTTTTGTTTATTTATTTTTGCTAAAAGTCACAATTTCATCAATATATTTCGAGAATTACTAATATTGTATACTAGTTATGCAACAAGAGCACATACTTTTTGGCAATATTTCTAAATTTACAATTATTGAAAATTCAGAGAGTTCAACGAAAATGAGACCTGCGCCTTCTTTCAAGTGTTCTTTCTTATATACCTGGGGGAAATTGAAATTTTCGATAATTCAGAGTTTGCCGGAAATGAAACTAGCACCAGTTTTTGTATCGTTCTTTGATACTTACGAAGAGCAAATTTAAAGAAAAGAATTGGAGCCGTTCATTTTTTGAGAGAAAAATCGATGGAAAAATAAAAATTGCCTTTAATTCACGCACAAGTACGCGATTACGCATCGTTTGCGTGCTGTGGGAGATTTTAATCTGTCTTGCAATCTGTTTTTGATGTTATAACTTGAACTTATATTTTTTCGAATTAAATCTGTTGATTGCATCTCTGGAGTGTAATTTTTTGTCCAGCAGTAGGACACCTAAAGGTTTTTGTCTTGAAAATTTCTCATAATTAGTCAAAACCTTCACATATAATTACCATATTACATAGAGAGATGATTAAAGAACGAGAATATAAAGGATATTTGACAAATTTGAAATTGTCTACATTATTTCTGGACACACAGTTATACTGTATTTGAATAACAGACAATTCTATATCTGCCGATTTATTAAACCTTTTACAGAGAAGTGGTCCCACTGCTACTTCCTTGCGCTTAGAAGCATGAATTGCATATTTAACTTATGAAAGTAATTACTTTCCTGACGAACTCCCACTACGTGAAAGCAGCTCGGCCTTGGAGCCACCTCTGCGCGGCGGGCGCGGGAGGCGAGTGGCGTCGAGGGCGGGGGGGGGAGGGGGTGCCAGTT
>BOPP01000005.1:16259579-16269699 GCA_017312745.1 Gryllus bimaculatus | reverse complement strand
TTTCTCTCTCTCTTTCTCTCTCTTTCTCTCTCTCTCTTTCTCTCTCTCTCTCTTTCTCTCTCTCTTTCGCTCTCTCTCTTTCGCTCTCTTCTCTATCTTGCTCGGTGGCGCTTCCTGCCGGGTCATTACTCCTGCACCCGTTTCGCCTTACTTTCCCTTTGTTGGCGCTCGTGTTACGAGTCACTCGTTCTTCGTGGGCGTCATTGTTTCTCCACACTTTAGTTTGTACATCATTTCCTTCCGTTCTCTCTTTCTAAACTTTTATTCTTTCGTTTTATTCTAAATTAATACATTTCTATTTCTCCCCACTCTCTCTTGTCTCGAATTTATTTCAGTCCGTCATTTTTCATCTTGTCCTTATATTCACAACTATAGCCTTTCTGCACTATATTAGTATCCAACTTTGTAATTCTTTGCAACAAATTTGTTCATTACAAATAGTTCGGTCTTATCTACAACAACTATGTTCTTCTTTACAACAACTTTGTTTTCTTTACAACAATTTTGTTCTTCTTTGTAACAACATTGTTCTTCTTTACAATAACTTTATTCATCTTCACAACAACAGTGTTCCTCTTTGTAAAACATTTGTTCTTCTTTATGATTTGTTTTCTATATATAAATTGTTCTTATTGCTAACTTCATTAATGTCAACAACTTTTTTCTTCCCTCGGTTCCTCACACTTCACTTTATTTTCTTTCAGATAATGTTATATTTTTGATATCTCATATCAGGTTAACGATCTCCATTTTAAATTATCGTTATTCTCTATTGTAGTTCCCAACATATGCGTCACATGGATTCACAATATTCTCTCACGAGAATAGTGTTTTATAGCTGTAGAAATTTATCTCTTTTTCACATTCATTTACATTTGCAGGGCGTGTTCCAAGTAGTTATTACATTTGGAGAAAGGTTATCTGCATTACATTTCTTGTGATAATACCTTTTTTATGAGACACATTTTCTGTGTTTCATAATCATACTCTAATGTGAATACGCGCCATTTTTTAAAATCAATATTAGATTCTTCAATTTTATTTTGTTTAATGCATTCAACCTTATGATTATTTTATTGATGTAACAAGATAGCTTTTTAGAGCCGTCATTAGTCATTCGAGAATGATTAGAAAAGAAAATGGAGTAGTCGAAAAAAGTGCTGAAACTGAGGGATAATGTCGCAATCAATGATTAAAAACGTATATCGACGGTAGCACAGTTTTTTTATTTGTCATTTTTACTTAGTGTTTTAACATATCACAGACATTTTAGTACTTTTTAGAGGTATCCGTAAGGTTCTAATAATTATATATCAATCTGTATATTACTTTCAACCCCCTAGTAGAATGACAGTAACTATATTTATCTTTCCTAAGATATAAGACCCACGTCAAAAAGAAAAGTTATCTGACATGTGAACAAAAGTCAAATTAATTAAAACTCCATTCAATGACGGTTTCTGGTAGAATTTTTATTCATAATCCATAAAATTTACACACAAATAAAACCCTCAACATACACTGAACCATAACATATTTTATTAAAATATGAAATTTTGTTGTTTTTTCTTCAAATAAATTAGATATATTTGAAAACAATTTGCAGAACGGCGAGATGTAGAAATAAAATATGGTATGTTCATTCACTCAGAAACACATTATTGAATTTTCGTTCTATTCGTTTTGACACATTATTTACAATTTAATATACTACAGAAGAATCAATAATAATAATAATAATAATAATAATAATAATAATAATAAAAACACTAAAAACAACATTCTCCTTGCTCTGTCCTGAAAGAGGTTTTCAGAGACAGTGCAAAACGCTTTGGTTATGTTTATCAGAAAGTCTGCTGAGAAACCTAGGAGACACTCACGTACGAAAAGTTAATGACAATTCGATTGATGGATTGTTAGTTATTCCGGACGCGTCAACATAATATAATTGTTAGTACCGTACGTATAATGCAAGTTTGTTTGCTCGGGAGGTGGCGGTGATCGCTGTCTGGCGAGATCCGGCGCCGACCTACCGTCGGCTGGCGGGGGTTTTCCCAACCAAGTATCTCTCTCTTTCTCTGTCTCTTCTCTCTCTCCTCTCTCTTCTCTCTCTTGCTCGGTGGCGCTTCCTTCCGGGTCATTACTCCTGCACCCGTTTCCAGCGGGGCCCCGCCCCAGCCGAGACAAGCCCGAGACGTGCTTGTGAAGTGCGTGTTAGTTTAAGTGTAAGCAAGGGGCGATGATATGTCAAGGAAGAGGTAGGAAAAATTGCTCGCGGTCCGCGGCCCGTTTGGTAAGGTACTGCTCCGTCTTTCGCCTGGTGTTGGTTGGATAAACCACGGAAAACTACCGATCAGAGCAGCCGGCCGCTTGAATGCACTTGTTGACAAGCTAGTGTGGAAAATTCTGCCACAGACGGGATTTGAATCTAGGACCTCCCGGTCAGAGGGGAGATCAGCTAGGTTTGCAGGAACTATTCCTGCATCCTCACCATTTCATCGTTTTGTAATATTTGCTATCATGTTGACAATGATCCATGTCATTCAGCTCCAGTTCTACAAAATGTATAGACATTTTCTTTAAAAATCAGAAACGTTTCACAAAATGTAAGAAACTAAAGTTGTAACTAAGGAAGTACCTACCTTTCTAACCTTTTCGACACTTTCAAGGAATCACTACTTACGTGAATGTGCACATTGTCTTCGACCTGTTGAGACTGGCGAAACTCCAGGTGCCCCCATGACACTTATCACGGCTCCCCCGTTCTGACTCCGACGGGGCACCCCGCCCCGCACTTTTTGCACGTACTGACTAATTCCGCAAGGCGTAAGGGCACAAACACACAGAACGCCGGCACGCCGACGCCTGCACCCGCTGCCGATGAGCAGTGCTGCTCGATGTGTCTCCCTCATGCGGCCTGCGGACCCCGCATTTGTCGGAACTATTTCAAGTGACCGTCAACAAGAAAATGCTATGATTTTATGAAAAACACTAAATAAAACGTGTAACCAGAGAATATGAGTGCTACTTAATGCGTTTTTAGAACAACACATTTAAAATAGATAATTTTAACCAAAAAGATATAGAATGATGTTAATTTTCGAGAATTATGAAGGGAGTGTGTGTTTTATAGAACACTTTTATTGATAAATGAGAATTTGTCAGCCCTCCCAATAAAGCATTTCAATTGAATTCACATATCGTTACTAGGCAATGTAGTGAACGACTGCCCAATATATCAGTTTTGAGTCAGCGGTGGGAACCTGTTCTTAAAATATAAATTCAACTTTCTATGACAAAATATTGTTTTCTGTGAACCCTGTGACGTCTATAGACTTCAACTATTAATGTTAAGAAAAAATCGATGTCCGGAACTTAGGATCTTTTGGCTTACTCTTCAAAATTTGAAACTCCTGGACATCGAACGTTTTTGTTTTCTCCGATTCAATTACGAGAGATACTTTTCTTAAATTTGTGTGTAATAATCCAATTGTTTACATCACATAATTGGTAAATGCTTTTGGAAATGTATTGCTCTTTAGCTTCCCGTGGTTTGATTCATTGTAACTTTTAATATTAAATACATTTCTAAAATCTACATTACAATCATTTATCTACATACACACCTCATAACGGGAAAGATGATGTATAGTGCATTAGACGGCTCAACATGTCCCAACACATACGTATGTAATCATGCCTAAGCGCATATCAAACCCGCGATTCACCGAACCGAGCTCGTTACTGCACTAGTGTGTCTCAGACACCTCAGTCGCGTGGCCGGCTATTTAAACTATATATACGATTATTTATATTTTGTTATACTTATTATTGATATTTTAAGTGATTTTAGATAAAAAAATACTTACCCTTTTTAATTTTTCTTCATATTTTGAACTTCCTAATAAAAGTCATATTTGGGACAAGATCACATCTCCGTAACCGTTCGAGATATAATGCAGAAACAGACACCAAGTTCGTATTATGTTTTTATTTATAACAAGTGTAAATTTTATATTGATAGATTTACTAGTACTACAAACTAATTCATACAGATGGACAGAGTGGCAACAATAATGTAAAATTCGTTTTAATAACCAAATAAGCAAATTGAAAAAGTATTTAAAAGCTGAAAATTCAAAAGTTACTAGCAGATACATCAATGTTATTTATCTGTGTTAGTAACGATAGTGGTACGACTCGGAGGTGTTATGAATTTCAACATGCAAGATTAAGATGTATTGAGCGTGGATTAATTTCTAACTAGACATGGCCGTGTTTCAAAATTGCTGATTTAAAATAAAATACATATCCTCGTGCTTAATTTAAGCATGACCTGATTTTTATTCAGGCAACAATCAAAATGACACAAATTGGACGATCTCGTCGATTGAAAGATTTCAATCACTTTGCTTTTGCAGCCACATTTAGAAAGTACTTTTCTATTTTTCCTCCCCTAATTGTGATGATTCAGTGGCTAAAGAAAATTTATTTTTTCCAAATCTAATTCACGATAAGTCTAGGTTCTTGCATTATATTTTAATTACATATATTTTCGTATCGTATTTATTGCGTGAATGCCTTACAATAGTTTGCATATTTGAGACACTAAAGATGTTTTCGTTACATTTGCCTTTCCTTAACTGATACACTGGAATTTTAGTTTCTGTGTCCTATTTTATTAAAAATAGAAAGATAAAAGTGTTATGTGAGATGTGTTACGACGTTACGAAAAGTATTAATAGATGTGATTAGTTTGATAAATTTTAATGTATTTTTTAAGCAGAAGACGTTTGTAGAATTACTTTATTGCTTATTGTTTGCCAAATCGCTTTCTCTCACTTCCTTATCTCTTTTGTTATGAATAATTGAATCGCATATTTCAGAAACCCGACAAACGCCAAAATCTAAAATACTCATTTGAGGCGGATTATTGTTCGAAGAGAATAGACACACGGTGTATGTATTATATATATATATATATATATATATATATATATATATATATATATATATGTATATGTAATACATGTGTGTGTGTGTGTGTGTGTGTGAAAAATAATCATTTATCTACTGTGTTAAAAAGTAAAAATATTTTGAAATCAGAAAATGTGGAACATTTTTTGTCAGGTTTTCTCGAAATGGGAAATATGGCGTTTGACTGGTTTCTGAAATAAACGATTCAATAGTACTAACAGAGAGAAAATGAAAGGAAGTCATTTAATGGCTTATGATCACTCCGAGAACTTTTACTGCAATTGGCAGCATAAATGGCATCGCTCGTCCAACGCGGAAGGTAGCACTTGAGTTCGTGGAAGCGGCTCGGTGCGAGAGCCCCACAAACAAGAGCTATTTGCCCTTTGGCGCAAGGCCCTCGGCGCCTCGTCCGGCCCGCCCCCGCCCCCGCGCGACTGCCAACAGTGGGCGATGGCGGGGCCACAAAATAGATGAGGCAGACCGGGCAATTTCAGTACGGCCCCAATAAATATTTTTGAAGTAATATTTTCTCACGTAACTCTTACCTTCGTTAGATGTACGCGTTCAAAATGTTGTGTAGCACACTTATTGAAGCTTGTATGTTTTTACTAATGTTTTAATAATGTGCTAATTGCAGACGGCGCTACGCTAAAAAAAAGTATTTGTAATAATTTTGTTTATGGTTTAAGAGGCAAGTTGGAATTTCAAATAATAAATAAGTAAATATAATGTGCTTCATTTTTTTAAATTATTCCATACATAACTTTGAGAGTGGCGTCCATTTTGAAGTGTGTTTTGAAAACTAAACCTCTAGAAATCAGAAATATAGTAAGCTTTTTGAAAGACGACCATTGTATTTGTGATATTGTTTGAGGCTAACATTGATTCTGTTAATTTTCCAGATCTGAGGATCTGAAAAACATGGGATTTTCTGAGCAATTGGAAAACTGCAGAAACAGAGTATTCTTTTCTTTTAAAAATTTTGATTTTTTTTAAACATGGCAACTTATTAATATTATAATTTAACGTGTTTTGAGTGAAATAATATTGGTGACCAATTTAAATGTTGATATTTTTAATATTAAGTGGCTGTTAAACAAGATAGCTAGAGAAGGTGGTGTGGAAGAATATCTGTATGCTTTCAATCATGAAACGTGAAAATTATGATTTCGGACATTTTTAAGTGTTTTCATAGTCTCAAGTGCTCGCAGCTGCTACTATGATTAATATTTAGCTATCTATTTATTTATATTTAATCCTGCGTAACAGTCCGAAGGACACAAAAGTTACATCCTTCTTAACTATCCATTGTAATTTCACGTTAAATAAATTTATTTAGTTTCGTGCTTCGTTGAGTATACTTTTTGCTTACAAAACAATGATCAATTGGCAATATAGAACTTTAAGTTGGATTAAAAAAGTCGTAAAAACATAAATAAACGAATATTCTGCCCTTAGAGCGAATTTGCTTTTTTCTTCTTCAGAGCGCCTTTCGGCCCATTTCAGTCCACTGTGCGGTCGCTACTTTGCAAAATACGCGGCGGCCCATCTGCCCTGCGTGACGCCCCTCACCTGGCACACGGCACAGGCACCCCGGGCACTGCTTCCTGGAAATGCGCAGCTCACCCGTTCATTTGTTAATTACTCACCCACCACTCCTCCCCTCGCCCCTCGCTTCGACCCTTTCCTTTCATTCACTTTTGTCTTCGCGCTCTCTCCACTCCTTGGTTTCTTTTCCTATCTCTGATATTTACCGCTTTTAGTTATCTCCAAACTTCGTTGCCATGAACGTAACTAGGAATCAAACTTAGGCGGAAGGGTAGGGCAAAGCTATTCAATCCAATCAACAAGAATTGTTTCAAAGTTCGTATGACGTAATATTAAAAGTATTATTATTATTATTATTATTATTATTATTATTATTATTATTATTATTATTATTATTAGCCTTATTCTTTGCCAATGCGCGCGGAAATTGAAAGAAAACTGTTCAACCTTCTGCCATGTGAGAGATGTCTGTTTTGCTAGATGCCCAGGAATTCGGGTAACATCCAACAACATTGAAACAATTTCGATTTTGATTGACAAATACAAATATTTATTTCTAATTTTCCGCCTATTAGAGTGCGTTTCATCTGAATGATCACACTTTGTGCGTCGTTGCTTATGATTAGCTCACGTGATGCAGTCGCAAGTCTCCATGGAATAGGCCGCCGGTAATTAAATATTTGTTATTTACGGATTGCCTTTAGACAACGTTTTTATATTCTTGATATTTAAGGAACTATTGCACTGTATAAATAAATCTTTAGAATAAAAAGGGAGCGAGTCACTTGTTTCCACAAATGTATTTCTGTGTATACTAGTTTGCATCTTCTCATGTAAATTTATATTATGTGCGAAAATGGAATGAGTTAGTCTAAGCGCTATGGTATACTTCAAAACAGCAAATTAAGAGTTACGCATGGAAAAGTTATTAGTCACCGATTTATGACTATTTCATTATTTTATTTTATGATATACTTTTAAAAAATTCCCAAGATATTTATCTGCAAGTCCTCATTGGTTGTCACAAACTACGTATTAGACGACTTCATAGTGAAGAACTACGATGTAGAAAACAGAATTTTATTTCTTATGTGAGATCATGTAGTAATGAAAGTAAGAAAGAAAAATATTCCAAAATTTTTAGAAACTGATATATTGATACCACTGCAATTATTATCAATTTATACTCAAAACGGCATGACTTACTGTTACAAAATGTCTCACAATCCATATTGAATTCATTTGAAATTCCAAAGAGAATCAAAACGCACCTTGTCCTCAACACAGAAGCAATCGTGACTGTCTCTCTGGTCACCAATATTATTCCATTCAAAACACATTAAATTATAATATTAATGAGTAGCCATATTTCAAAAATTTCGAAATTTTTAATAGAAAAGAATACTCTGATTCTGCAGTTTTCCAATAAGAGGAGTTAGTAAAGAAACAAAAGGAACCTTGTCCAATCCGAAATTCATGAAGAATATTGATTCTTATTTTCAAAAGTGCTCTTGCACAGTGAAGTTCTAAAACTAGAGTGACAAATGGACAAGTACTAAGCATATTTTATACAGTAATTTTCATATTGTGCGGTTTATAGTACTTTAATACAGATGGTGCATGAGCGTAAACGAATTTTGAACGATTAGTAAATCTAAGAAACATTGCTTCAAGTTACCCCATTTTTTGAGGTGTCTTAAATTGCTTTTAATTTCTTATTTCCGTGCTTAATTTTATTTATGTATATAATAACTGACCTTCATGAATAAGTTTTATAAAACTACGTGTTTTATTCGTCAGATTTATATCAGCTATGGACAGAGGACAGCAGTCCTCTGTGATCACTTCACGTGTGTGTATAAATGATCACTTCACGAGAAGGGCAGCTTAGATTCGCACACTTCGTGGTTGTGATAACTCAGCGAGAAAGCTATTGCCTCCACAGCACCGTTTGACCTGGAGAACGTAGGGTTAGAGACTCGACGGCGGCGGATTATCGACACTAGCTACGTAGTTGAGTGAAATTCAACGATATCCTTGAGAAGAATTCTAGCAGACCGATGCTCTGCTTTGTAGATTGCCTTGTTTTTTTCCGATCAACACCGGGCAAATGTCGGAGCCGTAACCTAACGAACGGACCACACGTGATGTTTCCTTCATCTTTAACTTGACCTTCCTTTCCCTCCTCTCCTTTAAACAAACACACACGCACTATACGACCACACATGCAAGAAGACCTGTCAGGAGCTTGCCCGGAGATATCTAGAGGGGGTAAGAGGAGGCACAGGTTGGCGCACGATCTCACGTTCCAGCGAGGAAAGAACCCCGCCCCCTCTCGGAATATAACTTGCACTACACTTATGGGATACTAACGAACCTCGCCGTTGAGGCGCCCGGATACCCGCTCTGACTCGTCCGCCCCCACTCGCTCTAAATAGCGCTCGCGAAAGGACAGCGAACTCGCCTAGGCCGCACACAGCTCGGTTCATTTAGCCGACTACCATCCAGCCCAAGTTACCGCAATGGAGTCGTCTCCGGGACCATCAACTTCAAGCCGTGACGAACTCTCCGCCGCCGCCACCGCGGCCACCGCGGCCACCGCGCCTGCCGACGGGGTTATAAATTGCGACGCAACTCCGCAACAACAACTGTAGTGCGGGGGCCTACCGCTGCCGCAGCCGCCCGGGCGGGCCGGGCGCCGGGGACTGCGTGACGCGGAGCCGAAATGCGCTGGTGGCGCTGCGCATGTGGCAGACGCGGATCCACGGATATATTTTGTTTGGGGCGGACGCTGCTGTGCTAGACTCAAATTAGAAGAAATATACAAACTTAATTATATACAGACCATTTCAATTTATTGACACATATTATACACAACTACACATGTTTACTTGACGTTCTCTAAAAAGAAACAAATAATGTTTAAATTATTAGAACATTCCTCAGTTTCAGAACTATTGCGTCCTTTTGCTTTCTTTACAGAAGTTGTAAAGTTTCTAATTTGTCTCCTCACCCCACTGCAGTCCAGTTATGGATTCAGGATTTTAGAAGTGATGTGCAAATGTGTTACATCTGAAATAATTATTTTTTTAATGAATACGAATTATCATTGTTCTGTGAATAAAAAAATTAAAAAGTAAGAACGTTCTTTTTGGTTGACTTACAAACAGATTCGTAACTACTTTTTCGAAAAAAATGGGCAATGTGTAAGCAAATGCAGGAATATGAAATGAAATCAATCAGATAAACTATTAACCGAGCGGAAAATTAAGAATAATCAGATACACCAATACAGAATTTCTTCGAGATTCTTTTCATTTTTTCTAAATGCCGATTAAACCTGACAGTTAGAGATCAAAAATCGAAGAGTTGTTCCAACAGCACATAGTTTCTAGCATTACTTCTAGCTTTTGCAATTTTCAAAACTTAAGAAAGTTTAACGAAAATGAGACGAGCCATTTTGCAAGCGTTCTTTACTAAATCGGATTAACAATAAACAGAATTAGTTATCTTCAAAATTTTCTGTAACGATGCCTACGTATATCTTCTATACTTTTCAAATAAAAGTTCTTCCTTCAGGTTCAATATATATGTG
>BOPP01000005.1:16239966-16259454 GCA_017312745.1 Gryllus bimaculatus | reverse complement strand
TTATAATCAATTATTTTTCAAATGTTTCTGTAACGTGTTATTATCATTACATAATGTCATTTGCAACAAAAGGGTGAACACGGTGCTGTCACGTTTCTTTTGCAATTGAAGATTTATAGACCGAAAGCTGGCTGCAGCGCATGGAAAATGCCATTGATTACTTCGCTCGTCCACTTGGGCACTAATCGGAAGTTGACAGGCATGATCGATTGGCGCCTGGGAAACGCACCGCTGCCTGCCCCCCTCTCCCCCCACCCCTCCCCTCTTGAGCACCCGGTCTGGCGCGCTGGAGGCGACAATCACGAAAAGCTTTCGGGGTGGCCATGTAGATTAACTTAAGAGGGGCACCGCTCGGCCGGCATCGCTGCCCACTCGAGCCGTCCTCGTTCGCAGGCATAATGGAAGCCGTCGCTTCGGCCCCGCCTGCCTGCTAGTGGCACTATCATCCCAGGGGGTGAGGTGCAAGAGCAGGGCTTTTAACACTGCCCTCGGCTATAACGAATCAGATTGTATTGTAGATTTTATACGTTTATTACACTATGTTTCTACGATATATCTTCGCCTATTTGTATATACGTGTGTTCAGTTACTTCAGATTGCATTACACCCTTCAAAAGAATAGATTTATAATCTTTATTATATGATATACTTGAATTTGAGTTTGTAGTTAAACCACACATATACGAGTATAATTATATATAATTATTTACATGGAAGTTTAATTTTACATACTAGCTGAACTCATGAAATTACATCGCACGTAAGGAAGAGCTGTATAAATATTACACATGCACTATGCAGAAAATCGAAAACCTCAAAAATGTTTTTTCATGACGCTCAGTATTTCTTCTCCAAGACTAGAGGTTTACTAATCCTGGAAGAATACAACTCATTGTAAACACAGAATTAATTATTTTTCTGAAAATAAAATTGAAATCTTTTATATTGATCAAGATGTGTACGTGTATGTTGTATTAGACTTAAGTAGGATATCAAGCCATCTACTTTCCACGATTTGTAATTGATTTAAATCATTTGATATTTTGAAAGTTGTATGTTTTTAATTTTATTTATTATAATTCTAGTTTCCTTATCGTAACTGATGATTTTTGTGAGACTTAAGTTGGGTGGTTCTCCATTACTGAGCGTGTCCAGAAACGTAGGTCTTTACCGGTGAAAGTTTCTTGTTCTTTAGAGACGATTTCCCAACAATTCTGTGCAAATGCTAAATTTCTTTCATTATTATTTAGCTTTTCTAAACAACAAGTTTTGTAATATTATGTGCGGCATTTTGTGAATAAATCCCGTTTTCTTCAGAATCTTTGTTAATTATAGTAGGGGTGATCAGTGATACTTTGTTATTTTTTACTGTGATTCTTTATTTTTAACTTCATTGATTGAGCATTATAAAGTCCACGTGGTGGGCCGCAGAAGATGGTACCTGCTGCAGGCGCCCAACTGCCACACGTCAAAGACGGATTCCGAGATAACCCTGAACTCAGCCTTGTTTCGTTGTGTGTGCCGGCAGAGACATACTTTCTGTTCGAACCTCACCACGAGCTCAACATTTTGAACAAGCTGGTCACATTCATTCCTCAAGTACGGCTAGAGGTTGTATGTTTTTATTTTAAAGTTAAAAGATTTATTCTTTTAAAAATATCGTTTATGAGCGAAAATTATTCTGAAAGATTTAATGTGTTACCTGTGATTTCACATATTCAATTTATAATTCATATTTCAAAATGTTTCTACATGTAATACAATTTCATTGTTATCGTGTTATGTTTGTAATTTAAATATACCCTTTGCAGTCTAAATAGCCTCGCTTTCCCTTTTTGACCCTGAGAGGAGACATTTATTTCAAATTAGCAAGTAAGCACGTTGGTAGACTGCGGTGAGGAATAATGAATTTTTTGTGGGCAGCGGATAAAGCAAATCACCTTAAGTTTTGGAAGCTCAGCTTCCTGGAGACCACAGACTCTTGTTCTATCATGTTTAAATTTTTAAACTACAATAAACTTGGCCATTTGCATATCGATTTCAAACAAATCGATTTCAAACAAATATGTATGTATTAATAGTATAGATTCCTTAGAATTTTACGAAGATGGTTACAAAAAGAAAGAAATCTAATCTTAATATTTACTTAAAGAAATCCTTCAATTTCTTCTGCGTTTCTGTTTTTTGCATTATGTATGTTCTTCCTGATCATAAATCGTATGAAATATTGTTTTATCAAAAACCGACGAATATTAAAAACACTGGTGGAGCGTCTTTAGTTCATTTAAAGTGTTTTGGTTTGTGGAATTTTCATTACTTCTGTATCCGAAAACGGTAATCGGTCGGGTTCATCTTCACGGTGATTTCCGTAAGTACACGTCCTCACAAAATTCTTAAGAATAATGTCGTCGGTGTGTTCTCCACCTGCGGTAGCCACGTCGAAGGCATTCAAGTTAGTTAGTTCATACCTTGTTTTACGTTTGTGTTACGATTCCGAGACCCGCTCTTCCAACCACGCAAACTTTCGCTACGTTCCTTTCATCATCTAGCGGAGAAAGAAGGTATGATTCGGGCGGCAAAAAAGGCGATTTTGAATGTAGCTCAGAGGCTTGTTTTAGGAGTGAGAATGCAGTAACAGGACCGGGACAGTCTGCTTTACTTCCACGCCGAAGGAAGGCGTACAAATTATTTTTTCGCTCTTAAAAATCTACGTCTTCGATCAGGTTTGAGCCCGCAAACTTGGAGTTCAACAGTCCGATGCACTAACCGTTATATCACCGAACGTTGGCGTTAACATATCGGTTTCATGAAACACAAGCTTGGTCCATTCCTCATTAGCTGAAAACAGATAGGTGAAAAGAGAAAATGGCGGGAAAGAGAGGGGGGAAAAAGAAAGGGAAAACATACAGGGAAAATGGAGAGGGAAAAGGCTCGATGGAGAAGGGGAAAGAGTGGATAATGTAGAGGAAAAAGGAGAGAGGGAAAAGAGAGAGGAGAGAAAGAGAGGGAAAAGGGGAAGAAAGAGGGAGAAAGAGATTCGGAAAAAAGAGGGGAAAGAGAAAGGGAAAAAGAGAAGTAAGACAAACCGAGAAGGGGGAAGAGAGAGAGAGAGAGAGAGAGAGAGAGAGAGAGAGAGAGAGAGAGAAAAGAGAGAGAGAGAGAGATGGAAATAGAGAAGAAATTAAAAAGAGATTGAGGGGAAGAGAAAAAGAGAAATAGAGGTAATAATGGGAGAGAAAAAGGGAGAGAGAGGGAATGAAGGGAGACAGAGTTAGAGAAAGAGAGAAAAAGAGAGAGTAGGACGTCTGGCGAGTTCTACTAGTTGATAATAAAAGCTATTTGCCTGAGTAACATATATTAGCTACCTTTTATTAATTGTGTCGGTGCACCACCTGGTCCAGGATATCTTCCATTTTTTCCTCAATCTTACCGCTTCTTTGACTGATTTCATCAATGTTTTCACCACTATCTATGTCAGTATGTGTTACATTCAAAATTCCTTCCGATCTTCACTGAACATCGTTTTCATAATATTCCTCCCAAAGCCTGTATAATTTTTAACTGATAATTTTCATTACAGTTGTTCTTGATGCTTTTGTGTCTTTTCCATGCTTTTTTTGATCGAGAGGCGCCTTAGTACTTTTCTATTTTTTCACATTGGTTTTGCCATGCGTCATTGTTTGCTTTTGCAACTTTTCTTTTTACCCCTCTGTTTATTTCCACATACTGTTCATAATCATCTTGTGTTTTTAAAATTCATTTGTGGTAAAGTTTTTTCCTAATATCTACTAGATTTTTAACATCTTCTCTTTGTCTGCTAGAGTTTTATTATCTAATTTTGTATTAATCATTATTAAATTTCTTTGAGATATAATTATAAGTTACTATAACAGTAATTAATAATAAATAATTGTAATAATAATGGTGATCTTAAGTAAACACTAATGTATATTACGTATCACTCGTATCTTTTTAATGTCTGTTTAATGGTACAAATAGTTGCTATATTAAAATAAAAATCAATACATTTTATTTCATTTAAGTAGCGTACCCATGTGAGAACTCTCTCATTTTAAACCCGACCCTCTGCTCTGTTAATGATACGTGTTTATTTCTTTACAAAATGTAAAAAGGTAACTTCTAATGTACTTAAAGAATATCAAATAAAAATAAACAGCAATGCAATTGGTGTTCGAAACAAATTTTCAACAAAGTTTTATTCAATATTGTAGACAGATGTTCTTAGAATAATTCACAACACTTTCGTAAAAACATTTGAAATACAACTTGTCTTGATAGTTAGCTTTTTGCCTTTCTTGGTAGTCACATAAATACTAGAGAACCTTTTTGTACTTGAGAAAGCTGTGTGAAGTAGTCTCTACGATAATACAGGATTAGGCTATTACAACCCTACTCTTTGCATTTATTATTTTATACCGAACAGAGATGTACACCCGTGCAATTCTATCGCTTCGAATACCAAATAATTATTCTATTTCCACCTACAGTTGCTCATTCTGCACGTCTCTGAAAAGATGGGATAGTATAATTCGTATATGTATGAAACAGAAGCCTAGCTCTGTCCGTCTCTCAGCTAGTTAGGAAAGCGTGCGCGTACATCGAGCGATCCTGATGGATGCGAAGCACTATAATAGCTGAAGTCGACGCCATCCGGAATTGTCACCCACGCCGACCACTCCACCGATCGCTGTTTTGCTTCCCGGGCGTTGCTGCAGCACACTAGCTGCTAAAGCGTACTGAATTGTTTGTGAAGTTGCATTTTTAAGAACTGGTTTTGCTTTTTAAAATCATTTAGTGTTGTTTTTTATGTCTTTATCTGAGGTTCAGAACTCCTCAAAATAAAATGTTAGCCTGACATTTGGTAAAAAATACGGTTCACCTCTAGGTCTAGTAGAAATAAGATTGAGGGAATTAAATGTGGAGTTAGCAGAAATGAATGCCAAGTGATATGTTTTTGTTTTTGTATTTAAGAAATTATCGAGTTCCATCCTTGAGAAAATTGCAAAAAAAATTGTTGAATAGAAGCCTAGAAGAATTCATGACAAGAAAGTTTATTGCTTCAAAATGTTCAATATAACTTCAATCCTATACATGTGTTCCATTTATTTATTTTTTACCCTTTGTAGTACAGGAATACCTGCTTATGGTTACAGGAGTTTGGCATTTATTTCCCCACTCCCGTTCTCTCTGTGTATTAATGGGTCATAGAAGATCCTACAAAGATGGCGTGGCAAGCGTCATACTTCTGTGTTCTGCCAATTTTAATAAATGTCTCTCAAAGTGTGAAGCAATTGAAATGATAAAATTTGAAGAATTAATTGCTGATCAAAATATTGCTACTCAGCTGTTACACCAACTGTCAGAAATCAATGTTGTGAGTGGTTGTTGTGAAGTGAACAAATTAATACTGAAGACTTTTGTGAGAGCAAGAATTTACCCTTTATTTAAGTTCACCATTAGAGAATTACTTCAACAAGGAAAAAGGAACGCAAATATTTATATTACAGCATTTGATATGTTAATATTTTATTAGTAAGAAAAAATGAAAATATTTTAGATGTAGCTTTGAAAATAATTTGTAATAATTACTTATTAGCGATATAAGTGTCGTAAAGCATCTGATTGCAATACGAGGTTGAAAAATTGCTAAACAAGGCCGTTAGGCCGAGTTTGGTAACCATTTGAGTATTGTAATCAGAGGTTGCCACAAGAATATCGTACAAGGTTTAATCCACTTCGTAAAAGTTTGTTAGATTTAATGTGAACTTTCGCCCTACGCCTTCATTTAGTACTCATATTTGTTTCTCTTAATAGTGGTGACATTGTTCTCAACAAGTAGAGTAATTGAAATACACTTAGTGTATACTTTTCGGCATTAGTGAATACAGATACCGTGTAGTAGATTTGATTCGGAAATAGAAGTAATAAATGCTGCTATAGTGTAACCTTTACTTATCTGTGGTTGACAGATATACCAACGGTTCATTCAAATCGCGCGGGCAGTACCCTCTGAAAGAGGTTCGAAACTCGTATTTATGTATATTCTGAGATAATTGAATAGTAGAATCCGTGCCGTCCGACGCGGTGGGGAGCAACGGAAGGAGAAGGCTTTGAGGCGCGGGAGAGGAAGGTCGAAAAGTGTGATATTGGGAGTGGTGGTGAACTTGGTGAGAACGAAGAAGAGAAACGGACACTGAAGCTGCTGCGCCTAGGTGTGCGAGCGTCCATTTCTTACACATTGCCGTGTAAGAACCCGGATCTGCGCGGAGACGTCACCAGCCCACTGACCGTTGCAAGCTTCGCGCCGTTGGGTGGGGGCAAGGCCCTGAAAAAAGGTCAGTAATGATCGTCTTTCCTATTTTTTTTCTCCTTATCTTTCGCCACAAATTTACCATGACTGCATCATCAAGCATCAACTTCGCCCAGTTCGCTAAGACGTAGGAAGATCTTAACAGTATTTCCGTAGGGCTTCAGACACCCCTTGAATGAGTATGTGCAGTGGTTGCGTGTCATGACATCTTCTAGGGTAAATAGCTGTCATTACTAAAAAGTAAATGCAGAGAGCAACTACTCCCATTTACGTGAATTTTGTAATGAGTGCTCAGAAAGTGCATGTAACTTAAGCTTTACAAACTGTGCTTGCTGCTCCCTTTATATTGTTGACAAAGTGTTAAAGATTGTATCATTATATTTCAATTTGTTATTTTATCAATTTTTTTCTTCAAGAGAGCAGAGAAACGTGATTCTAGATTGATTTTGTTATTGTTCAAAGGGTAATTTTTGTTTTGTTGTTTAAGAATATATGTATTTGGGCTTGGAATATTTCGTGATATATAATTTCTTTTCTAAGAGGAAACAAGGTTTTCACGATCCTGTATTCTAAGAAACAAATTTCGTTGTTATTTTTTTTTTTGGCTTTTGATGATGAACAGGTGACAGTTGTGAATTTATAACATTTACAAGTAAAGTAAACGAAGTTAGAAACGGTTTCAATAGAAACATTGCTACCCAACAAATCAAAAAAGAAATATAAGCGTTAGTACTTAACGTTAGTACTTAGTTAGAGACTGGTGTGCAAACAATTCACTCCATATCGGAAAATGTGTTGATTGCTTACTTTCCTGTCAAGTCATGAAAGGAAAAACCAAGTAGCATTTTTTCCCGGTACTCTATGTTAAAGAGTACAATATAACTTAATGACAATATTGATATTAGTAAGTTTACTCGGTTATTTACGTTTTTAAAGAGAAAAAGAGAGGGAGAACAAAACAATGAAGCCCAAAATATTTTCAAAAGAAGAGTGGCAAAGTATTCCATTACTTTACCGCTCACGTAGTAAGTATTTCATTACGATACAGACTATACTGGCATAATGTTTGACGTGACCTAACCAAATTGGATACAAAATATGAACAATCAGCACCACCCTGGTTTTTGTTTGTCGTTCTATACATTTTTTCTCTCTCCAAAAAACCTTCCGCTTGCATTCAGAATCTGGTTATAAATTTGTGTAATGTTTTTGTGATTCAAATTAGAATTTCTAGAAATTTTCAAGAAAAGTACAGATATAGTTGTTATTCTTTATCACATTATTAAATTTCAAAGCAACATTCATGAGATTAAAATAAATTATTTTCTTAAAATTATTTTAAAAATCTATTTTCCCTGTTATATCTTCATATATTTCAATTTCCTCTCGAATATAACTAAACACTTCCTTTTTGGTCATATTTATAGCAGAATGAAGTTGTATTACGAATGTAGTATCGCATGTAATTGGCGAATTTTTTTTCTTGCGCGAAACGTTCTAATCGATGATAAACACATCGTCATATTGCATTTAACACGGAGCTGCAGTGTATGATAGATATACTGAGGTAGTATCGAGAAGTGCCGTAACGGCAAAAATTTAATGGAACGTCCAAGAATATCACATATTTTTTATTACGGTGTGAGCAACGTTTCTTTCAGGAAAGGCCCTAGAACGCTTTGTGTTAGTTAACCTTAGTTGTGTTAGTTAAAATGCGTACCTACTGTCGCAGGTTGCATTTGACATGAATATTTAGATGCGTTTGTAAACAAAACCTTCATATTTTTAATGTCAAGGTGTAATTCATCACGTCTCCGTGATATTATCTTTCTTTAGAGACATAATTTATAAAGATTTGTTGCTTCTGAGAGCCTCAAAAGGTATCTGTTCTACTGAAATAATATAGGAGGCGATATCGCGTCTAAAATCTCAAGTAATGTTAGTTTGACGGGAAGCCATACGTTACTCTTGGAGAAACAATAGACTTTATATTACAAAAATATTAAATATAAGATTTTCAAATAGATATGTTATTCGCGCAGCAGTTGTCACAATTAGCATTTATACTTCTTTGTCTGATTAGCTAGAGCAATTGTACGTCGTGCCATAACTTCTAATTTTTTACTGTGTTTGCTCTTGAAATAACTCATTACTAAAACATGTATTTTAAGTTCACCTAGCTGTGCAAACCCAGCTTTTGGCATATATTTTACTATTGTTTTAGTATTGTTTTCAGTAGTTTTTTTTAGATTAGATAGATTTGGAGTTGAACTCTTTGTTAACATCTGTGATGGACTATTTACCGCACGATTGAATTCTCGTGCTTATTCTGATTTTTGATTCATGATGAACTTGATTGACAATTGAGAAGCTTGAAGATTGTAGTATAATCTCTCTTTTCGAAGTTCGGAGTTTATAATATTATATTTATACTTATGTTTCGTCAAGCTCTCTTGTACTTACTACCTCTATAGTTAAAACATTTGAAATTTTGTGTTTGTGCGCCAATAGTGCTATTTTCAGAAATTTCCATTCATATTACGTATATTTTTTTTGAAAAAGGAACTCTTCTTAAATAAATACAAACTATTTCTTTCCTCCCGGAATGTACAAATCCAATGTATTCATTGCAAGATATCTTTAGAAGCTTTCTACGCCTTTACAACTAATACCAGTTGTGCAAACAAGCGGTGAGAGTCTACAATTCTTACCCCTGTACGTACAACTCGAGTCAAGAAAATTTCATCAAAGTTTTCCACAATAGTTAATTCTTTCGGAGTGTACATTTTATACTTGAAAATGACGAAAATGCTACAAAGTCGTATGTTTTCTTTTTACGTGCTAGAACATGCTATTTTACTCAAAGTTTCTAATGATAGACTATCTCTCTGTCTCCTCTCTTCTCGTGTGTCATCCCCCTTACCCACCTCCGTGCCTCTGACGCTTTCGCTTTGCTTCTTGTGCTGCTCCAGCCCTCGGACTTTGCCGCGTTTACCGCCGCGCCGTTCCAGTCGTTGGCGCCGCCCCCACGCTGCCCGGCGCGTTGACTTGCTAATGTGCAAAATTTGACAATGCCGCTCAGAGCCCCAGTTTCATCTCGGACGCTAATCACCAGTGCCCGAGTTCCCCAAACCAGCTCGCGTGCGCACCGGGCAGCCTAATGAAGACCCTCTCCCCTCTGCACAAGGAACAGGCTGGTCGACGAGAAGGAACCGGAACGGAGTCTACTACAACCAAACCCACGACACTTTTCTTAAGTAATTAACAAATGTAGTTTCAAAATATTTTTCTTATCAGGCAAGTGACATTAAACATTTATTATTCTGGGTTGACCTGAAATGTCTTCAAACGATACTTACGTTTATACGTGCTAATGATCACAAGTTGCTAATAACTACCCAATGATTAATGCGTGCAAGCATTTTTTAAATATTTTTTTACAAATGTAATCTTATATATAAAAGACAATGTTTGTTTGTTTGTTTGTTCATACCTAATGTGTTGCCGTACCGTTCATCTGATTGGGATAAAACTTTGTCAACTTATTGCTTGCACTTGAGGAAAGAATATAGATATAATACAATGGAAATATGAATATGCATGTAGACGCGCATTGACGATGATTTTATGCTGTCTCAAGCGCCTCTGTTCAGGCTATCTGCCTAACGGCGCTCTAACGCATCCCGTAGCAACCTGAAGTATTAAGATTTTGCCCCTGAGATTTTGAAATAACGCCCGGGAGAGACAGAGGCAGACATAGACGCAGGGAAGGAAACAAACAGATAGACAAAGTGAGAGTGACAAAGATTGACACACAAAGAGAGGCGGAGAGAGAGAAGGGGAGAGGGAAGGAGAGACAGAGGGAGAGAGACGGGGAGAGAATGAGGGAGGGAAGGAGAAAGAGAGAAATAGAGGGCAGGACGTCTGCCGAGTTTCGCTAGTAAAAAATAAAAATAAAATGTTTCTAATAGAAATTAATATCCCAAGAAATTCCTCTAAAATCTGAAAACAAAAACCATTCCTCTATTATCTTCCTCTTCCTTTTCCATTTGCCAATTACCTGTATACAAAATGGGTACTATGACTAACCTCTTACATGGCTGATATTTTTCTAATAGTAAAATAGTTGTGTAATACAATGTTTGGGCCTTTCTTAATTCCCAATAGTAGTCTGTTCTGGTGATGCTGTACATGATATGCTTAGTCCACGAGTATTGTTTTGAGTATCCCCAAACTATTCTATCATCGCCATAAAATGGGCTAACGAAAAATAAAAATATGAAATTGTCTAACACAAAATATGAGATTTAAAGAAGGAGAAATGACGATTTAAAGAAGGAGACTATGAGAGTATTCACTCTCTCACCGTACTGTGTTCAAAGTGTATAAACGCCATATGTGTATAATGTGACAATTTTCTTATTTATTTTACTATCCAAATATAGTGCGATTTGGAGACACTTCGGTAGTCACTAATTGCATAAGACGGATGAACGGTGATGCGCGAACTTCTGTTAATCTTCTCATGTTGCCCAAATGACGTAACACTTCTATTACGAATCTACTGAACCCAATGTTCCCGCAACAGCGAATGCACACATGAAGTGACCGCGATCTTTTGTACCGATAACAACGAAATCAGCTGCAGCTGCATTGCCACTCGCCAAAGTCAATGACCGTTGTCCTCTCTCTTGAGATAATTTAATTAATATGTTAAGTTCAAACACAAAGCAAATATATTGTTCGTGAAATCATATAAGCAGAATCAATCTGAAAATGTTACCTTCTGCGCTTTTGAGGATATCGAGTTCCTAACTTCAGAACCACCAATCAACTTACCTTCTCCGAGGTTTCACCAAACTTCCGATATCCTGAAGTCGCTACTAATTGGATTTTAAATGAGAATTCCACATTAATAATTAACCGCCCTACTTTCCGCCATCCATACTCTCGCAAACTCAGACCAGTCTCCCTCAACATCCTCGCGTCCCCGGTAACCGACTCTTTATCCCTCAATTGTTCTTTGCCGCGAGTTCATACAACTCGTACAAAATTTACATTTTCATATCGTAACAGTTACATTACTTGGGGTATCATACCAGTTTACAAATTTGCATCAGTAGATATGCAATGTTGTCAGTATGTGTCTACCCTCTCACTCTTGCTGAAGATCGTACTAGCCATCCACGTAAGCTCATTCACTGCTTTCAACACCAATTAGAAATCTCTAAAGAAGGCACCGCCATTTTCTTCGCCAGCGTTAAGATCGGAGACACGTTTTAACAAACCGGAGAATAATAATTCATCAGATTACTGGGAATCGATGCGTGAGAAGATTCTGACTCAGGACAATTTTGAACTAGTGGTGCTCTAGACTGGCACAGACTTTCACGTTTTAGTTTTCTGTTTCATTAGGTCTCACCTAGCAATTCGGACTTGCAACGTACTCTTGCTAGCGGACATCAAAAGCCGCCCAAAACACTTTTTTTTGAAATTTTCTTAATTTTTTTGGTTTCCAAAGACTGGAATGGAAATATTATTTTAAGAATATTAATTAACAGTAAAACCTCGCCAAAGTGGCAATTGGCTTTGAGAAATTGAGAGCCGTTTTTAAGAAAATGGCGTTTTATCGCTACTGTAAATTCGAAATTTGAAGTTAGTTTTAACAGAACATTTTTGAATTTTCGAAGACTTCATTTCAAGTTTTTTGAATCACAATAACCCACAAATTCATTAGTGTTTACAATTTTCTGGAAATGTAAACCCTAATGTAACCAAAACCCACTCATTCTCTCGTTCTCAGCGTCTGGAAAGTACTTTACCTAAGTTAACTGGGAATTTCGGTTCTTCGGAATTTCGCAATTAATATACAATGTAGGCGTTCACGGCCGGTTTCCACATCAAAATCAGCAATTAATGTTTATAAAAATAAGCAAGAGAAGTGACTCTATTGATTGGTTAGAATATTCCCATGCCCTAGACCACAAAATAGTTTTCGATCCTTCAGGATGTAATTCTCTTCTCGTGTAGTGAATTCCTTTGTGAGCTATGAAATTTTCCCCGAAAGAGGCAGAACTTTATCGACTCACAGACGCACGGTTAGTTGGCAGAGGCAGCGTACTGCATTCTAGTGAACTCAGATGTTTTTAGTATCCAGCTAAAATGCCAGTTCTAACTTGCACTTTGTTTTGTGATACCTCTCTAAATATTCCTTTGTGGAAAGATCACACATGCAGAAAAAGTTCTGCAAATGGTCGAATATCCATAGACGGTTCGCAATGAACAATTTCCAAATTTGCCGAGTTGCTTCTTCTAGTCCAGACTGTACCACCTCGGCCTCTCGCGGGCACGGGCGCCCGCGTGCAATCGTGTCTAGCCCAGCAGGAGGCTGTGGAGGGGGAAGCGCTCTTCTCACTTTCGCTATGCTTTACATGGAAGCAATATGAATAGTGTGATGGTTGGCAGAGGAAGTCACAACTCCTCTTTCTGTCTTACTGGACACCTTCTATCACCGATACAGTTGAAGATACAAGATTGGCAGAAATCCATACTTCTAAAAGAGATAATTTAATACCCTTAATTTTATTTGCAGTAGTATCAGTATTTACATTTGGAAGTTTTTTCTAAGGATCATAAACTGCAGACAAGGTTATATGTGTGTTTGGGTCAATATATTGTTGTGAGGAGCTTTTCTCTGCAATGAAAATAATACAAAACAAAAGAACCAACTTGACGAGACACTGAAGAGCGTTCTATGCATCTCAACAGTCCAAGGACTGATACAAGATATTGCTTCACTTGTTAAGAAAACGAGATATCTAAAATTAATGTAATAAAATATTGTTGTTGAATTGAATCTGAATCTAAGTTTCCTGTTAAACATTAAGGTTTCTTTCTGAGTGGGAGCCCTGGTCCGAAACCTGACCGCTCCCTGCTCCGGCTATCAGCGCCGAATTGTCGCCAAAGGCCAAGGCCAGCTCGCGCCCCAGGGCTCGTATTGCGCCAGGCGCCGGCAGCGAGTGTTGGCAGCAGTCTCTACCCGCGGTGCCTCGCGGGCGCCCGCGTGCCCACTCACGGGCTGCTGAGTTGGAACTGCCTATTTTAGATCGAGTATCAGATAACATGCAAGAATATGAAGATATGATGACTGCAACTTAAAATCAACCCGATCAGAGACCTCAATTCCCCAAAATATGAACTGCCAATGACGACAACTGACTAGACAAACACACTAGAGGTGTTAGAACAGCACATACTTTCTCGCCCGTATTATCATGCAGAATTACGCGAAAAATAATCAGATTTTTGAAGCATCGTACGTGACATTATTTGAAAATCTATATTTAAAGAACAGATTTAGTTCAAGAAAAGTATCTCTTATCTTTTATATTTTACTTGTAGGAAGACTACGAACAATTTTTGAACTTTTGAAATTTTCGAAAATCCACTGTTTTCAATGAATATGAGGCCAGCATAATTCTCTTAAACGTCCTTTACAACATTCATCAAAAATAAATAATCAAAAACAATGGAGCATTTTTTTATTTGGTAAATAGCCCAGGGGCTTCATGTAAAGTACCATCGAAAACTAAAATGTCGATTTGAAATTCAAAGGGCCGTGAAATTAGCCAGATAGATTGGGAGATACCAATTTCGGAGAAAATCGATTGAACGGTTTAGTCGCTAGCGTTGTTCACAGGCGGACACACGGGCGTTTTGTCGTCGGTATCAAGGACCCACAAAACTTAGATTATGGCTACACCATGTGTTAGAGGATTTTTCTCCCTCAATTTATCAACTGTATTTATCCATTTTTTCTGTACCAGAGAATACCTGTAATAAGAACTTTCGAGTCGAAAATTCGCCATTTCTTCGCGCAGCATTACATAAATTTCTCACTACTCCTTAGAGAGAAAGCATAAGTAGCAGTTGAATCATGCGCTCATTGGATAAGAGCAATCTATATGTTTTCCCACTTTAATTTGCTAAATATTTTTAATTGAATTTATGCTGTTCCATGCATTGGCATATGTTTGTAATAATTAGATTATAAAATGTGTTCAATGTTGACATTAAGATCACCTGTATTCTGACTACTTCAATCGCTAATTCATATCCTGCGCGCATATAGTTCCAGATTTCTGTTTTTTTAGGAGCTTCTGCAGAAAAAATTAATGTAGATAATAGTGATCAGACAGTAATATTCAAATCAATTTACAATAAACGTGCATTACCATTCATAACATAACAACACCTCACATCCTGTGGCGTTTGTCACACGAAATGTAGACAGTGCTGGCCTTTTTACGCAAATGTTAGGTTTCATTAAACCGACATCATCAAGTAGGGAACAAATGTATCTTATGTTAGAAGAAGAATGTTTCTATTCAATTCACGAAATGTGTGAAATACATTGTTATTCTCGGTATTTCTTACACATTCCGATGAAAGACATTTTGCTTCATAAACATATTACAATACTATTATTCCGCACGGTTTTCTACCGATGTCGTTTTCATTGCCTCATGTTGTGATCATTGCCTTGTGTCCGTGGGTTTAATACATGGAACCTGCTGCATCATTCATCATCTCCATTCATGACTGTTCTAACCTGTAATGAAGATGGATGCACATAGTCGACGTGACATCATATTACCCATGAACAAGCAAACAATCCCCAGGTGAGCATTATGTATCAGCATTAGGTAAACCTCAACCGTCCAAAATAAAGCAGTAGAATGTAAATAATATTCTCATAGAGATAAACGAACGGTTTAATTCAAGTAACAAATACGGAAACTTACAGGACAATATTAATTGTTAACCATAATTTCAAATTTCAATGCACTTTTAAAAGGAAACGATGTTGTGTAATAATACTATTGATTTATATAATTGTTTTTAGTTTCTCGCTTAAGCAGTAGAGAGAAAGTTATGAAATAATGCCCAAAAAATGGCGAATTTTCGGCAAAAAAAACTCTTATCTAGTAACGAAAAAGTAATAAATCTAGTTAATAAATGTATAAAAAACCGTGGTGTCATCGTAATTAATGTTTTGTGAATCCTTGATACCGAAAAATCGAATGACAGTTTGTCTGTCTGCACGTGAACAACGCTAGCAGCTAAACCGTTCAGCCAATTTTCTCCAAAATTGATATTCTCAAATCCATCTGGCAGATGTCGCGACCTTTTGAATTTGAAACCGCTATTTTAGTTTTGGGGGGTACTTTACATGAATCCTCCGGCACATTTTCCAAATTAAAAAAAAATGGCTCCATCGTTTTGTAATAATTTTTTTGTTGCAGTGTGTGAAGGACGTTTAAGAGAATAGTGCAAGTCTCATGTTCGTTGAAAACCTTTTTCGAAAATTGTAAAAGTTCAGAATGTTTGTTCTTTCAACTAAAAGATTAACGACAGATTTTTTCCGTAAAAATACGCGTAATTTTGTGTGAAAATATGGGCGAGCTGTTTTAGAACCATTAGTTATAGATTATATCATTTTAATTTTCTCACAGTATTTATACCTTTGTATGTTGCTTTTTATATAATTTTTATTGTAATTGTAATGTATTTATATTTTCTATTTGGATAACTATTTAAAATATATTTACAAAGAACCGTTTCTGGATGATTTCTTCGCACGATAGAAATGTATGTGCAATTGTATTTCCCGAATGTTCAGAAGATTTCCCAGAAGAACAAATTCCAAATAAAGCAGATGTTATATAAAAGATTCCCAACTTTCAACAACAATGAAGCTGCTTTGAAAGGCTGAAATAAGTTAACCCGCAGAGAGTAAGATAGCGCAAGTAGGTGATCTCACTCCCCTCCAAAACATCAAAAGAATCAAATTCCGGAAGTCGCGACATCAAGTAGGTCGATTGCAAATATTTATTTTGATAAAAATTCTAATTACAGTTTAAGTGATGATGTAGTTTGCAAGCGGACAGACAGACAGATGATCAGATGATCTGAAAATATACTTTTTCAAAATCAGGAAATTCCAAAACGTGTATTTCTGTGAAAATCTCAACATCGATTGTCTGCAGTATTAAAACGTATATTTCTTTGGATTGGGAAATTTGCGAAAGTGAAACATATCTTCCTATATAGAGGGAGAAATCGAGACCAAGCCTTCTATTCGGCCCCCAAATCTTTTAAAGCTACAGCATCTCTTTTGCACGCATTCACTCCAAAGTACATAACCTCCCTAATACTCCCTTCTCGGCGCACATCTGCCCGGATCGCCTCTTTGTAGGCGCATATATTTTTAAGCAGTCACAAAGAAACCTTTGCGAATGGGCGATGCGCCGGTTCACACGAATATTTTATGCCGGCACGCTGTTTGGCGTATTGGTGACCGGGGGAGGCGCGGGGCAGGGAGGGGCGGCCGTCGATTCGGAGTGTGAGGGGCTCTCTAATCTAATCTGTGCAGCCGCGCCAGCGACGTCAGCGCCACTGGCGGCGCGAGCGGCATTCAGCGGGATGCGGCAAGTGAGCGCCACTCGGCGGGCTCTCGAAACTGACACGCACACACACACACACACCCTCGCTTAGTGCTCGACGTACACAACAGTGCTCCGTTCAGTCATGTGAATGATTATATTGACACATTTCACGTTTAAACCTAATCACGTCGAGAGGGAAGTGGGATCGGCGAGTAACATGTGGAAATGATTCGCATTTTTCACAAATGTTGGTTAACTTGTTCTGGGTATGTGGTACTGTGCATCAGTTTAGTCATTTTAGAGAACTAATGTATTTCTAGAATACAAGAAAATGTTATATGTTAGTAATAGTAGATGTAGTAGAAGTAGCAGTAGTAGTAATAGTAGCTGAAGTTATGTAGTAGTAGTAGTAGTTTTAGTAGTTGTGCTAGTTGGGCTAGTTTTAGTAGTTGTGCAAGTTGGGCTAGTAGTGCTAGTTGTGGTAGTGGTGGTAGTGGTAAGAGTAGTGGTAGTAGGAGGAGCGTTAGCAATAGTAGTTGTTGCAGGAGTAGTACCTGGAATAAGTAGTAATAGCAGTAGCAGCAAGATAGAAGTAGTAGTTTGCAGTAGTAGTAGTTGATGTAGTAGTGGTAGTGATAGTGATAGTGATTGTGGTGGTGGTAGTAATAGTTTTATTTCAACCGCCAATTCCCTCTCGGTATTATATACAATAGAATAATACAATATATACATAACAATACAATAGAATAATCACAAACAATACATAATAAACAATACATCTCAATTATATATAACACAATCTCATAATTAATACGCAAAATGCCTCTAATGCACATTACACTAGTTGAATGATGTATTAATGACTTCACCGACGTTGTAAACTGTTTTACATGTGTTGGACATTTTTTCATGCTTCATTTCATCTGTAGCATCAAACAGTTCTTTCAGTATCTGGCATTGGACTTACCAATGGATTGTAGAAGCAGATAATGTTATACTCCGCTTCAAGAATTCCCAACATCCAATGCTCTAGTATGTTACATCCGTACGGGATATGAACTGGAAATATTGCAATTTCAAAATTATAATCTCACAGTAAAAAAATACATGATGGTATTGATGATGCGAATAGTTAGTTTAGTACAACTACATTTGTTACTTTTTTTGCCAATATTCGCAATATTGCACAAAGATCACATGTAAGCTGATCTCCTGATTTATTATCTAATCCTACTATAAGATCATTCTTAACTAGTTCCGAAAATTCTGTTGTAAAATCTTCATCAACTACATTTGATTCTGTCGCATTTTTATCATCTCTCTTTCCAATTGATGATTCCAAACTTTACAATAATTATAACCGCATACTATAGAAATAACCATAATAATAAATTATACAAATGGGACTTCTATAACTTCTGAATTTAAGACACAGAAAGTCGTTTTAGGTTAATGTTGCCGATGTTCACTTATTGAGCTAATATGGCCAACAATAAGCAAATGAAGGCAAGAAGTTATTAATTCAGGATATTAATAACCTTCTCGGCTATTTGAGAGGAGAACTGCCGTGCACCTACCCCGCACTTGTACTATATGGAGAATTTACCCCGGGGTGGGCACCTGGGCGTTAGACTTTATCCAAACCACCTGCTGGAGTTCAAGTAAGCTCTCGATTTGGTATCAGGGCTTGCCAGAACGCAGTTGACCCTTTTGGTAACCTCCCCATGCAATGCCTAGGGCCTCGCGAACTATGGTCCGGGTGAGTCGGGGCCCTCTTCCCGTCTCCTCACTGCCAGCTATCGACGTGAGTACCGCCGGAATCTAGGCAACCTGACAGGGAGGTCGCGTCTGGACATCTATATGTGGGGTTCGGAGCATTCCGAAGAACGTTCTTGTCCCAATACCGTCAAAAGGTCGACGCGCCAGAGGCCCAATAGGTGGGTAGCCGGACATAACCCGACAACACAGAGCTTAGCATCGTCCAATCACTGCCTCCACTTTGAAGCTAACGACGTGAGTGTCGCTGCGAAACTCAGGGTCCAGGTGGTCGTCTACAATTCTCCACCAGAGCGTGACAGCCTAATCATGCCCAACCCCCCTTGCGGGAATTTGAAAGGAGACCGGTAGCTTACCCAGCAGCCATGGCACTTGGTGTGGAATAAAATTGGTGGGGGTCTGCGGATTGCAGACTCCTAACATTCATCGGCTCGCAGTCAGTTCGCACCATCGTGACGTAAATTATTTACCAGTTTTACATACGAAGCTTACATTAAATAATTGTCGAAATCCTTTGTAATTTAAATGAATAAGTTTTGATTTCAACTTTAGAGCTCGCAATAAATTCCTCTAATTTTTATTTTCTATTTCACATGTGACACACTAATGTATTGTATTTCAATGTAATAATTTGACAAGACAATTATTTAATTTCTGATATATATCATAATGAAATACGAAAAATTAGAAATTACGCGGAGAAATTGTATAATCGAAGTGACTACTTCATGCGAAAAATGGGAAAAACCATATATTTTGGAAAGTTCGTTGTCTGATTCTAGGACACTAATTTCTCCATACAGCTACGGTAACTTCCCCGTTCACATATCAAAAACTTCTTCTTCTCCATTTCAGGGATTAGGCTGAAATGCCTGTTCCGTCTTCACTTTGCACCTCAGGACCATCTCTTTCTGGGTCGGCCGATATCTCTTC
>BOPP01000005.1:16221780-16239941 GCA_017312745.1 Gryllus bimaculatus | reverse complement strand
CAATCGATTTTGATCGAGGCACCATACAACGCTTTTTGTGTTATCGGGCACATCAACATGAGCTTTTTGTCGCAAATTCCGCTTCTCGCCCACAAGATTTATATTACTTTCTCTTGACTTACTTACGGATCAGCGAGGAAATGAAAAGTTAGAGCTAAAGCAAAACGGATAATTGAACAAATAAATGACGAGACGCTTTGATCAAGTCCGATGAGAAGCTGTTGGACGGTTTGAGAAAGAAGAATGTTGCAGATGTGCGCGAGTGGCAGCGCGAGTGAGGGCGCGTGACGCCGAGCCAGCGCGTGCGCAGCGTCAGAGTGGACAGGACGCCAAACTCGATTCCGCTGGAAGGGATGAAATCCGCCCGCGACGTGCCCCGGGACGGGGGTCGCGAGGTTTAGCACTAGAAACGGAAATACCCAAACCCCCCATAAGCTGCTCACATTATTGATGCCGCGGGTTGGCACTCGCGCCGAGCTGGCCGCGCTATGAAATATGGTACGGCCCCCGCAACGTCCGCGCGCGCCCTCGGGCGCCGCCCCGCCCCCGCCCCCCCCCCATCCCGCCCTCGCTCCTGCCCCGCCTCGCCCAGCTCCAGCCCCCGCCAACGCCCCCGCTGCCCGCTCCCGCCCCTCCCAAACCTCGCCACCGCTCCTGCCCTACTCCCACCCCGCTGGCGCCCCGCCTCCGCCTCCCGCCCCCGCCCGCCCTAGCTCCAGCCCGCTCCCCCTCACCCCCGTCCCCCCACTCCTGCCCACCTCTCGCCCCCGCCCCGCCCCACCCCTAGCTCCAGCCTCCCGCTCCAACCCCTGTCCGCCCCACCCCGCCCGTCCAACCCCACACCGCTACGCCCACGCGAACGCCGCACCCTAACGTGGGCCAAATTGGGATTTTGGAGGCCGACTTCTGCAGGTAGTTTCTGCACACGTTTCGTATTAATCTCAGATTATAATCACACTTGTGCTGTTGTCCATGAAGTAAAACATTTCGAGAAGAATGTTTGATGAAAAACGATTTGATGCGGAAATGAATTACCAACCAAAAAATATATGTCAAATTTTACCTTCATTATTCCTTAAATTTTGCTTTATTATACATAACGAAAGCTGACAACATTAAGAAATAAACATTCCAGAAAGCAAAAAATATCAGTTAGCAAAATAAATATTATAGCCATGCAAACGCATGTCATTCACTTTAATTATAACAAACGACATAACATGCCATAACCATTGATTAGTTTCGAACACATTATTTTTTCTTTATCATTAAACTCAAAAATACGTGCTTCCAAACGCATCTGCGGACCCACACCCTACGAATGCCAGGAGTTTAATGAAATTGATCTGTTTATAGTTTTAAGTGCATTAAATGGAAATACTCATAGTTATTCTGCGCAGAGCAATAACAATCATGCTGCCCGACCTAAAAAGTGTAGAGGTTAATGCGATAACGATATATCATATAATATTATCATCCATTAATTAAAAATGAAATGAAAGGCTGTAAATTGGAACTGAGTAATACGTTTATTTTACTTTAAATATTTTGAGAAACTAAGAGTTTTTATCATTAACGCCCTCCCAAAAAAGTTATTGGCAACACCAGTGATCGACCAGAACCTTCAAATTTTATTACCGTGATGTGACAATCAAGTTATGACAAGATCAAAGACATAGAAAATAAAACTAAATAAATTTCAATGCAATATGTGGAATAATAAAACAGAACACCTACAGAACAAAGCAAGAAAGGCCACAAAACGAAGTTTATAAGACAATGTCTCTCGCAGTTCTCCTGTATGGAAGTGAATCGTGGATATAAAAAAAAGATACCAAAGTAAGCCTCCAAGCAGCAGAAATTAGATTTCTCAGAAAAGTTAAAGGCTGCATCAAACAAACCAGATAAGAAATGAGACATCCGTAAAGAACTAGATATATACAACATAAATGAAAGCGATCGTAGAAAATAGGAAAGAATGGCGGCGCCATATCGAAAAAGATGGAGGAAGATCGTATTCCACAATTAGTGATGAACTACCAACCGAAGGGAAATATTGATTGAAATTTATTAGTTTTATTTTCTATGTCTTTATCTGTGTCATAACTGATGTCACAATCACGGTAATTAAAATTTGAAGTCTGGTCGATCACTGTGTTGCCAATAACTATTTTTGAGCGTATGATAAAAAACTCTTAGTTTCTAAATATTTAAAGTAAAATAAACGTAATTACTCCAGTTCAATTTACAGCTCATTATCATTTTAATTAATGGATGATAATTTATATGATAATATCGTTATCGCCATAAACACATCTACACTTTTAGGCGTGCAGCATGATGTTATTGCTCTGCGCAGAATAACTACTAGTATTTCCACTTTAATGCACTTAAACTAATAAACAGATCAATTTCATTAAACAATGCATTCGTAGGGTGTGGGTTCCGCAGATGCGTTTGGAAGCACGTATTTTGGAGTTTAATGATAAAGAAAAAAATAATGTCGTTCGATAACTATCAATGGTTATGGCCATTTTATGTCGTTTGTTATAATTAAAAGTGAATGACATGCGTTGCATGGCATAATATTTAATTTTGCTAACTGCATATCTTTTTGCTTCTGGATGTTATTTCTTAATGTTGTCAGCTATTTGTTATGTAATAAATAAACAAAATTTAAAGAAAATGAGGTAAAAATTTGAAATATATTTTTGTTGGTAATTCATTTCCGCATCAAATCGTTTTCATCACACATTCTTCTCGAAAATGTTTCTACTTTCAGGACAACAGCACAAGTGTGATATATCTGAGATTATAACGAAACGTCGTGCAGACAAACTACTGCAGAAAGTCGGCCTCCAAAATCCCAATTTGGCCCACAGTTAAGGGGTGCGGCGTTCCGCGTGGGCGTCAGCGGTGTGGGGTTGGACGGGGCGGGGTGGGGCGGACAGGGGTTGGAGCGGGAGGCTGGAGCTAGGGGTGGGGCGGGGCGGGGGCGAGAGTGAGTGGGCAGGAGGGTGGGGACGCGGGGGGTGAGGGGCGGAGCGGGCTGGAGCATAGGGCGGGCGGGGGCGGGAGCGGAGGCGGGGCGCCAGCGGGGTGGGAGAGCGGCAGGAGCGGTGGCGAGGTTTGGGAGGGGCGGGAGCGGGCAGCGGGGGCGTTGCGGGGGCTGGAGCTGGGCGAGGCGGGGCAGGAGCGAGGGCGGGAGTGGGGGGGGGGCGGGGGCGGGGCGGCGGCCCGAGGGCGCGCGCGGACGTTGCGGGGGCCGTACCATATTTCATAGCGCGCGCAGCCGGCCGCGAGTGCCAACCCCCGCGGCCATCAATATGTGAGCAGCTATGGGGGCGTTTGGCGTATTCCGTTTCTTAGTGCAACCTCGCGACCGTCCCCGAGCACGTCGCGGCCGCCGACTTCATCCCTTCCACCGGAATTCGAGTTGGCGTCCTGTCCACCCTCTGCACCGCTGCGCCCGCGCTGGACTCGGCCGTCACGCGCCTCAACTCGCGCTGCCCAACTCGCGCCACACTCTCGCAACATTCTTCGTTCTCACAACCCGTCACACACGCATCTCCATCGGACTTGATCCCAAACAGTCCTCGTCATTTATTCCCCGTTTCAAATTTTCCACTGTTTTGCTTAGCTCTTAACTTTTCATTTCCTCGCTGACAACGTAAGTAGTCAAGAGAAAGTATTATAATCTTGTGGCGAGAAGCGGCAATTTGCCGACAAAAAAGCTCATGTTGATGGGCCCCGATAACACAAAAAGCGTTGTATGGGCCCTCGACATCAAAACATCGATTGATGTAAAAATATGTCTGTGTGTCCGTCCACCCCGTGATCAACGCTAGCGCCTAAACTGTTCAGCCGATTTTCTCCAAAATTGATATTCTGTGATACATTTGAACAAACCTGAGGCGCTGCGAGTTTGCAACGGTTATTTTAATTTTTGGGGGTACACTGCACGAATCCTTAACATTTTCAAAATTTCCTCTAACTTTGTTTCCTAAATATTGTCTACGGTCTTATTGCACCAATAGCACCAACAGTATACAGTAAAAACGCCAAAAAAAGGTCCGCTGCAGAACATTGCAAAAGTTGATAGAAATGGTTTTCCTTAATAAAGGATGTTCTAAAAATGTATATTAATTTTGGGTCATGTATTTTCCTTTAAAAACGAGTAATTTCTACTTCAAGTTAATGCAATTTAACATTTTATTTTTCAAAAAACTGCTACAACTATTTTCTTTAAATTTTTTCACGCACAGATTAAAAAACTTACAAAATGGGGCAGATCTAATTTTCGTTAATGTCTCTGAATTTTCAAAAATTCGAAAGTTATTGATAATACGAGAAAGTGTGAGCTGTTATATCACCACTAGTTTTTTATTCACCCTGTCGGTTAGTGCATCAAAATGGTACTATGATTTGTCAATCTTTTAAAAATTCCCTGCATTATACATATTTACTGGGGAGAAACCATCTCTGGTGTGAGCCTGCACCCATTTGTTCTTCTAACCCTTCGCTTCTTTTCTACGCTTCGGTTCATGTCTATCTATTCTGACGCACTCTACATCAGACTGCTCAGAGCACTCTCCTCGCCCCAGCTTCCCTTTTCCATCTGTCCAGCGCAACTCGCCACCTCTGTCCCACGGCGCTTTCTTCCGCGCCCTTGCGAAAAAGCTTCGTCAATGTGCCAACAAGGGAGAACGTCATTTACTGGGCATACTTTTTAAAAGAAGGTAATGTAAAACGGCATAACATTTGTTCTTCACAAATTAGAGAATTTATTTTTTACTGATAACTGGTTACTGGCTTCGATACTGAGCTCGATATACACTACATACCTTACCTGGATTGAGAGGATCGTGCTTACGAAGGAAATTCGAAAACAGTTGAATGATGTTCTCTTATGGAGGGATTAATGAGAGTTAATTCTGAAAGACAATTATGGGAGGTAAATGCAAAAACACAAACCTAGACAAGTTAACGTATAGTTAATTAGTAAATAAATGAACGTGAATCAATAAAATTTGGGGGAAAAAATATGTATGAACCACGGACGCTAACTGGATCTAATGATTCCTGGCGATAAAAAGCCCTCGGGCATTTTGTCACTGACCGATCATTTGAATCCTCATAGCTCCCTTTGTGTATATATAACAATTTTCTGTACCTTTCTTAGTTTCTAACTGCCTTTTGAAATATTTTTGCCGGATCCTGTATCTCTTCTTCCCGTCTCATTCTATCCTACAAAGTGTCTCTTCCTGTACCAATTTATCTATTTCATCCACCCCATCCACCCATCCCTCCATCCCATCCCATCCCTCCCATCCCATCCCATCCCGATCCATTCCATCCCATTCCATCTCCATCCCATCCCATTCCATTCCATTCCATTCCATTCCATTCCATCCATCCCATCCCATCCATTCCCATCCCCCCATTCCATCCACCATCTCCATTCCATCCCATTCCATCCCATTCCATCCCCATTCCATCCCATCCCATCCCATCGCCATCCATCCATTCATTCCATCCCATCCCACCCCAATCACAATCCATCCCCGCGCGCACCCGCCCGCTCGCTCTAACTCCGCTCCGCCCCCCCCGCCTGCCTCGCGCTTGTGCGCGCCGTGCCGCTCGAGGAGCCGCGTGAGTCGCCGGGCGCGACGCGCGCCGCCTGAAGCGTGAAACGAAAGTTAAACGCAACTGCTCACTCCGCGCTCTGTGTCGCGTTTGAAAGTTGAGGACGCGTGGACGCTTGTGATACGTTTTGCCCTCTGGGGGTCGGGGATTAAATTTGAAATACTGCCGAGAGGAGTCGTGTCAGCTTCATGGTTGAAGCGGTAGGACGAAAATGTTCTCGGACGGTTCACCTGGCGGAAAATTTTCACCGCTGGAGCGAAGCCAGATGCGAGATTCATGGGATGGAGAGCGTGAAGCGTGAAGGGAAGTAGGGGCGTAATTTACTACTAACGACGGTTTGGAATCGAGTAATATGGACTTTTATCACAACTACTCCCTTCATTATTTTTTAATTTGAACGTTCAGTACAATCTGTTTCGAACCAGAAGGTTTAAAAAGATGACTACAACTTACTTTTAACAATTCCGTTTTGTTTCTTCGGTTTCAAGTTCATTCATGAATCCTTCTCATAAATGGTCTTTGAAATACCTTCAGGTCTATTGAGTTGATTGTGCAGTTGCCACACTTATTAAGTAAATTTCAATAAGATGTTAAGATGGGAATATCATACGTTTTATCCAGTTTCTAAAACTCCCAGTGTAATATAATTTTCTTTTGACTACTCACCCTGGAAAATTAAACAGACTGATTGTGTAGAAGTCTAGTGTGTAGGAGATAAGTTAATATAAAGCAATGAATTATTGAAGCACCTGTCTCCATATAATTCTTTATTGTGTTATAATAATACTTATTAAGAAACTGACCTCAATTTTGTAAAAGTTCACTCAAAGTTGATAAATTTGTTATTAAATCCATTCATAATTAATTACTGTTTACAAATTTCTCTATCAGAATAACATAAATCATATGAAATTCGTGCTATTTTACTGGTTCCTTGAGGTCGAAGTGACTGTAGTTTCTTAAAATGTATCTTCACTCGCGACTCCTCTGCGACGAGCGCTCGCGCGGCAGCACAACGAAGTTCGTTTGTGCGCCTCCGCTCACCGACACGAAGCTCGTTGGCGCGCAGTTGGACCTCCGCTCGTCTCCACCGCTCGCTGGAATCCTCGCTCGCGCAAATAATGCAAACTCCCTCGGTGAATCGCTGATGATTCTGTCCTTCCTACCATCAGACAGATATTACCCGTGCTTCCCACGCCCACAATGGCCACGTGACTACGCAATTCACTGGCTTCCACTATATTTTTACCGTCGATCTGTAACTGGCGGAGGTGGTATAAGCAGAGAACTGTAGATTGAGAGTTGTTTAATTTAAATACATACCAATTCTCCGTCACTCCTTTCATAACGCTGAGGTACCATCGTAGATTAAGTCCCATGGACCCTGATGCTCGCTGTAAAACCAATTGATTGGGAACTAGTCACCATCATACAGAGTTAAACCCAAGGAAAGTGAGTTACGATGCATAAATAAACTGATTTAATAGTTATAAATAAAAGATGAGTTCAATATGCTGCATAGAAGCATATTTCAATGAATTTAATAATGAAAGAACCTGTTAAAGATTAGCAATGAGTACCACGATTGATAAGAATGTAAATAAGAGTTAAATACAATTAAATGAATACAACTGAGGGGAATTTACATAAAATAAACGTGTAGTGCTGAAAGAGAAACACAATTTTATGTTAGTCGTCCAGTAGATCTGACAGATTGTGACGTTGCAGGCCCGACGCTTGGAGTGTCCCAGACGAGGAAATGTTGCCGGCGCAGTTGAGAGGCAGGTTGGCCGACCTGCCGCCCGCCGCCATTGCAAGCGCGTGCAGTGGAGGATTACGTGTTCTCATTGAAAGCTTGATCACAGTCACTACTTTACTGAGAACATGAAAAGCGGTATGCCTATCCATCGGGCACTGATAAACTGGTTGTTACAACAATACAATTGGCGGTTAACACATTGAGTGATGTAATTCAGATAATAGCTGGTTCAATATTAAATAACACGTCACACCACTCTGGCAGTAACACAGTTCAAGATTCATAACCATAACACAGTTAAGATGTCAGTAATACAATTCAGAAGATTGTAGTTGCAATGTTCAAAAAAATATGTCACGCAGCAGAGGCAGTAACACACAGTCTTACACTCGTGTATAAAAACAGCAATGTGAAGTCAGTTAAATGAATGTAATTGGCAATATACAGAATGTGCAACTTCTTGTGCTTTAACATACCACAATTAACAAAAGGGGCATTTATAAGTTGTTGCACAGAAATTACGAACCCTTGCTGGTACGTTCGCACATTGCGAAAGTAAAATGTGCTCGTTGCCAACGCGGCAGATCCGTACACGACGGAGGCGAACTGAGTGAACGAGCGAGCGAGAGCGTGCTGATGCAAGTTTTTCGCTTCATGAGATTTTTAGTTAGTAACCAAAGAAATCAGCCGTTTCAAATTGTTATGGTTGAAAAATTAGGACAATGGTTACTTTAGAATTAAAGTGAAATACAGCATTAATTGACTTTTTGAATAACCAAAATTATGGTAATTATGGTGTTAGTTTTGTGTTTAATAAACGACGCAATGAAATTGCATCATCTGGCGCAGCCGTTGCGACTAACACGTGACGTGGACCGGCGTTTCTGCGAAAAGGAAGTGGGGTGAGGAATCCCTAGAATTCTCCGTCATTCGACCTCTTATGGCCAACTTCTTTCTCCTCTGAGTCGAATGAGATGTTTCCGTTCAACTTCCGCAATCGATTACAAGATTCACAGCGCAACCTCTGTTTCACTTCATCAACCAATTTATCAGCATATTATATGAAAGTCGAGCATTCAACGTCGTTACATTTACGCGTTCATGATACGAACATAAGCGAGACGTCATAGTACGGATGAATATTCGAGAAAGTAAAAATGACTATAATGCATTCAGTACATAACATACAGAATTCTCTTTCTTTTAAATATTTCATTCCTCTGACACATTTTTATTGTAGAAATAGTTACAATAGTTGCTCCAAGAATCCTGTTTTGTTTTCTGATTTTATACTCTTTTAAAATGCGAATTTGTATTTTTGTAGAACCATTTAATCTCAACTCTAATGTATTAAGTGAGAGTTATTTTGTATTGTAAAATTACAAATTCAGTGAGTCAGTGAGACTAACTCAGAGCGCTGAGAGAGAGAATGGTCCTAATAAACCATGCACTACTACGAACTATAAAAACCACGCTCAAGTGCTTGAGGAAAAGCCCGGAAGCAATTCCTCGAACAAGAAGTATTTCTCGCAATTAACATAAACCCATAAATGGGTAATATTTCACAATAATAGTTATTCTTATAGCAAGGGGTAGTGTTGGATTTATTCACGAAGGAGATTTGATATGTCGGCGATAGCGCTCAGAACATAATTCTTCCGAGAAAATAATATCCAATTAAGCCCCGTGTCACAAACAAAACATTCGTTTTAAACCACATTTCTTTCATTTTTTGTTTCAAACTGTTTATACGCCTTTGATATGCCTCATGACACGACAACCTTCAGTAATGAAGGTGACTGTGGTTCGATTTATTGACTGAGTTTCCGGGCACGTAAACTGTTATGGTCAATAGTGTTGTGAAGGTTATATCTCAGGAGGTAGGGTTGTTTATTCCCCTATTTATTGTTTAGTAAGATTCAGTGCCAACCGACATGATTTGAAAGATATTTCCCCTCTAGGTATCTTCTCCCGGACACAGCCTCACAAGGGACGAGTTCCGTGCTCCCGATTGTCTCCCGTTTTGTGTGGTAGTGTAGAACATGAAACTGTGTGTGTGTGTGTGTGTGTGTGTGTGTGTGTGTGTGTGTGTGTGTGTGTGTGTGTGTGTGTCTGGAAGGGGAGACGAAAGGAAGGAGGCAACAAAGATGACTCGTGCGGGCAGTGCTCCGTTTGTTAGACTACAGTTCAGGCATTCGGCTGTTATTGATCGGAGATACCACCTAACACTACAGATTACAGCACCCGGCTGCAAAGAATTCTCGTACAGTGAGCGATTGAATTCGACCTACCGTTATATAAATAGTGTCGGAGATACGTCACCGTCAAGACTCGGACTCTAGTGCCTCGCGGCCAGAGTAGCTGCACAATGGCGGATAGTGGTGGCTCTGAGCAAACTCAGCCGATAAAACAGGCCTCCAGTATAGTTGGTTTTTTATTGGGCATTGAAGAATGGAGGCAATTTAAAATACAAAATATGAAATGTATTTTTTTTAGATTCCAATCATGTTTTTAGGAAGAAGTGATGCAGAAATTATTAGCTGAAAAATCAAAGGCGAGGTTAGGTTAATAAGTATACGAAAATGTCTGAACATGGTGGAATGACGGGGAAGTGAGAGGTAACCCAGAAGAATTGCATATGCATATTTTAAAAATAAATCAAAATGTACAAGTTTTCACCACTTTATGCAATCTTTCTGCAATGAGGGCAACTTCAAATGCTAAGGAAATTATCAATAGTAATCAAGTAAGTACGATCGTATTTAAGACTAAAATTTTATTCACAACAAGTGTTTGATGATTGACACTACATTAATTTTTAGAATATAATTCATTGACCCCAGTTTCGAAAGAACAGAATGTAAGCTAGAAGAAATCAAAAACCTTTACAAAACCTGAATTCTATGTACAATTGTATAAAAGAATATTGTGATAAATTTTTATTATTGAAGGTCAGAGTTTTTAAATTTTCATACATCATGTACCTAGGCGTGTCTTTATACTCGCTTTTTTCCGCATGTTGTAATGTAATGGGTGTCGCCTGTGGTTCAAAATGGATGAATTGTTGTCGGTTCCGAATGGATGACTCAAAATTGCTATTGAGAATGTGCAGGACAAAGGTTTCCTCTTTGCATTTGAAATTCTTGACACCAAAACATATACAAAGTGAATGTTTACTATTGTTGACGAAGAAAATGGACTTGAATTCAAAATGCAAGGAGCTGAAATTAATGTCATATAAATTTTGTATGAACACTGTTAATCATGTTCCAAACTTAACAGAAATGTGAAAGTTCATTAATGGCTTGTCTTACTTGAATTACAGCAGATAAAAATGTACTATATCATTACTTCCACCTGCCACATCATAAGCATTTACGTTAGTTTTCGGAACCAAAACTGTACCGCTTAACCAGTTGAAAAATAATAATTTACGTAACATGTGTGTATGTTTCGCACACGCCTCGCAATATTTCGCGCACGCTTCTAATATTTTGCACACTATTAAAATGAACACATATGTTTCGCAGACGGAAAAAATAAGTTCAAGACTGCGTTTTGTGTGCGGCGTGTTAAAAAATTATTTTTCAAAGGCATATCGCCTTTGCTCATGGTGATAGCGACATTTTTAAACTTGCAAAATGAGAATAAGTTTGCTGCAGACGATGCTTGTCTGCTTATATCCCAGCAGAAACAGGGATTGATTTCTTGACATTAAGAAGACATGGTGGATAGGCTCGGTTGCAGAAGGGTACTTTTATGAATCTCTTGTAAATAAAATTGGAGTTTCCGAGAAAACAATCCTTAAATATTCGTACGCAAATGAGGATTGAAATAAGGACACCTTCTGCTAAACCTCCTCGGCAAACCCGTTCAGCAAGGAACTCCGTTTTCAAACTTCTGACGCACAGTAAATCAATTTGCACAATGTGAGCTTGCGACAAGTGTTTTACGGATCTATTTTTTTTTCAAAACAATCCTGCGTTTCCAATCATGCACCTCATAAGCGACTTATCTTCGTAAAGTGCTGCTTGAAACTTATCCCTGAGCCAAGGATATTTCTCATTCAGTGGCTACGCTTGTTTGGTAGAGTTACTCTACGGAGTTTACTATCTACCATTACTGTTGGTTTTAATTTTCAGAACTTATTTTGAAACTGTTGTCTGCGCTGCCAGCTTTCAAATTCGAGCGCCTAAACGACGGGGCGCGCCCTATATTGATGTATCAGCTAGGCTCTATATTGATAGTTCAGCGTAACAGTATTTGCTCCACCAAACAACAAGTCATCGGAGTGAGTCTGGGCCAGAGAGACGGCCTGGTGCCTGGAAAAGAAGATAGGATTTGGACTGTGAGCAAGTGCGATATAGTTATTGCTACCGATTCCGTTACTCTGACAACGCTAAGGACTTTGTTTATTCTGTTAAAACTGTTGTTGACCAGGCTCAGAACTTGTAAATAACTGGTGAAACTGTGAACGACTAAGAACGTGTATTTTCTCTCCTGACTAGATGCCCCACCCGGCTTTATTTATTGTACGATTTAGAGTGTGACATTAAAAAAGGAGAAAGTCCAATAGACTGTTTTCTTTGGTACTCCAGTCTTCCTATTTTTTGATACATTTTATTTATGATTAAAAAAGTTCTTCACATTATTCACGAAATAATTATTAAACATCATAAATCCAATAGACATTTTTCAGTGAAGAAAACGATTATTCTCAGCTTCCATGTCATCAAAGCAGTAATTTCCTACATCAGCGCGGTTCCCATAAGCTTCCTGCCCCCCCCCCCGCCGCCTCACCTGCGTCGCCGAGCGACGCGTCTCCGTTTCAGCGGCAAACGCGACCAAAGGAGAACATGAAGGGGGGCGTGTCCCCTGCCACCCCCCCCCCCGCCGGCTGCCCCATGTGCGCGTAACCTCGTTACGCACCGCGGACGCGCATTACCGCGCCCCGGCGTGTAACACTGTTAATCAGCGCACTTAAAATTCGTCTTAATTACATCATCCGCGACATAATGCCACCCAGCGCGGCCGACGTGAGCAGCCTGCAAATGCGGACGCCCGCGAACAGGCCGTGCGTGCATGCGCGTGGCCAAACAGCACATGCAGCGTTGCGGGGGTGCGGGAAGCGGAATGCATAAGAGAACGCGTAGGGGAAACATTTTTTTCTATTTTGGTCCTTTGCGAGCGCGAAGTGCGAACTAAAGGTGAAAGCACGCACTGATATATTCAGACTGAATAAATGGGGACTCGTAAGTCCTATAACGGTTGAAGAATATTGTTTGTAGAACCCTCTCATTCTAAAAAATATCATATAAGAAACAGTATTGAAATAAGTAGATACCATTTATGGTTAAAACTTATCATTAAGGGAATTAAAAATGAACTACGCTTTTTTTTAATCGTATTCGACCGCCACACACCCCAACATAACCCTTTTTTTTTACCTACGATTTTGTACTAATAATTAAACACTAAAGCAACTTTTTGAATTATTGGCTACCTCAAAACTAATGATAATATGAAGTTTAATTTTCACATGTGTTGTCTCTGTATTTCAGAACTTAACTAACTTCCCAACCTGACTTAGGTTTGACACTTGTTTATGAAGTTCTTTATCCCGTTCACGCCGAGATGAAACAGATATTTCCAAACATGGCGTCGTGCGACGAAAATGAGATTTTACGTGACAAGTGACAAGACAAACCGTAAAGCGCAGATGAAAGCGTTACATGCCATTGACCAGAACTTAACCATCTGAAAATGTCTGCCACCCTCAGCGCAAAACAGTTTTAGAGTACTCGAGGAAGTCCACAACATTGGAGGCATTCAAATATCCCACTTTTTTGGCGCAACTTCTCTCCTTTCTCACTCACTCCATGCTCAATATCTATCATCCTATATCAATGATTAATACACTGAATCTACTACCTGATAGCTCTGTCGTCACCTTCTTTTCCTCTAGTTCACCCGCAGGATATCAGCGGTGCCCACTAGCGTCTTTTGTATTTGGTTTCCTCAACTCACAGCAGATCAATGCTCAGAAACTATGTCAGGTCTCTGGGTACAGCCCCACGGACCTCAGTTACTGCTGTAACTACTGTGATCCTCTGTTTCCAAAGTCTACCTAGTTGTATCTGAGTACCACGTTTATTGATTATTTTACTTCTAGTCCATCTGCTAGAATAGCCATGCCCATTATCCATGCCTGTGTTTCTTCAAGAAGGGGTGGTGTAACATTTAATGATTCAATTGTAGTTATGTTTAGTTTAGTAAATCACAACGTATTTTCATATTGGTGTACTCGGCGATCTAATTTGAGTTGTGCTTCTACCATTGATCAACTGGGGTACATATCTTACTGTCTGCACCGATTGTTGTGAAGCACGGTGGGTACTCTGTCATGGCCATGTCTGTATAAGCCCTGACTAGGTGCTTGAGTGTTTTTCTTGCTTGATTCCTCAGTCTACACTGCCCCCCTTTTATTTAAATTGTCTTTAATGACTTTGTAAATTTATACAGTTCTTGGATTTCAAGAATCAGACCGGTTTCTTTCTTAAGGAAGCCATTTCGCGAGCCAGAGTGAGTATTCAGCCTCATTCCATTTCATGACCCGGAAATATTCTCTACGAATCGTCATCTCGTTCGGCGTTTTCTTCCTCTGTCTCCTTTACCTGCTAATAAAGCAGGCGCTTCTCGCCTGAAGGACACCTTCGTTACGTACTTATTATACGAGACACAATTCCCTAAATTGCGGAAGCGTTCTGTTATTGTTTGTTGCATTTTTGAATGGTTTCGTTTATCTGATCAAGTATAGGGTCTTTTGATCTGCGGAAGAAATGTGATGGAGTCCGGCGACATCGCTGCCTTGGTGACCAACTGTAGTTATATTTTACTTTCTCACTCTCTCTTCCAAAACAGAGAAAGTATTGCAACCGTTCGCCGGGAAACGGAAAATTTTAGACATAAAACGTTTATTAGTATTCTCTCATTATTCTTGGTAACGAAGGAGTGAATAAATCATGTTCCTATACAGAGTAAGTTATTTCTTCTAACACGGGTGTAGTCAGGATCCATATTTTGTGGTTTCTTGATAACGAGAATGGTGTGTGTGTGTGGGGGGAATCGATGGACGGCAAAAAGTCAGCCTATTCGTCTGTCTGCCAGTCTGTTACTCTGTGATTAATGCTAGCGCCTAAACCGTCCAGCCTATTTTCTCCAACATTGATATTTGTCGATCGGCTTGGACGACCTTAAGATCCTGCGAGTTTGAAAAGCATATTTTGATACTCTCGTACGATATATTTAAATTAAGTGACTGAATGGTTGCTATTAGAAATCAAAATTGATCCTTTTCAAATGTGGAATATTGTAAGAATATTAAATTTTGTTTAGAAGAGGAAGAAACAGAATGGGTAAACTGTGGCACAAATAATTATGAAAATTGAACATGTAAAAAATTAAAAACTATATACCTTAAAAATTAAAGTAGTATGTTGGTTCACCGTTACTTACGTTTAGCACGTTCTATATACTTTCAAAATAGTTATTTGTTTCTGAATCACAATGATTTATTGGCAGTTTATAGCAATTATTGCGTGTGAAGTACAGTAAGTAAATTTCCGTCGTTCGAATGCGCGGGGCGAGAGCACTCAACGCGCATGCGCAGGAGCACGCGTGGCCGCTGTAATTGCACTTTGCGGGAGCGTGAAAGCGCACGAACGTGCAACGCGCTGGCCATCTGAGGGCAGCGAACGTTATCGCGCCGTGTCTCTGCGGAAGCTGCTCCCATCCGTTGTCCTGTAATGACGCAATAACACTAATTACTGTTTAGTAAGGTAATGTTAGTTAATAATGTAAAAGCTTTTCTGGCATGGATAATGTATGCTAATGTAAATTGGCTCGGGGCGTGAATGCTTGAATTCAAGATTTGATGATATGCTTTGCTAAAGTATCCAAGAAATTTGATGAGTAGAAAATGTGGGAATTGTTGAAGTGCAAATAAACTACGAAATTCTTTCTTTTGAGCTTTTAAAAAAGTTCGCAATGAAGTCCAAATGATATCTCGTGCTAAACAATGCTCATTTCTCAAGGGACTGCAAATTTATAAAATTTTAAAAACGTTTTAAGTTTAATAAAAGTAATAAATAATGAAATAAATAATAGTGAAAATCTTCCAAGGAAATCACAATAGTTTCTAATTCACGTAAATAATTTTGAAACCACATATTTACAGTGCAGAATTTAAAATTCAAAGTGATACTTATTGGATGAAAAGCACTCCCCATCACCTGGCAACTCTGTAAATGGTTCAACATCAAATCAATTGTTTCCTTTAATTGTATTACTGAAGTTACAAACTTATTCTTCCCGTTGGTTATAATTATATAGTTGTAAAATATGTCATGTGTAAATAAAAGTTTAATGAAAAACGGGGCTCAGAGGAGCCCAGAAATACAGGTGACCTTTCTTTTATTCTAACCTGCGCACGTATATGATTAACTTGATTTATTGACTACTCATCTTCTCAGTACAAAATACGCATTCATACTTTTGTCCCACAGCCTTTTCCTTTGCCCCAAAACGTTTGCGTGCTCTTTCCCGAATTCACCATCACGCAAATAGCTTTGATTCCTTCCCCGGCCCCGCTTTCGCAGTTATAATTTCATCATGAAAAAATTCCACCGAAAGCATGGACCTACTCACAAAGTTGATACCAAACAGCACATAAACATTTGTAATACTTCCGAAGTGAAAGAATTCCGGAACTAAATCAAAAATTAATTTAAAAACGTAATATGACTCATCTCGACGCCGCAAGGAGCGCCAACGATTGCTTCATACGTGAGAAGTACTGCCACAAGCTGTGTATATCAATAAATACAGGCCTATGAAAATAGTAGCGGCAAAGTTAATTGCATGCCTACCTTTACTTGGTATGTTTATTTGCTCACCTACCACTACAATAAGTTCACGCATACATTCCAGATCTTCCTCTCTATTAACGTTTCCAGTGTTTTTCTGGTGATGCATGATTTCAAGATTATTTTATCATTCATAATTTTATCATATAATTCCGTGGTTAACTTGGATGAAAAGGTTAATTTAAATGATGAGATAGGCTTCTGGATTTGATCGATTGAGAGCGCCACAAGCGACCAGTGACAGGCAGCGCCGGTGCCAAGCGACGCGACAGATGGCTTTAAGCTTCTTTCGTGATTCACAATAGCTATGCCACAGGCTGAGTTGGCTTAGGGCATCAATTGATGTTCCTGTAGTGATTCTGCCGGGAGGTCTTGGGGCTTGAATCCCAACAGTAGTAGGATTTTTGACACTATCTAGATAACTGTGTCGAATTCACCCGCAGACTGAAAGACAATTCTCGTGGCCTGCTGCCGTGGTATCTCCGATAATTGCCAGGCGAATGGCAGAGCAGTACCCTAACAAATGGGGCCCTTGCTCTTTCCTGTACTATTCACAGCTCTTGCTGACACACAGTTACACGCCGTACACTACCACATATGTCAGGACACCACTTGAGAGCGTAGAGCTGGCTGCTTCCCGGCGGGGGCGGTGCCTCACTGATACCTGAGAGAGATACCTGGATAAGGAAAATTTCAAGCCAATGTGTAGGTCGCCACCGTATCTCACCATCTGTGGGTTAAGAAAATCACCGACGTCTGTGATAAAAAGGATGCATTGCATCTACGATACTAATGACCTCCGCAATTGACCCGCCCGAAATACGAACGCGAAAGAAACAATTAAAAGCGCCGCGCGCGGTAAGTGAAGGTCTTGTTTAGAGCGATCGTCGGGCAGGCCGTCTTCCCCCGACGGCAGTAGGATGTTTTCACAGAATGCCACAGACAGCCAAAGGTCTACATACAGTTTTACGCAATTACTTCAGCACGCATTGTGATATATTATAGTTTATCAGTACCATTGCATTTCATATTGTATCACATTTTTCCCTTCCATATTTTATTCAAATACTGAATTGTTGCATATTTTATGGATGTTTGATATTATTATATTGCTTATTAATTTCCACATATATGAATATTACTACGAATACAAATCCTGTATAATCAATACACACAGGACAAGGTGCGATGCGAATGTTTGGAATTGTTACTAGAAGACTGATGCGAACTGAGTAAAGTGATTGGAATTTTTAGTGTTTTACTGATGTATTTTTCTTTAGTGTAATGAAAATGCTTATTTTGTTAAGATTATTTTCAGGTGATTAGCAATGACAGTACGAATAGCGACTGTTTGTAGAAAAATATTGTTAACTGGCGAGGAAAGATACGGCGAAAATGAAGTTAGCTATAAAAATGGAAAACGTGCAGTTTGAGACAAATGAATCAAGTGAAATTCAGTTCTAAAGCGATGAAGCACAGAAACTGGAATGAACTATGTTCGACAATGACACGGCAAATTTACGCGTTTACAGCTACTCGCCATGCACATAATCTTTCATAAAATATCTAAGAGCATTTACCCAGCACAGCCCATCTCGTATATCTACACTGAAATAACATACCCCGACAACCTGCCACTAGATTTCCATGAAACTCTGAATCAGCACGCGCCCTTTGTTGGAACGCGCGCATTGAGATTAAACGCGCACGAAACGGCGGAGCGCGTAAAACAGAATATAATCTACGGGGAGGCGACTGAGCAGTAGCGTTAATGTAGCGCTCGTCACGAGGCGCTGTAGCACATGGCAGCGCGGGGCGGGGCTCGGGGCGGG
>BOPP01000005.1:16198501-16216213 GCA_017312745.1 Gryllus bimaculatus | reverse complement strand
GCCCCCAGCCCTTGACCTCAGCGCCTGCCGCGCTCCCACGCCACCTCTCCGCTCCCCGCCATGCTCCATCAACGCTCTCGCAACTCCGCTCTACACGCCGTAACCTGCTTCTCCAAGCTCTCACAGTTTAAAATGTTTAAAGAAAATCAATCATATATTATTCTAGAAATCAAGAAATTAAGTGCGTTTGCAAGACACTACAACTGGAATAAATGAAATGAGAATACCGATAGAGAAGCTAAATCAGCCATTAAAATTTGGCATGGTATACCCATTCAGTATCTTATGTTGTTGCTATAAACAAGGTTTGTAATCAAAATTATTTTTCAAATATTGAAAATCGTGGCCGCTCTAAAGGAAGGCAGAGTATTTCTTACGTTATTTTAGAACATCATCAATACCATGCTTTCAGAACTTCAAACTAACAAAAGAAACAGTTTCACAACTTCAAAAACAAATTGTTAATATTAATACAATGAGGTCAAATCATTCATCATTAAATCACAATTTTTAAATATACAAAACTGTCAAATCAGGTTTGTTTGAATGTGGTGAGGAGAATGATACCGCTGATCATTTATTGGGGTATTATTTGATAATTTAAGAAATATTATTATGGTAAAATTCAACCACCTTAATATTACCTTAGTCCAAAATATGGTGGACATTCTAAAAAAATTATATACACGTGTTATTCCAATTATATGTGCATTCTTTGTGTAATCAAAAAAGAAATTTAATACTTCAGATAATATTCTGTTAAGTTGTACACGTGTGTAATAGTTGTTAACGTAATAATTTTAAATTGTGAATTTTATTAGTTATTTGTTATATAGCTGCATACACTTATGTCTGCCAAAATAAATAAATTTTAAAAAATGTTTAAAGTGTTGCCATTCCTGGTCTGTGATAAGTAGCGAACGGTTTTTATGCAAATGCGAAGCACATATCCAGAAAGTATCCTCACTGGATATGTGCGTGAAATATTCAATTTTCCGTTATTTAAACATGGTTTTGAGATGTCTATTTTCCATATTTGTCTGTTTTGGGAATAAGCATGATATTTCTTCAACTCGCTAATTATTTTCCTTGAGCTAATTACTTTGCTTGAAATTTTGTATTGTTGCTTTGATTTATTTATTTGCAATATTTATTTTTAATACGTTTAACGTTTAATTTTGTAATTCACTGTATCTGATATAAGCATGATATTTAACAACAAAATCACAATTGTTCGTAAATTGCGTGCCGTTGGGTCCATCTTAAAAATCGGTATTGCCACAGAAGCGGCTTCTACTAAAAGTGACTGAAAGAATATGCGAATAAGGAAGGAACTTTCCAACTCCTTGGAACAAACCTGGTAGCTAAGGGATTTTCGAAACTATTCAAAAGTATTTCTAAAATGTATTTAACGGTAAATTCCTTCCGGGAAACTTACTTATTCAAATTTTCAAAATTACATTAGGCGGTAAAGCGCATGATGAGTGAACTCTGCGTAAAACTCACAAAAAACTGTTGTTCAGGTTCAATATGCGTTATATGTTATTTTTAGTGCATATATTTTCGATATTTTTACTGTACAAATGCACACATATCTCACACATTATTAATCCATATGTCCGGTCACTGGTGGTTAGCTACTGAAAACAGCAACACACACTCTTTTACTCTGGTTCTGTACCTTGTCCGTTGCATACAAATTTTTCCCACTATTTAAATAATTTTTATCATATTTTCTTGTTTTTCACCATTTATGATATTTATTTTATTTTGACTCTACAAACATTCGATCTCCTCCATTTGTGTTTCTCAAAACTTCTCATTCTTCATTATTGTAATTCACATTTTATTTATTTTGCTCATCTAAAAGTTTGTGTTTATCAGTAGCAAGGCGTTTGTGGAATTACTAATCAATCGTTCTTACTGGTTTGCACCATTGTCACTTCCCTTTCAAATTTCTTTCTCGATTGAGGAAAATCTTTGCAGTGAAAGCATGGTAAAGGTTTGTGAAAACGACAAAATAAGCAATGACGGGCTCTTAAGTTAATAATATTTACTACGTTTTTTTCGATTATTCTTCCGTTCACATTTTGTTGTCGATCGTATGTAAAACTGAGTCATTTGATCTGCAAATGTTTTTGGGTTACGTACATCTGTTGTACTCTTTGTATGGTTTCTTTTAGTCAGCACGAGAATTATTGTAAACATTTAGATGTCCTTATGACTTATCGTTTGATTTCGCCTTATTTATTCTACTTGAATTTCTTTAGCTCAATTCTTTTCTCATTTGTCTCATAATTATATTTCCTGTAATTTTATCATTAATATTATCACCACAAGTTAAGTTTTTGTCATTATTTGTTGTTATCTCACAGATGATTTTCATTTTCTATTCACACAATTGATTGTATTTCTTAATATATTACGTTAACTGGCTGAACTTCCAGGAAGAACACAAAAGAAAGATGTGTTGACAAGTTACAATAAAAAAAACTCAGTATATTGAAAATATAAACCTCAAAATGTTGTTTCATGTAGTGCATGCCTTTGTCTTTGTATTGATAAATTCAACAACGTGAAACGTTATCTGCTTTCCATAGATCAATAACAACTCGCACAAAAAATAACCGAAACGAAATGTAGTTGGTCCTACTACACAATGTAGGTGGTACTTTCACTCAATCCCGTAGACCAAACTTTCATTGAATGCCTTCGTGCTCCACGAGACAACAAACTAGTATTTATAAATTTGTACCCGAAATATTCTCCCTTACGGTCTTAAATTCGTGTAATCTACTTATTCGCATTCAATTACTTAAACTTCCAACGGTTTTTCTGATGAAACAGATATTTTTCAAGTAAATGATGAAAAACTAAGTCATGCTTCACGAAACAAATAAACCACAAAGCATATACTATATGATCATGAATGCAGAGTCATGCTTCTTACAGATAAAATAAGAGATTTTATGCTTCAGATATGTATCACAATAGTTCAGTAAGTGAGGTACGATGACGAGATACAAGAAAGATCTATTCCTGTGGTCTAAAATATGTCCGTTCGCTGTATCATTTGGTGCTGAGCCTTTGATACGTCTGTGTTTGAAACGGTGCAAAAGCCCTTTCTCAGTTTCCGATGAACTCTCGCGGCATGGCACTCAGCCCTCGGTCACGCACCGCATGGCGCGAGGCGTCTGTTTTCACCCGAGACTTCTCCAACTCTACCGCGCGAGTACCTTTACTAACACCTCCTCTTCATTCAAACCAATGCGTTCAGGCGCGCCTGAAAAGGGTCAGAAGTTTCCTTCGAAATTTCAGAACTTGTTGTGTGAAAAATATAACAGAATTGCATGCTAAATATAGTTGGAAGTTCTCGTTTTCCCCTCCACTTGAATTCAGTTTTTGAAATTAATAACAAAGTAAGTAGAAGTTGGTCTGCAGCAACATCCTCGCCCCAGCCGACGCCCCCTTCCGAGGAGTTTACCTCGTGTGGGCGGCGGAGCGGCGGCGACGGGGATGGGACGCGATAGGCACCAGGGCGGGCACATGGAACGGTGTGGACGAGACTTCAGAATGGGAAAGATTCGATGAAGGTAGAAATGAGAAACAGCAGAAGGACAAGAAGAGTTTCCAATTTAATGACGTAACGGGTGAGAAGGTAACCGGGAGAAAAGATACGAAAGAGAAACGGCAGAAGGTGAAAAAAGGTCACGATAAAAGAGAGAAATGGTATGAATGTATGAGTAAAGATGGGTAGTCAAGCATCAGTGAAATACATCAAAGGAGGTGGGGTCATTCAATTAAAAGATATTGAACAAGAAGAAATTAGATCAATAGATTTATTATTTCTGCAGGCAACCTGGTGGAAGAACACTACAATTAACATATTACAATTAGGTATAATTATACAATGTAATTTTAAATCATTTTAAGACATTATTATTAATAATAATAATAATAATAATAATAATAATAATAATAATAATAATAATAATAATAGTAATAATATAAGAATAAAGACAATAATTTCAATAATTAAGGGACTTATAACACGTGTTAGGTAGAAATGATGATAATTATCAGAAGGAGCATTATTTCTTTGGAAGTGAAGATAAAATGCAAGTAGTAATAGTAAAGTGTAAACGATTGGTAGAAATGTGTTGACCGCGAAAGGCAGTGAACAAGAGAGGAAGGAGATGGAGAGTGGAGGGAGTCTGGAACGAGCGAGTGAGGCGAGCAGGGAGCGTGCTTGTGAGCCTGCCCTAGGACGCAAATGAACTTGCCGCAAGTTCTTTGTGATATCCACACCGTCGCTGAGCCGCTTTGCCGCTTCTCCGCCGTTGCAAGCGCTTCCGCGGCGGCGGCGGCGCTGGGCGGGTCGGAGGTGTGAAGTTACGTATGCGTGCGATATCGACTTTTCCTCCCTTCCGTTCTCTTCCCTTCCCCGCTGATACCGCGAAGCCCTTCTCGACTTTCCGTGCACCGGCCGCATCAGCCTCCGAGCGATACCTCTGTTTCCTTCATCATCTCATCGAATACGTGTGTTAATTTACGGAATATTTTCGGTTGTTCTTCAATATTACTCTTTAATTCTTCTGATCCTTCACAATCGCTGATAAAATGTTTGACGAACAAATGCATGTGCCTTTATTCGTCTACTGATACAAAGCATATTTTTTTAAAGATTTTAAGGAAAAAACCGTGGCGGTGTTTATGTCAAATTTCTACAACCAGTTGCTCAAAGATAAGATTATCTAAAGGAAGCAATGCAGTAATACGTTTCAAACCTTTCAGAGCATATACTAAATTCTTTGATTACGTGAAATTATAAGATATTATTTATCCATTTTTTTCTAAATATGAAAAAGTCGACAAATCATCTCTCTGTGTAACGTGAAACTTATATTTCTTTGTTATTATTTAGAAATTGTACAATTCCTTAGAATTAGAGTATTACTCTCATATATTGCTCCGTTGAGATTACTGAACACTTAAATAACACCGAAAGGCAGTTAATTTATTTTTTTGTTTACTTTTGTTGACGATTTGGAAAGATAAAGTAAAATGTAAGCAAACGTATGCTAACTGTTAAAGGTAATAATTTTGGTTCTGAATGACACTATTTCAATTATTCGTAATACTAACATTTCATTTGCAATATTTTTTTACTAAAGACGTAAGTTTAGAAATCCGTGCCAAATATTGTGCCTTTTCGGACCATCTCAACGACGTTGCCCAGATACCAAAGAGTAATCAGTTTATTAAAAACAAAAGAATTGATTTGTTTTTGTTTGGAATATTATTTATTTAACCTCCACATAAAATTATTCTAGTGCAAAATACATCCGTAAACCATGATGAATTCGGAACAGCAGTACGATGCCGACGACGAAAGGGACTGGGACGACTGCCCGGAAGAAATGGAGCTGATCGAGAGCTCGAAGGAGCACGAGGAGTCGTACACCGTCAGCGACACGGACGCCGAAGACAAGCCGAAGGTCAGCGCGAGCGACGACCACTGTGAAATCATCGCGGTGGTGCCTGAGAGGGCCGCCGCGCAGCGCATCCGCGGGCGGAAAGGCGGCGGTCGCCGGGCGGCGGAGGGCGGCGCGGCCGGGGGCGCAGGCGGCGGGCAGGGGCGCGTGCGGCGCGGGCGGGGTGGCGGCGCTGCGGGTGACAAAGTACGGCGTGACGCCGCTGTCACATCGCCGTGGAGCGGCCGCTCGCTGGACGCTGGGTGCGAGCTGCCTGGTTGCGCGCGGGCGGACTGACGCGCAGGAAGCTCGGGGCGGTCGCCGCTGCACATCGCGTGTGAGATGGACCGCATGGACCTGGTGCAGGTGCTGCTGGGCATGCGCCGGCGCAGCGTCCGACAGATCTACCCCACGCCAGCCGCCCGCGCCGCCCACGCCGCCCGCCCCCGCAGGCGCAGGCCCCGCGCGGCCTCCTCCGACTCCTCCATTTCAACCGTCACTTAGACACACTCCACCTCGCCCCATCGGCCTTTTGTTAACAAATTCACTACAAAATAAAAAACACGTATTCGACGTGTCTGAGAAGTTCAATCTAACATACTAAAGCAAATAATGAAATTGAGACCAAAAACGTACTATATAAACCATTATTATAAGATCTCAAAAAGTAATTTTTTTTAATAAAATTGAGGTTTTGCATTTTTGGAGAAAAATCACTATCCAAAAAACTGCATAAACGTCGTTTTGTACTCATAAATATGCATAATCTGACAGTACAGTAGTATATATACGTTAGAGGTATGTAGAAAAAGAACCGCCCGTGATCGTCCGGCTCGCTATCGCCCAATGGACGGCGCTCGAGCCCTTTCTGCACGCGATTGCATCTGCTCCAAAGCTCGCGTTGAGCATCCGCTCTCTCTTCCATCACCACGAGGAGCAACTTCCTCCTTTTGAATGAAAGCCTCTGCGAATTTTTTTACAAATTCTGCCTTTCGTGGTAAAGGGGGTTTCTCTTTATTAAATAGAACGCTAAAAGTAAATTATATTTCTTTTCCTATCCTGGTTCCTCTAATTGTAGCATATTTTCAGTGAATTCTTTATTGTAATTTATTCGTTTATTTTCATAATTTCTTTATTCAAATAGAAGTTTTTTTCAAAGTAAATATTCGAAACGCATTATCATAAACTTTCATAAATTATATAATCGTCAACAATCGTATTTTAATAATTCTTAGCACATCAATCATCCATTATTTTTAAACTTGTTTATCTGTGATTTTGCATATGCATAAAGATTGCAATACAAATTCAGAATTGTTATGAACAAATATAATAAGTGTTAAGTATTTCTTCATTCATAAAAGTGTTCGGAATCGACCACAAGTCAAAAACATTTCTTGTGCATCACTTTTCAGACTTTTGACGAATCTGACCCCTTCTTTGCAATAAGACCGAACCTCTCTACAACCCCTCCTTTCTTCGTCTGTGCAAGTACTTGCCTTTTCTTTTTTCATTTAAGTACATAATCATTTATTTATCATTAACAATGCGAGAGTTGTAGGTCACACCGCAGAGCATGAATAAATGAAGTTCTCCTTCCTGGCTAGTAACTATATAATATATACCCGGATAACTCCGAATACTTCAGCTAGTAATTCATAAAAATGTTCTATATTCTCATTATATTCTTGCAACTACTTTTGCAATTTTCTTTTAAAACGGGATGTTTTCCGCAACATCAACTCTTCTAATATTATTTTTATATGTAACAACCCATTATTTGTGAACGTTCCTATTATTCTTTCAAGTCTTTTCATCGGTATATTATTTATGTTCTCTCTATACACAACAATTCTTTTCACATCAAGGGAATCTCATTTATTCACTTATCACTTCGATTTGTATCTTCTCCGTTTCTCATTGCACTTAAAAACTAACCAGAACGAGAAATAATGTGCCATTTTGTAGAAACACTAGCTTCATGTTCTCTGAAAAAACACAAACACTTTGCAATTTATGCCTAATTTTAAGTTGCTGCTTTCGCCATTATCTATTCTACCATTACCATTATAAACGTTTAAAAATTTATTCGTGTTGTAAAACCATATTGTATATGGACCGATTGCCGATTGCCTTGTACGTTCCGTGATTTTTCCGATCGCATCAAGGCGAATGTTGTATTAGTACTCTAAAACATCAGCCACGGACCCCTCATAAACATCTTCTCTATCGCATCCTCGAGACTTGGCAATTGGTCAATCTCGCATCGTCATAGAATCCACGCCATTGACTCATAAAATCTCCGACAAGCGGCGGAGTTCCGGAACAGTATCGACAAGCAATGAAATCACCAACGCGCTAAATGTGACTGGCAATGGGAAAAGTCGGTAAATACGGACCGATAAATCTGACAGTTTTGCCGGTTCGTTTAGTTGATTGAATTCGCGAAGTATCAATGTATTTTATTCACCATTCCCATTTTTGAACGTTGAAGATATTTTGCGTCCTAAGAATAAAAAGGTTCTAACTACAATCCTTGGTGAAAATAGATACGCGTACTAGTTGATCGAGCGAGGGGAAATTCTATTTGAACTCGCATCATTGGGACGAACATACGAGCTGTCTAAAGAGCTGTCACGTCAATGGCCTCCGCTCTCTCTCCTCGCTACTCGACCCAGCGAAGCCTTCCCTTCCGGCTAGGTCGTCCGTCGGTTCAGAGGTCAGCTGCGTTCAGCAATCCAGTTGGACAGTAGAATCACAATCGTCTGCTGGTAGCTATCCCACCACATTTGCCCGAGTACAATTACATTTATAGCCCAAGAGGATGTAACTTAATAAGACGGTGAAAAGCGACCCCAAATCAAATGCTGCGTGATGCTCATATGAAAGAGATTTCAAAATACCGTAGATTTCCAAAAAATCAGCCTCCTAAGGCAATGTTGCAGAGATACGAGAAACGTATTTCTAACGTTTTATTCTTTTTTCAACTTTATTGCATGTATCAGATTGAAAAAATATGCAGAGATTTGAGAACAATAGTTAAATTTAAAGACATTTTTAACAACCAGTTTTAACGCCAAATTTAAATAAAAAACGATGAATAAATTTTTAAAATTGATTTTCGACGTGATAGCGTAGGAGAACAGTCCCCGCCCTAGAACGGAATAGAAATAAAACTATTTATTTTTGCTCTCTCGCCCTTACCCAGTAAGAAGAGAAAGAATTGTAATCGAGCTCCGGAAAACGGTGGCCGAAAAACTCTTTTTGCCGGGCCCTAAAAATAGTGAAAATGTGAGGAAATGTAGATTGAGTGGTGATAGATGGCAGTTGGGAATAGTGTGGGGGAAGTCCCGAAAGGTAACCCAGAACACATAAAAGAGAAAACTAAGCAGTACGAGAAATTCTGTGACATTCTGTGCACCACTAGTTACTTGTATAATTTAATAAAGCAACTTTACGATACCTTTTGTATTCTTGGATTTTCATACGATTCCTTAAAAATTAACCTGTATAGTACGAGCACGTGAAAGGACGGAGTTTAGAGTTTCCGCCGCTCTGAAGTGAAGGAAATAACAGACCCTTCTCTTCCATATCGAGGAGTCCTCGTGGCCTTTCCTCTCCCTCTCCCAATGGACACCAATGAAAGATTCACCGCTGCGAAGAGAGTCTGACCAGCGGTGCAGGGGCTCGGGCGCACAGCATTCTGTTATTTTTTCTCGAAGACCTTGGGGCAATATTATCTCACAGAAGAGGAGGTCCAGAAAAGACAATACAAACAAAAGAGGAAAAAATGGAACACCGGTTCGCAATGAAAAAGGCGACTTGCCCTCTCCGCATCGGCCGTTGCCCACTTCGTTACATCCCCCTGGGCACGACAAAGACATCTCATCGAAATACAGGTGACCCTCTTAATGTGGCAGTTTTGAAAATTACGAACTAGCAAAATAACATTTGTAGAGTTCGCAGTGGAAATTAACTCCTGAACAAACTGCACAAGGACGTCTGCTCGTCCATTTAAAACGGAGACAGCAGAATTTTCGGAGATAAAACAATATTTCATTACTTCTAGGCTGTCCGGGTGACGCCCGGAATGGACTCGAGCCGCGGAAGCCTACGTGTACAAAACAATATTTCGTTTTATGAGCATTCGTTTGTTATAATTTCAAATAAAAATCTTTTACACAATTCAGAACGAGCAAATTTGCTTTAATACAGCTGTGGCACTTTCTATTTATCTGAAAGATGTTTTATAGCATAAAAACCATCGACAGAATTTATTTTCGTTTTCCTTTCTTTGGGTCACTACAAATACAATGACCCTGACGAACGACCTCCTTCATTTAGCGGCCGTGTACATTAACAACAATTATCCCAAACTCGTAAATTTGCCGTTTTTTTATGAAAGTTTCTTGCATTAATGGCAATCAGGTGTCCAGACTCACACGAAATTGAAACCACCAGTTGTGATGAACACCAACAACGTTACCAAATATTTTAAAATTCGACACGCTACTTAAGAATGTACACATTTTTGCAATTGACTGTAGATAAGGGTTCCACGCAAAGTTGAGAATATGCATTTGACAGAAGGAAGACATTCTCCGATTAGTACGCCTCATTGTTCTTGAAAGCGTTCGTAGTTTAGAAGAATATTTGCCGCAAGCTGCGCAGGGTGGAAATGGTTGCCTTGTCTCGTGTTGCCGTCTGTACAATTGGCTGCGGACCTAGCAATGGTTGCCCTACATGTCTTTTCGAAATTCACGAAAATGCAATTTTTTGCGGAGGCCGCTAAAGGTTTGCAACGACAAATGCTCAATGATAAGTGGGGAGGCCGTGCTTCATTGCGTTACAGCATGAATCAATTAACGTGCTGAGTAAAGAATGTATGGGAGAAATATGCGCTACGTTTTGGAAGAAAAAATGCTTTTTCCTGTGATATGTTTAACTTTTGGGCAAACATTTTATACACTGATCATCACAGATAACATATAGGGAGTTATCTTATGTTGCGGATAAAGACTCCTGAGATGCAAGAATATATTATACAAGATATATTTATTGGTCTATTTCTTTGAAGATGTTGCAGATCAGGCTAATTTACCAAGAACATTCACATTTAAAAGTTTTCAAAAATAATTTCCGAACGATAAAATTGGAGCGTATGAACATGAACATGATCATGAATCATGACAAATGCTGTATATCCTCATCACGCAGGTCGTAGATCTGAAGATGTTCAAGTAATGTATTATCGACGGTAAAAAATAAACATCCACTAAAAGTGCATGTTACCATTACATTACCAAGTGAAAATTGGTCAACTTACGAAAAACAAATATTTGCATACAACTATTATTCACCGACTAAAGTAGCTTAGTACAATAAATGTTGTCTCCACAGCGCTCTCATCAGGAAATAGCTAGGTTGAATTAAGCCGCTATCTACAGAAGATCTAACAGTCAGCTGCTGATCGGTATTTTCCGTGTTGTTGTTTTTTTATCATACGAGAGCATGACGCCGGAGCAGCATCTTAGCCAAGAATATGGTATGTTTTACTTTTTCTTTAATATTCTTAAAATAATATTTCCGTTATATATTAATATTAGAAAACCCAAAAATTAAGAAAATTTGAAAAAAAAAATGTACTTTGACAGCTGCCAAAAATATGTGGGAAGTTCGTATAGCTAGCCGAGACCAAAGGAAATAGAAAACTAATACGAGACAGTCCGTGCCATTCTGTAGCTCCACTACTTTCTTAATAAAATATGTTATTTAAAACTAGATCCTGAAATACTGTCAATGAAAATCACTGAATTAAAAAAATGTAAAATTAAATGTTCAACTTTGTTTTTAAAGCGTTGGAAAGATTTTTTTTACCTGAGACTCTGGTGCTGAACGGCGTGCTAAATCTAAGAATCTGAGTTCGAATTGCTGAGTAAAAAAAATAAATTTTTGCTGGTTAAAAATACAAGGTATGTTAAAAAACGACCTGTGCCAATAACAAGTTTGTATTGAAATATATATCTCAATCGTATTTGTGAACTTCAAAGAACATTCCTTGGCAATCGACATACCGCTTCTAGCGTTTATTTTAGCTTCGTGGCGAAGGTCCGGCGCCGAACGCCGCAGCGGCGCCAACCCGCCGCACGTGGGAAGGTCTCCATTCAAATCAATGCTCTGCTACGAGCCGAGGCGTTCGGAACCGCGCAGCGGTGGAGACGAGAGAACGGGACCCTCAGAGGAGACCCACAAGAGAAGAGGAGGGCGTATGTGCCACCGCCAGCAGAACACAGCTTTAAATGTCGGTATTCCCACTGCGCCGCCGGTCGCGGCGTTTTACCTGCTGCGGCCGCTTTGTTGTTGTCGCCGGAGGGTGGGCGAAACCCACCCCTTCCATGACGGACGGCGGTCCGGCGGTGGCGTGCTGCGGTGGCGGCGTGGGAAGGGCCTTGCAGCTTATCGAAATCGCGCCGCTGTGGCGACGTGCATAGGTGCCCTTAATGTTCAGGTGTGGTTTATGAGAAGCCACATTTTCAAAGTTTTCTTAAAACGGCTCCAATTTATTCCTTTTTTCGCAAAATTAGAGCAATTACTCTAATAAATATGGTTCGGGTGCGATGATGAAATTTTCTGTGAATGTTCGAAAACTAGAAAAGTACATTTTTGCGAACACCCTCCTACAATTATATTACGCATTGAAGGCATTTTTTATTACTTTTTCGACATTCTTCGTAGGTAGCAAAGGGAATGTCTTGAAATGTTGCGGCAGAAATCTCGGATTTTCTCACCAAAAAATCGTGTTGTGTAGACTCTTGTGTAAAAAAATTGGTTAAATTACATATATGTTGTATACTATTTAGTGTACGACAAAATACACGTGTTGTGACACCTTGATACCGATAAATTGACTGACGGGAAAGTCTCTGCCTGCCTATACAGTTGTCTGTGTTTCCCTCTCTTGTCAAAGCTAGTGCATAAATCGTTCAGGCGATTTCCTCCCACAATCGATCGGAACAATGCGAGTTTGAAACGAATAGTATAATTCTTGAGGGTTCTCAGTTGATTCGTGCCACCTCCAACTCCATTTCGTGTAACGGCTGACACTAGCAACGTTAACACTGAGAACATATCTCCAGCAAGCAGCAGAAAGAAATGAAGTCGAACCATCTTCCCCTCCGTACCCCTCACTTCCTTGCTACTCTAGTACACTCACTTCCCCTCCGTGTCCCTCACTGCCCCGCTACTCAATTGCGCGCTCTGTTGCCGGTCTACCTCTCCTCTCTTCCCCGCTGGACTTTCCGTGACGCGCTTATACTCTTCTACAGTATTCGGAGGTGCGACTCTAAATAACCTCATAGGAGTAAATATGAGGCATATCAGCTGACTCCAGGCTGGCGGTCACAGTATTATTACATCAGTTCTCTAAACTTTCTACAATATCTTTCCCTGCCTGTTAACAGTGTGTAAGATGAGTGGATAATTGAGTAACAGGATTCCTATGCCTGAAACACTGAGATGAGCCCTCCGACTCCCATGGTTATATTATGTAACTCCACAGAGCCGAGGTGTACCTTAGGACTATCTGAGCATAGTTTGGGGAGCTAGAGGGAGATTTCGAACTGATAAATGCCAGATGATGGGTGAAGAAACACCAATATGCAAATACTGACTCAAAACAATAAGACTCTACCTACTACGATAAATTCTGTGCCTTTTCAGCACCACCAGATTAATATTTCCCAATATACTTGTACGAGATTGATGTCTAACAGTTGATGGATTTTCCACACGAGACTTTCTAAAGCCTATTGGAGTGATTGTCACTTCTTAAACGAGGATTTTCGTTGAAATAAGTTTTTTCACATCTTTTTCAATTTTCGGCACAATTTTGGCAAATTTTTTGGAAATATTTTCTTGATAAATATCGTTTCATTTTTAATAAAATTTAAAAAAAATCAGTTCTGCCTTAAAATCTGAGTATGTGAATCATCTCAATGGGACTCGAAAGAGGCCACGTTCAAATATCTGAGTTTTTTTCATTTAGCGGCCTTGAAAGCTTCAGCTCGCGCCACCCACGCTCCGCCGGCGCGGTCCTCGCCGCAGCATCGCCCTGCGTAGCGCGACAGGGACGCGAGGATATTGACTGCTCGTCCGTCCGACGACGCGTCGGCGCGGGCGACCGCCTCATAAAAGCGAGACGTCCGGGCGCGGGCGTGGGTGCGGGCGCGGGCGGCCGGGCCGTCGCCGCCTTATCGCGAGGAGCGCAGCGCCATCGCTGGCCACCACAAAGACGTCGCCCCCCCACGACACAACCACAAGCGCGCGGCGCACTTCCCTCCGTAAATTACATAGGCTTCTCCCCTCCCGCCGCCCCGCCCCGCCCGGCGCCACACTGGCACCACCCGAGCCCATCCGTTATGCATTCAATAAACTTCGACTTCCTATTCTGGGGAGAATCTTCCGAGCAATATGAGTGAACGACCCCCGCCCAGCGAGAAGGGCGGGGTTTATAATTTAATGCAGTTAAGAGGCACAATGCGAAGCTACTAGGGTGTAGACGCAAGTGAGAGGAAATGCCGAAAGGCTCAATGCAAAGTTTACGCTTCAAATGTAAGAAAATAAAAATATGTGAGAAACGTATTGAATCATGCTCGCTACACAGTTGTACAGCAATTATTTTCTCTATCTTTACAGTCGTACTCTCACAATTCTCTGTGCAATTGACTTGCCCTTGACAATTTTTCGCCAGAGAAAAAACATTCAAATTCCATTCCTTATTGCACCCCACATAAATCGTCTTGCTGCACCGAAAAACCGAGAAGATTTCTTATAATCTAATACTGTAGAGTTGAGTTGACGCTTCGCTATACATGTGCAAGATGGCGAAGAGCCTCGAGCCTTCGGGATCCTCTATTACCATAATACAAGCTTCAGTCTGCACAAGGCATAATTTCCGACGCATTCAATTACTTACAAATTTGTACCTCAATATCTGCTATTTATTACGTTCTCCTATCTCATGGCGTACAGAGTAGTTTTGTTCGTGGAATACGTTAAGAAATTAGATCTGAACATTACATTTGGAACAGACTATATAGCAAAAAATATTGCATTTTATTGATTCATTACTTACACAAAAACAGTATTTCTGAATGGAGATTTGTATGTGCGATTAATATTAATCAGTATACAACATAACTTCTTAAATTTGAACCTTCATCTAATATCCTGATAAAAAAGAGACTTAACAGATATAGCAAATGACACCACTACTATTGAAATTCGCCCCAAACAATGAAATAGGCCACAAAAATTCACAAATATCTTCCTTTAAAAGGTACGGGTTTGGTTTTACCCTTTTTCATGAAAAATAATAAGTGCGAGAAAGTAGCATAATAAATTCTCCACGTGTCGCTCCATGTGTCTGGAGGCGCTGGAAGGGGGAATAATTGCTGGTAGGTTTGGTTACAGGGAAGCGAAGCGAGGCGGGGGGGGGGGTTGCCCCCCCCCCTCCCGAATGAAACTTCCGCGGCATGCGCATAGCCCCTAGTTGCGCCGGCCGAATTGTTTGCCAAGAGCTCCGCGCAGAAACAATTTTAAACGCGTGCGTTGGTATTCCCTGAATTTCGTTTAGTTTAGAATCCTGCAAATACCAACGGTCCAATCGTTTCACTTGTGCTGAAGTGTATTCAGTATTTCAGTACTTTTTATTACATGATCGTGAGCACGCATTTGCCTGAGTGATGCAGAGGGTGCATGCAAATAAATGTCTGATGCAAAGAGGTACTTGTTATTTACTTTCTTCTAGTATTTAAATGTTATTTATTTTCTTGGAACAGACCACAATTTACCGAGAGTTTCGAGATATTACTTAGGAGTTACATTCAAATCATTTTTTTTCATATCGTTCAGATGAACTGACGACGAAAAAATGGGGATTTTTCGCACAAATTGTTAAAGCCCACATTTCCCCTTCTTTATGTCGCAGGATGTAACTCTCGGAGATTAACGTTTCCGGTATCAGGATGTTGTAAAAGGTCTTTTATTCCCGTGTTACAAGAGGAATACGTGTTCGAACCTTCAGTTTAATTACAGTCATATATTTCCGGGTGTCATAGGAAAAAGTTTGAGAATAGGAGTAACTTTCAGAACGTTTTTATCACAATCCTAAATCAGGAGAGACGGATTAATATAATAGTCACATTTTCAGGAAAGTTGGGAACAAAAAGAAAGTCGTTCTTTTTTCTAAAATTCTTCCTTTTAAGTGCAAGTTTCAGAGGCTTTTTCAGCTATTAACCGTTTTATACAGAATTCCTCTTCCATGTATTAAGCTTCAGAGGTCGTAAAAAGCGACCTGCAGAGTTGAAAGAGAGGGGAAAGGAGAGTATTAGCTAATTGTGAGCTTAAAGGAGAACATTAATAGTTTTTATTAAGAGCAGGAGCATCAGCAGAAGTGTAAGGCTTTTGTGAACGAACGCTTTAGAGCAGATACTTAATAACAACTTGAGCGGCGCGGTGCGGGAGTCAGGGGAGGGGAAGGGGGCGGCGTGAGCTCGTGCCAAAGGCCTCGGGGTGACGGCGGAGCGAGGGCAGGGTGGAGCGGGGGGGGGAGCAGCGGACGTGGAGGAAGCCGGCTGCCGGGGCGGAGGAGACGGGAAGAAGCAGCTGCGTGGGCTGAGATGCGGAGCCGAGCGGTTGAACCTTTCGGCATGTCACTGAGCTTGATCAGATCTTGCAATACAAGACCTTTCGGGATGGTCTTCCTGAGTTTCGCTGTTACACGTAAACTTACATTTTCTTCTATTATCTTCTACTAGTTAGTTTCATTCTTTAATATATTCTAATACCAGTTTACAATCTACTTGTTCCCTTGAGAGGTATCATCTACTTTGTTTTTTGAGGATCTCTTCCCAAATGATGTTGGCGCAAATAAGTAATAATACACTCGTACCTAAGCCGACTGAACTTATTCGAAAAAAATGTTGAAGTAAATTCAGCTTTTGGGTGAAGTTAGGAAGAACTAACGAGACTGAAAATGCTATTTGCATAACAGTTATGTTGTAGAGTACATTTTGTAACATTGCATTTTATGTCATTTAGTTCAATTTGCATGAATATAAAAACAAAGAGGTAATTAAGCTTTCAGAGTATTGAGAATATGCAATTTTATTTTATTATAGACAAAATACATCTTTCAGTCGACCAGTGACATTAAAATTATCAGTAACGGGTGATGGATTCAAACACTCAACTTCCTAAAATGGGAGAATTATTGGAGCAAATAATTGAAATAAATACAAGAAAATTTGAATATTATTCAAGAAAACCTAGTATTCACTTAAGGAGAATGAATTTAATTACTTGAATTCGCGCAGTACACTGCCAGAAAACGTTACTTTTTTTTTTGCTATTAAACAATTACTGCTTGTCTCTGACAGCGAAAAAAGAGACATCTTATACATATATTCAGTTCATTTCTTCCACTAATACGGTGTGTAGTATCCATATTTCGTGGGTGCTTGAAATCAGAAAATTAATTGACGGGCAGAATATTCGTTGTCGTCCGTCTGACTATTCGACAGTCCGCGATCAACGCTAGCGCCTAATCCATTCAGCGGATCTTGCTCAAAATTCATATTTGCCAATCAATTTAAAGGATCTTGAGGCTGCGTTTGAAGTAGATATTTTTATTTTCAGGAGTATTTGACATTATGTCTCAACAACATATTCATGATTTTCTTAAAAATTGCTTCAAATGTTTGTCATGGGATAGCGTAAAAGGCACTTAAGGGAATGGTGAAGTTGAAATCCTTGATTTTTCGAATCAAGAAAACCGTATCTTGGAAAACAAAAAAACTTTAAAATTGTTATAGCTTCTTTTAATGCACAATTTTTTTTAATATTCCTTAACCTTTTTGGAATTTACAGAGGCAATGTTTCTATCTTTTCATAACTAAATTTCGTCGTCTTCCTGCACTGTTAACTAGTGCAAAATGTTATTCAGTAAGCAAATGTCTAAGAGCACTTAATTAATATTCCTAAAGAACACAATCTGATTAGAGAAGGTAAGCTTTGAGTCGCAATGCAACAGAATTTCTCAGATCTGCTTCAACAGAAGTGTTCCTGGAAGTAAAGCTTGCCTCCTGGGGTTTCCTAGGAGGTCTCCAGCGCCGGCAGAGCGTAGTGCAATGCAGGCAGATCCACTGCCCCGCCCCTGCCACCGCTAAGCCAGCGATCC
>BOPP01000005.1:16184588-16196133 GCA_017312745.1 Gryllus bimaculatus | reverse complement strand
GGGGGGGGGGAGCTGCGGGCGGGGAGCGAATTCGTGTCACGACGTGGCGCGCTCTCGCGGCCATAATGCATAAGAACGAGGAGCGGGGAAGCGGCCGACTGGTGCAAGTGGCAGGGAATAGAGAAGTGGCGGCTCAAGAGAGTGGCAGGTATGGAGGTCCTCAAAATGAGAGTCTGAGAGAATATATAAACAGATATATAGTCGGTAAGCACGACATTATAATAAAATGATTTCGTAGAGTGTTAGTAGAATAAGGGATTTGAAAAGTCAATGATCTACGTAACATTTACTGATAGTTTCAGAGAATACATTGCCGCAAACGTGAAATATTGTTAAATTTTGGGGGTTCGCCAGGGGAGGAGCTGCGCTGAAGGACGTTATTGATTTTAGGAGACTTTGTGCGTGCTATGAGTGAGTTTTGGCTATTGTGGTCTAGTTGTGGAACTGCTGTTTTTGTTTGTGGCAACGTACAGACTTGTGGTTTGTTTTGCGCGATTAAAGATTTGGATAAATATTGGAACATTACGGAACAGAAAATTTGAAGGTACATCTTGAGTGAGGTTATTGAATTGTACTGGTAAGATTTTGTATTGTGGAGTCATGATATAAAATTGTTTTATAACATTGATGTCAGAGTTTTGGATTCCAACTTTTACAAATCGGTGCTGAGTTGTGTAAGAAGTGTGAAAGTAGTTGAAGTATTTATGGAGTTACGGCCGGCGATGTCAAACATTGTGCTACCAGACCATCTATTTAAAACTTTATTTGCACTTTGTAAAACTAGGTATCCTAAGACTTTGAAAACCAATTCGGGTCCTTTTTTGGAGTATTTCGTTCTCGTTAAAAACAGGAATTTTCAGCGGAAATTATTAAAATGCATATTCGGAAGTAATAAATTCTCCAAAATGATATACGTTTTAAATGTTTCATTTTTAATCATTTAGCTCTTTAGATACCATAACCATGTTATATGAAGTAGCGTGCATGGTTTGGGGGGGTTTTTCGAAAAACGAAACTCTATAAATTGAGGTCTAATAAGGGCATTTGTCCGGTCTGTATGCTTTAACGTACCGTGGAGGGGATGTCGGTTGAAATTGGGTATTTAAGAATGCAGCAATTTTTGCCGGTCAAGACAATGATTTTACAGTATTCGTAACAGGTTCGCTATTTTAGTTCTGAGAATATCATTATATATTATATATATTTATATATATAATAATATATTAATATATATATTATATAGTTTGTTTTAGCGATATATCTACCTTCAGATTGACAAACACTAGTTTGATGTACATTTCTCCTTTGGATGCATGTTGATGTACGTCTCTCGTGACGATTTCCCGGCATTGCTTGATTCCATTCCTCACATGGATGCAGCTACGATCTTATTATCTAGTGTGGTGGTCGTCTTGCGGAGCTCTGGAATGTCTTGCTTATCCGAGAATAATGAGCGGGAGTCAGATCGATTCAGGGAACAGATGTTAATTCATAGGCCATCTCATTGCAATAAATGCTGAGCCAGATAAAGTTACATGTACTTCCACCGAGTAATGGTTTTGGGCCGGTAAATGCAGGGTGCATGAGGCATGGTCCAAGTGGCCTAATCGTGAACAAACGTTTTTACTTGGTGAGAGCTGCGAGACATGAGACTAGTTCTTCGCATGGCCACTTTCCCAAAGTTAATTTGAAAATTTGCATAAATCAGAAACATGTGAGTTGTTTTAACATTGGAAAGCTGGTTCGCGACTGGTAGTGTAGAGGAAGCTGGTTGGGAGTGGCGACAAAGGACCCGTCGAATTTGGCGTGGAGAAATATTTTTGATAATTGCAATACTCTGCAGGTTTATGTGCAGGGTAAACATTGGTAGCCGTCGCAACATAATGCGGGAATAATGTAATTCTGTCTTTTAATTTTACAAAAAAAGTGATGTGTCTACATGATTGGTTTGTGAATATATGTGCTTCAAAGATTTTTGCTGAAATTTCTCGAAACCCAAATGGTGTTTTGTGAAAATGAATTTCGAATTGCCTATTGTGAAATCGGAATCAACATTTTTAAGAATGATTTAAATGTTGTAAGTTTGCATATTATACACTTATACCTTGTATATATTCAGAAGAATATTTATATTTTGGGGTCCGAATAGATAGACGCTGGGAAGATGGGGTGGAGCACTCCCAAAATAAACTAGTAAAGGAAATGGAAAAAACAGATGTGAAGTTCTGTACTATTCTGGGCAGCACTGAGCCACATATATTGGTTTGCATAATGCAAAATTGTTGCCTTACGTGAAGTAGTAATGCCATTAATTAAGTAAGTAATAGTTTCTAATAAAATTTCCTTTTCTGACTTTTGCAGCAACGATGGTGACGTATGCTCTTTAAATACATTTCAAAGACGCATTTCTGTCCTGCATGACAACTGGCTTTATACACCCGCAGCAATTGACTATTTTGAATACGAAATCTAAAAGCTGGTAGTCGCCAGTAATTGTTATGATAGTTAATTTATCAAAAAATAGTTGTCTTGAAGATTAAAGTGTTCTGCCTTTTTTGGCATTATTAGGTATTTTTACAAAATCTGATTTAATCCTACGGTTCTCTGGGTATGGAAATAAGGTTAACGATGTAAAAGCTTATTAGGATATTAATATAATTGTAATTTTGATTCCCAATAATAAGTTCTTTTTGTTTTAGACTTCCGCAATAATAAATGTTACTAGACAGACTTAAATAGAGGCATAATGATGACATTTTTCGAATTCTTCATAAATCATTTCGCCCTAATGTTTGTGAACAATCCATTTTCCAAACGATTTTAAGAAAAACAACAGCGAAAAAGTGTTGAGACACGGGACTGAGAGAAGGCACGCGAAAGCCGCGGGCGGTTGGGAAGCAGTCAACGATGGCTGGAAAGATGAAAGCCGGGATGTGTGAGTCCCATCTCGTTGGCTGACGTTGAGCGGCGTGGGAGGCGTGTTAAGGCCGCGTATGAAATTGCACTGGACCCCCACTCCCTCCCTCCCCCGGCGGCCCACGACTCGGATGAATTACTCGCGGAAAGGAGATAAGAAAATTAAAGATTTGCCGAGTGGGGACAGCCCGAAGCCAACTTCAAACAAAAGGCGCTTCCTTTCAAGAAGGAGAGGAGAGGTTTTAATACAGATAAAGCAAAAATTAAGTGGATTCTGGAATGAAAATCAAACATGACTGATGTAAAATTCGTCTGTAGCCGCCCTCTGGGCCTTGTTCTCGAGCTGCTTCAACATGAGTAAACGTATGACGCGCTGAAAAGAGAAATTTCTCCTGCACATGAATATACTGCAGCTACTCTTGTATGAATAGCCTACGAAATTGTCTCTCAGAGGACACCAGTGGAGAACGCGCTGCTTCATGAAATAATTCCCGCTTCGTGTGTCAACTGAACTTCGCCTTATGTGTGGGGAAACCTGGAAACTGGCGCATGAAGATAACAATAATGAAAGTATTATTGCTATTATTATATGCTAATATTATTGCTGGAAAACGGTTTAATGCGGTGTATAATTTACAGTATACAATATACAACGTGTATAAATATTCAAAAGATTCTTTTAGCGATGTGAATTTACATTTCCAAGGAGATCACAATACAATATAGTCGAATTGCTGTGATCCGTATTAATCAGTGAACGTAGTAATTCATAAAACGTTGTTAGAATTATTTTCTGAAAATTTTATCCGAATCTATAATGAGTTTCTATACCATGATACTATTTAATAACTCTTTTGATCGTGCTTACCAAAATTAGATGTTTCAATACAAAAACCACTTCACCCTTAACTAAATTTTCAATGGCAATTGTTGCATTTTAATTTAAGGTGTTTTAAGAAGAAAACTACATATTAATAGAAAATATTCAGACAATAGTATGTAAAATATATTTTGGAGACACCGATAAAATTATTTAAAAACGGGTTCAGTGCCCATAGATGTATTAGGGCAAGGCATTCTCTCGCAGCCACGTATCTAACCGCCCCTCGTTACACATAAATTCACAAATAACAGATTGGTTGCAGGCACAATTTCCAGATGGATAAAAATCATGTATTTATATTTAATATGAAATCCGGTTGTTTTGAAATGTGTGTTCCTTTCAATACAATTAAGTCTTGTCACATATTTCACATTGATATCACACTCTGCGAATCTTCAAAAACCAAAAACATTGTAAAAATGGGCAGACGAGAGAAAAGACGATTTTCCTCTCTCCAACACGTCGTGTGCGTTAACGAGAACGAATATCCCGTTTCGCCCGGCATCGATCTCGAATCGGATCTGGTGGTTTGACGAGCGCGACGGCCCGTCACACGTCCGCTCCGAGGAATTCTCCACGCGATATCAGATCCGCTCGCGCCCGGTCGTTACGAGCGCGCGTTAGCGTAATGAAGCAAAGAGCCGACGAAGAAACGCTTCCCATCCGATATCGCCCGAGAATCCGATCGCTGGCGCCGCGACCGCAGCGCGCCGCGCGGCCGTCACGCGAAACGCTCTAGCGGCACGCGCGCCCGGCGGGGACTACTGTGCGATGGGCGCGCGGCGGTGCCCACAGTGGGTCCGCGCGGAAGGGAACTGGAGGTTGGCAGATCAGGGAATTTATCCCCCAAATAGAGATTCGTTTCGTTGTGGGGAAAAAAGAGGGAACATAAAATGACGGGGAAATGTCTTTTTGAGGGGAAATTATTTTCATCCGGAATCGAAGTAAAAATATTATTTTCTCAATTATTTTAAATAAAAAAAGAATACGGGAGGTTATTCTCTCTCGTTTTTATGTATCAAAAAGAGAAAAATAAACGATAGGCGTAGAGCAAAAACTAAGGTAGTATAAGGTAGACCATTGAAGTTGGAGATCAAGCTCGGGCCTACAGCCTTAGCGATTAACATAAAACATTATTCAGCCTTCTCAATGCAGTTAACGCCAATTTTTTTGAGTTTCTTAAAAAAAAAGAAAATACTCTATCTCTTCTTCTCCGCTTAAAACAATTAATTGTGCACACTGTTGAGGTTTTATCGAATATCACAAAATCGGTGAAAAAATCAGACAAAGCGAAACTCAATTATCTGAAAGTTTACGTAATAACGAACAATGCTAGCAACTAATTACGCTTAATGTTAGAAAATAATTAATTCATTTAACAGTTTCAACAATGTTTATAATTTATTATTTACAGCTTTCGGCACTTCGCATTTATGTGTACCTTCTCACATTTCACATACGTGTTTCAAAACATCCAATATCAAAGTTTTGATGGTGATACAGGTTTTGCAGGATCACTGAAAAAATGTTTTTCAAAAAGGTCAAAGAGTGAGCTTATCACCTTTTTCTGTTGTACGTCCGCCAGCCCGCCCTTCTACCCGTTCATTCCTCCGTCAGTGAAAAACCCTACCGCCAATACAGTTTGCAGGAAATTCTCCAAAATGGATATTTCCCTATCGTTCTGACAGCGCTCTCTCGAGGTCGAGCGAATTTGAAATGGTAATTTGAATTTACTTGAAGTGCACTTTCTCTATTTTAAAAGTATAAAAAAAATGTTTGAACCATTTTTAAAAAAAATATATCATGAAGGATACTTGCAAAGAATATCTTAAAATTAAATTACTCATTTCAAATTCGCGAGTGTTAGATTTCGGCAAGATCAATTGGCAAATATCCATTATAGAGAAAATCCTGTGTACAGTTTGAGAACTAAAGTTGTTCACACGGTCAGCCACACCGACGCCAAAACTGTCGGGCGGACAGAGGGACGGATGGAGGAAAGGACAGACAGACGGGAAAACGAACTGACTGGCGGAGGCATAGACGGACGGACCTCCAGACGAACAGTGGGACGATCATATGGGCGGGCAGGCGTTAAAATAGACTCTTTCAATGGTACGATGTACGTACATTCGTATTCATACCTAGCCTCGAAGGAAAGCCTAATATTAAAGACAAAGACGTAGAGAGGAAACATCAATAGCTCAATCTGATGCGTTATCCAATTCCTAAAACTCTTAGCGAACAGGCATTTGTCAAAGTAACGGCCAAATTCCTAATAATGCATTAAAGTGAAATTTGAAGGAGTGAAAATAGCTGCATCTTAGAACTCTACTTCGAACGGCATTGTCACCCTGAAATTTGCGTAAGAGCACTACAGGCCCGGTAGTGAGCATGAGCAAACATCGCGCAATTGAATTTCATTGGTTTGAAGTATTACGGAGTATCAAATATTCAATTTAATTTTGCAAAAAATTTTTACACTTTCAAGTTTTTCACAACCTGCTCTATGGAAAGGAAAATGGATTCTTTTATAAGTAATTCAAATACAATTTAGTCATTTTCAAGAAAAACGTATTATTTTTTAAAATTTATTTCTACTTCGCTCAACATTACCATAAAACTAATGATATTTACCCAAAACTGTATAAGAAATCAATTAATTATCCAATATTGAATGACAGATTTCATTGCGAAAAATAATATTAATTTACAATATTGTAAATATATTAATGGCTCTAAAGAAATTTTACTTTTTCAATTTTCAAAAAATGCAGAAATCAAAGTGAAAGTCGGATCTGTTCTATATTTCCAAGCGTATTTTCCTCTATTTTAGCAAGTAAATTAAAGAAAAAAGTTTAAGTAAATTTTAGGAAAATGTTGAAACTTTCTCGTGTGAAGTACCCCCAAAACTTAGATTCATTTCAAATTTGCCTCGTGTCGAACTTCGAGACCACGGATCGGGTAATATGTGTTTTGAATAAAAACATTACAAATATTTTTGGGCAGTCGAACTGACGGACGTTCCACCGGAAACCAATTTCCAAACCAACCGAGGACCTAAATGACGTGGATTCTGAACACACAACGTTTTGCAGAAAGTAATTTACTAAGTAAAGAAGCCAGAAAAAAAATTGTGGTAAAGAAACTTCAAAAATAGTTTTTTGCACCCTTAAGTAACTTTCTCAATTCTACATATATTAATCCGTATATACGTACGTAAAAGAGGATTTAAAACATACAACTTCCTTAAATTCTGGCGTTAAGAGACTATAAAGTCGTTTTCGTGTCGTGCCTGATAATAATGTATCAAAAATGTATTCTATCTCTTTTTTAATAGGAAAATCTACAAAATATTTACATTTTTATCTTGAATGTGTTTGATGTAGAGTTTTTCCCACTCCAGGAGTGCCACGTTTACGGAAGATTGGGTCAAATGCGTCTTAATACTCGCACAAAGTCGCCATCTTTGCTTATATTATTGCGTGAGATGTGCAGGGAGGAAACATCGAAACGTTTGTTTTTTTTCGAGTTATTATGATTATATATGATTATATTATGATTAATTTGCTCGAGTGTCAAAATGAAACGGTTGATACTTTGTAAAGGGTCGAGCTCTTTATTAAAATGAGCGCTAGATACGAAAGAGCTCCCTTTCCAACGCATCACTCCTGCTTCTTTAAAAAAAATAACAAAACTAAATGTCGTCTATGAACTTCTTGTCATCTACAAAAACTTTCGACAATTAGTTTGAATAACACAAGTTAAAATTACCTGATACTTAAATTTATGTAAGTTATGTTTATGACGAAAACAATATCCATAAAATATCGCTACAAAATAAAGTCAAATGATCTAGTTCGAGATGTGTTGTGTCCTCTCTTGTTGATATGTTGCCAACCTTCAAAATACGAAACTACCCGAAAGGTTGAGGTCGCTTCGCGGATGTCCACATCTCTCCTTGAAGGGCGAACGTGTCGGGCGGGTGGGCGGTGGCGGATCGAACCGACATCCTCCCGCTCCGAGGACTCGCGAGGGCTGAGGGGACGGGGAGGGGGCGGGGGGGCCCTTCCGCTAATAGGCGACGGCCGGCGGCGCCTGTGCCCCGCGCGCCGCGCCAGAGAAGCCGATACTGCTCGTTTCCGGCCCCGTCACCGACCCTCACGCGTCGACCCTTTCTTCTGGTGCGAAGAAGGAGCGCGCCGGGTGGCACCAGGTGGCACTAGCGATGCGGCCAGAGGAGCGCGACATCCCGACCAACTCCTCACGCTGAACGCTCTGCAGTAAAAGTACACAGCTCTTCATTAATAGTACTATTGATCAATTATTGTTCATCAAAAACAGCGAAGACAAAATGGTATATTTGAGTAGGATATGGCAAAAATGTCTAAGTATTAATTAAGAAGAACGAATAAAATATGGGAATATAATATACCTCTAAATGAAATTCTATTAACTTTTGTTTGAACTGGACTCTTCAGGGAAAGGGTAATGCAAAGACTGCGATGTGGAAATAGAAGAGATGAACATAAATACCGAAAGGGAATATCAAGCAAATTAAAAATGTACATGCAACAATCTTGAAAAATCTCAAGAGACGTGTATATATACATATACGTATATGACCCATAGCAATGGGAACATGGGAAGAATTATAGCGACAAAGCTAAGGCATTCTGCCATCAGCGCAGGCGACCACGTTATGTCCCAGTTATGTGGAATTTCCTGTATACAAAGCGAATCTACTGGATTTCAACGGGTTATCTATACGATGCATCATTGTTCTTTGTTTTTGACATTTGGGTCTCGGCACAGACAGTGTTGCTGCGCTTTACTGCCATTCTGTTTTGTAGAAGTTTTCGCGGGCAATCTGAAGCCTATACCAGATTTGGTACAATATGTTTCATATTTTTTCTATCCGCTACGCATGTGATCTGGATAGTTTTAATGAGATGATATTTTCATGTATGAAGTTAAAAATGCGTTTCAGAATATCTCAGCAGATTTGACGCTGTATTCTCTTCATATATCCCTTTAGAATTGATGGCATCAAAGCTAGATTGCACCACTAGAAACGCTGATGCCATTGTATGCCACTAGAAATCTACTGTCAAACGTCATTCTCTAACGTCATGCACAGAGATGTTCGGTATTACGTAAAAATAACCCTGCATCTTAGTCCACTATTACTCCATCATCATTTTTGCTATTAATTATCATCATTATTATTGCTACGGACACCATAATCGTTATTGCTTCGGACATCATAATCATTAGTGCTATGGACTAGAATATGTTGCCTGCAACAGCCATAGAACCCTTTCCTCTAGGTGTAAAACGTTTTAAAAGTAAATTAACTAAGGACATTTGTAAAATGTGTTAGTAGTATAAAATGTGCTAGTTAGTAAGTTATTAAAATACTTATTATTTTAGTTATAATTTTATTATAATTGTTATTTTATTTTTTATTACTAGTATTGTGATAATCACTACTAAATGCATTGGTTTATTAAATATACAATTATATTTAAAGTAGCAATTGAATTGGAGTGTCATGCCGTGTTGTGAAGTGTAGTGCAATACAGAAACAGGGAGAGAAGTGAAGTGCAAGTCTAGTGAAGTGCAGTGTATTTATTAGTTAAAAATTTCGTGCAGTACAGCCATAAAATGTAGTGGTAATGCTGTTATTGTTATTATTGTTATATTATTGTTATTATTGTCTTAAAATCCTTTAAAATTACAGTTTGTTACTATTCTTAATTGTAATATGTCAATTGTAGTGTTCTGCCACCAGGTTGTAAACCTACCTGGAGAAATAATAAATCTGTGTAACAACTGATGATATTACCACTCATGTTCCTCAATGATCGAACGAGTGGAAGGGCCTCTAAATTACGAATGATTACGAATTACGAAATGAATGAATGAATGAATATAGACTTCATATCAGAAAATAACATGTGTCAAAATATCTCTCATGAATTTAAAAGAGATAAAAAAGGAAAGTATATCTCTATCAGCTTACTTGGAAGCGTACGTTGCGAGTCGCTGGGTTGGCCGCAGCAGCCTTGTCTTCTGGTCGCCACGATCGCCCCCGTGTATTACATCTTCTGAGGTTGCGTCATGGATTGTGCCCGACTCGCCCCACGACAAGCAGAACGTTATAAATAAAATCACAAATGCATTTTGTATAATAAAATTACTAATAGTGATGGTTTCAGATTCATTTCAAAGAAATGTTTTTATTGCTGGTTAACATTTGTTCACAACGTTCCGCAGATGGCTGACGTTGCCAAGTGTTGGAGGCAAAAAGTGCCGAAGGCCAGATCGTTTCGCTGCGATGAAATGTGTCCAAAACCGCCCACGCACGGCACGATCCTGCCAGAAAATCGATGAAGGTGAGTCTCGCTCCTTTCGAATTTAATTTCAGTATTTTTTCTACAGTTTGTCATTGTCATATTTTATCAGTACTTTATCATTTGTTTCTACATAAAGTATCCTCGAGTTTGTTCCACACATAATTTCCAACGTGCTTTATTCCAAAACTCTAGTTTGGAGCAGAGTTTTAGTAGAAAAAAAGGAAAACTAATTCAAAACAATTTATTCAAGAAAATTACTTCCCTTCTGTATTACAGAAAACTTGTAATGAGAAATTGTTCTTAAAATAGCTTGGATACAAGTCTTTGCATTATTGTGATACGTATACCCACAAAAACTCACATCATCACACCTCAACTACGAAACAGGACGCCCCCTTCCCACGAGTCCTGGTGTCTGGTTCTTTGCTTTCCTTCACAATCGAATTGAAAGTGAAACGTGCATGAATTCGTGACAGGTAGATTGATTAGCGATAATACCTCACTATATTGTTCCGTCCTCTTCTTCGTCTTATACCAGATATATTGCACGTGTCTATTCACCGCTATTGTTGTTGTAGACTCCTCTCGCCAAACCGTTGATTTGATGGACATTCTTTCATTTTTCCCAACCTCTGCTTAACGATTCAAACCATCACAGTATCATTCAACTTGACTTTGAATAACTGAGGTTTGTTTCATTTCTTTGACACCTTACACACAACACTCGCCCCCGTTCACACCACCCACTCACCCATTTTTTCTTCTACCACCTCGCTCATTCTTACGGCACAACTCGTTCCACATCTCCTCTCCCATCGGGTACCAGTGAGTGAAGGAGAATAATGCGTAAGACGATTATTGGTCATTGTGTGATGATGATTATCTTACAATTAATGAGGGAGTCATATCGTTTCTAAACTGAAAAAAAAATTGCAATAAAAGTTACAATTGAGTCATAGAAATACCTTATATTCTCCCCAGTAATCGTGCCACAGTAGCTGCAATTGACGTTCCAGAGCTCGTTGAGATTAGAGTCGCCCAAGTGGGCGGTCCACGTGGCGTGACCTGTCCTATCGGTAGTGGCTCGCTGCTTGTCGAGATAGCCCGGCGGGAGGACAAGGGAGGCGCTCGGGCGCGATCGGCTCTTGCCTAATGAAAGGCGAGCGGCTCGCACGTCACTGCAGCGGAACGCCCTGGGCACGCTGGCCCCAAATGCTTGCATTTAAATAGCGCATGTTTAGATGACGCTGGCCATGGTTGCCTCCCTGTCCTTCCATCATCTTTAGAACCACCTCGGTCGCATCCCTAGAAGCATCCTGGCTCCTCCGCCCCCAGCCCTGCTGGCCCCGCCCCTTTGAGCTCCGGGGCCCCTCAGCCGCTGTGCCTT
>BOPP01000005.1:16159815-16184421 GCA_017312745.1 Gryllus bimaculatus | reverse complement strand
CGCCTCCGCCTCCACACCCGCCTCCCCTTTCGCCTCCACTTCCGCCCCCGCCTTCCACGCCGCCGCGCAGCCTATATCCGCAAGAGGCTTCGCTCGCTTCGCCCTGGATCGCCCTCGATCACCCTTGGGTGCGAAGATCGCACATCCGAAGTGAAGCTGTTTTTAGCCAAGCACAATTTTACGATTTATAATTAGAGTAATCAGCTCTGCAGCTTTCTATTTCATTTGTGAAAACTTCAAATCATCCTTTTTCATCAATTTTGTTTTTAATTCGTTGGACTATGTACTAAAGAGAAATGTGAAATTGATTAGTAACAGCGTAATGCACTGAGGCAATATACTGTTTTTCCAGGAGGGAACTAATTTTTCAGTTCACTAAAGACGAGGTTCAGTGTTCACTATAACCGAATCTTCTTATCTTTATTTGTAATGTAAGTGAAAGGGGACCAGAGACTTAGGTTCGCTATATCCGAGTTCACTGTACTTGAACCTTATTGTTAGCCGGAGAGCCGCTGGAAGTTCCATTTAAGTGAAGGAAGTGGTGGACGAAAAAATTGAAAACCCCTTCCTTAACGGTACTATCTTCACCAGCGGCACCGACTCAACCGAAAAAAAAATCGACGTTTCAGACTGGTCTCCCAATGTGGTTGGATATGTGCTCCTAACTATGTTTGTGTATGTGTGTATAAGATAGAGGATAAAACATGCAAGAGGTTGCGCGCGGTCTATGGCTGTTTGTTTGCGTATAGAATAATCGTTTGTCTGGGCTCTGCTACCAGGGGAACTACACAAAGTTCAAAAGCATTGGCAGGGTCTACACAAATTAGTTTGGGATAGAACTATTTCCTAGTTTGAAGGCTTAATTTTCCTAAAATATGAACATAGTAGCTCTAGAATCAATTGCGAAGACTTCAGGTGGCGTTCTTGTGAAGCGCCGAATTCCTTAGTTAGAGCCGCGCGCTCAGGCGTAATTTCGCTGCATTCCCCAACCGCTTCAAGTAGCGTTCTGGAGAACTTTGGTTAGGTTGTGACAGTCGATGGGGCGGCTTTCTTCTGCTCGTACTCACCCTTCAGCACAACGTCTGGCTAACCAGGGTCATCTCCCATCGTACAACAATTACATTAATTTTTAACGAGTTTTAAAATAGAAAATCAATTACGATTACTAAAGAACTTGTATTTTATAACTTTTTTCATCAATCTCTCTTTTCTAAAGATAACATAAGAGAATTATTTCACTCTCTAATAAACGCAAACACTACTTTAAGATCGTTTCGATTCACAATGTTTGATTTGACTCTTAAATGATAAGTACAAACAGACCCTATGTATTTGATTATAATGAATAACTTCTTTGCTTTGGTAAAGGAAATGGGAATACATATACCTAAATTTAGGGCAATCACCGTCAACTGACTTCTCCGAAAAACTGTCATTGTCCAGGTATCCAGTGACTTATCGCCCCCCGGGAGCACTTTGAGCCACCCTAGAAAAGAAGTCACCTTGCACGCGTCCATGACTTACCTGGTCTAAAAGAATTACAAACGTATTCATATTAAGTTATCTCGTGATTTGAAAGTGGGATAATATTAAAATAGCTCTTGCAGCATCACTTACCAGCGTTCCAGGTGCCTGCATCGTGCAACACATCAACAAACAATCATCGCGCATTAGTTTATAACGTATCAAAGAAAAAAAATATCTGTAATTAAAATTGTAGTTTTCAGATTTACATTTTTACAAGTGTCAAAAGAGTCACCAAAAATTGAACTTGTGCTGAGATTGTGTGAAAATTGGATTGAGTGTTCTTTGCACTAATTACGAAAATTTTCGCATTTCATGCGCTACAATTGCTTATGAGTTTTGAAAGTGATGTCTGAAACGTATTGTAATGGACAGAAATTGCGGTTTTACAATATTACGTAACCATTACTAATGAGAAGAACTACATCTTATGTAACACTAGAGTTTTGCTTAAGGGGGAGTGAAGGTGAAGTTAATTGTATTAATCTGAAGCTTCTTTACGTACAATGTGGGTAACGCCGTGTACGCGAGAAATTTAATACATGTTTTTGATAAATATGTGCTTGAGCAATATCGGGGTCCTTAAGATAGTTATTTGTTAATAAATACTTCAGAATAATTCGACAAAATTCAATCCAGTCTAAAAACTATAGCGTATTAATATTACGTTTACAATTGAAATATTATAATGCCAATTTCATGGTGCCAAATTTCTGTAATATTAAACAGATTTGAAATAGAAGGTTCAAGAATTAGACATGGAGCATTTGACAAGAGAATTACCGATCTGGGCAACACCTGTAATTTACTTACTTCCATTGATCCTGTGCTGCATTGTAAGAGTAAGAGTGAGTAAATGATTTTTGTTAATAAAAAAATCTTAAATCGCTGATGCTCGAGCAATCTTCTGAGAGGAAGTATGCAGCAGTAGTATTTTAAATTACCGTTATTTTACAATAAATACAGTACCAGTCTCTGCTTTTCAATATACCGCAAACTCGTTACGCCAGTGGTTTTCATCCCTGTTTGTGCCTGCACGCGAAGACCCCGGGGCGTGCGCTTGGGAAGCGCTACGTATTTAGATCGCCGAGGGCGAGCGCGACCAAATGAATCACGGCAGAGCGAGCGCGTGAAATTAACGCTGTGAACCGCGTGCGACGGCGAAATATTTTAGGCTAATAGACGAACATGCCCCCCCCCTTACCCGCTGCATAGCTTCCCACTCATCAATATTTGATGGGCGACTGCCAGAGATGATTGATTGCAAATGAACTATTAGAGAGCAAGGAAATATTGAAATACGTAATGGAGTGTGAAATGAATATCTCGTTATGTTGTCCTCATTCATTGGGAAGGTTTCTAAGCAACATTTGATTTTCCTGATTATTACTTGTTGAGAAAAGGCTTTCTTGAATTAAACAATTATTCCAATTTTAATCCAATTTTCTCATAAAACTGTTAGAGACAAGTCTACAAAAGGCCTTTTTCAATTAAACACAAATTTTTTTTAGTTGGTTTTTTAATATTGATCCTTAACTTCCTTTGATTTTTCAATACTCCTTTTACCGAATGACTTGTAAGCAAAGTTATTCTTAAAAGGTATCCGTAAAGCAATACAAGTATAATAGAATATATACGGAAATACATCACTTTTGTTAGGTTGTCTCATGTAATTCATCATTGGCCCATTTAATTCAAGTAGGTTATATTCTATATCTTCCATTAAAATAAGAGCGAAGAAAAATATCGAAAATGAGACTCATGTTCATCAGAATGTGTTTGACTTCCTCCATTACAAAATTGTCCTGGGCTAACAGTCTTTCTCCATATTATGACTGACGTGAAAGTGACCCATAATTCAATTATTTTGTTTACTTTATCGGATTTGATTCGAAAAAGAGAAAGTATTGTAGTAATTGCCGGAAAATGTGCAACTGGCGCCTGGCACCTGAAAAACTGTTATTCCCATATTTCCTAACCAGGTTCCGGCAATAACAACTTCAGGGCCAAATGGATTTCTAAATATCCATTTTGGAAAAAATCCTCGAATAGTTGAGGCGCTATTGTTGTTCATGGGCGGAAGCAGGTAGAGACTGATGGACAGACGTTTTTAAAACATTCCTCTTTTTTATCAGGGGAACTCAGAACATGTATTTACCTTAAATCTGGAAATCTATTAATGTATTTTCGCACATTATTTAACCTTCTCAACACAACGTATATAAGTATGTGTACAAGTTTTGTCCCGAGAGTAATGCACTCAAGACCATGCAGAAAAAGCACTCAAAGACCTTAATTTCGCCCTCCTGAAACAAATTCGTACATTGACGTCTCTCAAAGAACCGGTACATTTCCTCGATGTTTACACCTTTCCTCCTCCGGAGGGCCCTGACGGGATAGCAAACAGCCGAGTAGTGTCGTGAGCCCGGGCTGCGCGGCGCCTTGGGGTGCTCCGTGGCCCGGCCGCGTGCGGACGTGCGGATCGCGTTGCCAGGCGGCTCGCGGCGCGATCGGCAGGGAACAGGGCGGCCGCACGTCCCCCGGCTTATCAGCAGAGGGCAGCCGCCCCCGCCCCCCCTCCCTGCATACGCTGTCCGCTGCTGGAAATCCACCCCAAGACGTGTGGACAAACATTCTCGAGCGAATGTAGGTAATTTAAAAAAATAAAATGCACCGAACGCTACATTCAACTTATCCTGGTAATCGTAAAGTTTTAGTTTAAAAAGTGTCAAAATATGTCAGTATATACGTATGTGTACCATTACTTTCTATCGTATCTGTCAGAGGTTAGAGGAGATGGTCTGTGAAGAGATGAATATGTTAGAAGTATAGTTTGTGTTGTGAGCCTCTTATGGAGATTTATAACCTGTTAAAAAATAACAAAAAATTAGTGGAAGTGTTTTCGAGGTAGGAGGAAGATCGAAAATAAAGGCAGAGGTAAGAAGTAGGTATAAGGTTCAAAAGTGGTTGGTAAAGCTAATAAAGACAAGGAGAACAGTATGATAATAGAGGGAAATTACAAAGACATCAATGGTGTGAGGAGAGAAGACGGAAATAAAACAGATTTTATGTAACTTCACAGAAATTGAGTTTTTCTGAGGAAGTAATTGAAGACGATGAGAAGGAGATGTGCAGAAAATTTTGAGAAAAGGAGGATGGGTGAGAAGCTATGAAGAGGGAAGAAAGTGGTCAAATAGAGATCGAAAAATGCAAAAAGGTGGTGAGGTAAATGGTGAGAGGAAAAAGAGAAACAAAAGGAGTGCGAATTGTCAGGAAATTGATTGTAAGTTCTTGTGAAATTGACTATTGGAAGCAGGTAGAGAGGAAAGGTGATGACAAGATAAGAACTGAAGAAAACAGGATTTTGTAGCACTTAAAATGAAAAGAGATTATTCACAAAGAAACTATTTGCAAGAAGAAAAATAAACTGTATCAGTCATTGTATATCCACTAAACATCAGTACATCATCGTTTATGCAGTTTTCATCAGTACTGGTATGGAAAAAGGTCCATCCCATCACAGACTACAAGACACTACATGTTGAAATATGACGATTTTCGTCAATGATTTTTTTATTTTGGCATAAAATACTACTTCTCGAATACTTTAATTTTGTATAATTAGTTTTTCAATTCGGCCATTTGTAAAGGCTAGGCGAGAGTTTTTAAATTTCTCGTGCGCAGTGTTTAAATAACGTAGGAAGAGCAACGCTCTCTACACCTCGAATAGTAACGTTTTGTTCTTTCTGAATTCTTGTTCAAGAAAACGCAATTTGAACTTCACGGCAATGTTGGTTCGCTTTTCGATGCTCATTCTTTTAATATGTATTCATATTAGCAGCTAAAATTTAATTTATGTTTATGTTATTCCATCGTTCTCGTAATTGTCTTTTCCAAAACTTATTGCATTTATTAGTTGCATTTTACATAGAAACATCTTAGCATTTCTGTCACAATTTTACTTTATTTAGGTCTTCATTTTGTGTTAGTAGTTTCGCAGCTGTTTGTATACAAATATCACATTGTGCAGTTTACAGCAGATTATACGCGTTCCTCGCAGCTCCTTGTGACTTCAAGGAAAGTGTGTAAGTATGTACTGAACAGTAGTTAGTGTATATTTTTGTGTTATTTAGGGCCTGAAATTAAATATTATAATGAGATCTAGATATGGTATTTCCACGAAGAGACCCTCGAAAAGGATCAGATCTGGAATACCAAATATTGCTAAATGGTAGTACGTGTCAGTCAGTGCAATCATTCCTAGAAGATATTTTAAATGAGACACTGATTAATTTTCCAGCGAAGGGTTTGTGTAGTAAGAATTATTTCAACCCACGAAGAGAAGCTGAGCAACAGTTCTAAAAGAAAGATAAATTTATATTCATCTCCTGTGTTAGAAAACGTTCAAAACAGTCCTACTGAAAAAATATACGAATATTTTAGTACACAGGAGTGTTTGGAATGAACTTGTTAGAGACCTTCTAGAGCCTTCCTAGAGAGGCCTTTCTAGAGAGATGGCGCGTGGCACTTGGGGGAGTCCAGAACGATGCTCAGGAGAGCGAGGGAGGGTTGAACAGAGGAACAGAAAGAGTTGTACGGAGCTCGCACCTGAAGTATACTTCGCAAGAATGGTGCTGTTGTACGTGTTAGAAGATGGCTGATTGGAAGAGAGACGAATTATAAGAGATTTCGAAAGATCACGAAGGTAAATATGAAATTATTTATAGAACAAGTTAAGAGGAAGAAGACAACTTTATATCTGTAACCTTTATGATGCTAATGAGCATAATTCAATTGCAGAGCTTTTTTTTGAGAGTTTTGAACAAACCGAATAAGTTTCTGGGGTGAGGAGACGGTCCTCGTCTTCCTTGAGGAATGAATTTCCTGGCGCTTGGTCGCAAGATCTCTGCGGCGCTCGGAGACGTTTTTGCAGTACGGAGATTCTACAGTGAGGGATCCCGAATAAGGTTGCTGCTTCCAGTTTTATTATTTATTCAGTGAAAGAACTAGGACAGACTCCATTTCATGAAATTTCCTAAATTTATGAGGTAGTTATTCAAATAATAGGTGTACGTTTTAAATGAATAATATAAAAATTATGATTATAAGTCTAATGAAAAACCGTTAGAAAACGTTTTCATTTATTGAGCTTTTACCTCTGTGGCCTATATTGTGGTTGCATGAAACTTCAAGCAAAAGAAAATGATAGTTCTTCTTGTAAATAAGTAAAGTTATAGATTTTGGTGAATCCAGCGAGAGGGAAATTAAAGGGAAAGGGAAAAGTGAGTTTTGTACGAATGTCTTACTATGAACAATTTTATAATTTTACTGAATATGGATATGAGGAAAAGCCAGGTCGTTTGATTTAGTAAAAAGTGCAAAGAAGTGGCGGTCTCAATGTCATATCATACGTATTTTTATATTAATGCAAATACGTTTAAATTGCACCTCTAAGGTCTCTAGAATCAATATGTATAAAATCTACTTATAAATATAATATTTGGTTAGTTAAGCTATGCCACTTTTATGAGATATATTTCTCAAAATTAGGCTTTCGTGTTTTTTTTGCTTTGTTTCTTTTACTGATACAACGTGACTGCACGCGACCAGACCTTTATTCGTACTGGAGTGCCAGCGCCACGGAGCGGTACAGAGCGGGCTACGCGCGCGTTGTGGCTTGAAACCAATAGAATCCGTTGTGATAGTAAATTTACAAATAGAATAAATTGCAATGTTGCATGGCATTTTTAATTACTGGAACTATGATGCTAGTTTTGGGTTTAAGGATATTGATGCAGCATGTTACGTCATATGGCGCAACTGCCTGTCACTGGCTCGCCATGGGAAACTGTTGGGTCCTCGAAAGGTGAGGGAAGCGGAGGGTTACTCTGCACATCCTGCTCGCGCTTTCAAAGGCAGTTGTGAAGTGCTTTACAGAATGGTTCGTGTTGAACCTGGCTGTTTTGATTTGCGTGTCGAAAAGTAATTGAGGTATAAATAGGTAGCTAGCAGGAACAAAATATCTGATCTGTTTTTAGATGCTCATTTTAAATTGAGAAAGGTTAGAAGCAACGCTGACTCTATGATAACTACTTTGCTAGGAGAATCCCCCAAGGAAGATCGTCGCATTAGGTTCAGACCAATCAGGCAAAATATTAGGACTTTTTTGACATTCAGGAAATGACATTTGCATCTAGCTCGCAATGTTATAAACACAACCGCTGACTCCGGCGGTTGGACTAAGAGAAAGGTGCTCCATATAATATCATCGCTATATAGTCCTCTGAGTCTAGTCACCACTGCGATAATTAGATTCAAAATATTTTTGCAGTTGTTATGGGAACGTAAGTTGGACTCGGATGCCAGTCTAACTCGAGATTGTATTACTAAGTGAGAAATCTCACTCGCAGAGACGCCTTTATTAAAAAACCTGATTTTTTGTACTAAAGTGTCACGCAGTAGTGTGAGCAGAGTATTTCTAGCAGGATTTGCTGATGCCTCCCTGAAAGCATATGTCTGTTGTATATATGTGGTTAGTGAAATTCTCACGAAGAAAGGGCAAGTGCTCTAATAGCATCGAAATCAAAGCTTGCGCCTTTAGCTGGCACTTATATCCCTCGTCTTGAATTGTGTAGAGTAGTTTTATTAGCCAAATTCATCATGGTTTATAATACTGCCTAGGTTGTAAATACGCATGCAACAAATGCAACTAACAAACTAAACGCATTTATTTACAGACCGCACTATAGTATTGCATTGGATACAATATGCTCCTAAAAATTGTATGTTTTCATTATTAATAGAATAGCTGTAATTAGATAGTGCTCCCTGGTGAAGGATTGGAAACACATTTCTTCTAAAACTACCCTGCTAACCTCATATCGCGGAGAGTCACTGACAGAAGTCTAGCTTCTAACGACCGATGGTTTCATGGCCCAGAATGGATGATCCAGCCGATATCTTAGTGGAACTCTCTGCCTCAGGTCACTGAAAGTGCTAATGTACAATTACTACTTCATTCACAAACTTTTCTTATTACCCCTTGTGCTGATGAGGAATCTACTGTCTCACAACTTATCGAAAAGTTCAATTCTTATCAGAAGTTGCTGCGGTTAACAGCGTGTTTCCTTCAATTTATCGCTCGCGCGATGCTCAGTTTATTAATTTTTCATTTTACGTACGGGGCATTGGAACGCTATTCTCTCTATATTACTGTTCCTATCAAATCTCGCATTTTTAATGCAAGTAATTAGGCATTCGGGTTGAACTAAACGCGTTCAAATCTCTCTCTAGTCTTTTGTGTGACGTCATATTTTAAGCTTTGGGTCGCTCTTACAATTATTCATTGGAATCAGTGCCGACAACTGTAGAAACACCCTGCACTCCGGGGTTTGTTCAATCATGTCCAAAACAATTAAATCGAGACAGAGTGGTACACTTGACTGGTTACAGACAATGACAGTCGGTTCTACGTCGTCCTGGTCCTACGCGTTTTGGCCCGGTTCAATTCCTTTCGGGGGCGGGAATTGTGGGTACCTTAAATTTGGTACCTTCGAGATAGTTTAATTTTGGCGAAAAAGCCTCGAGTTCTCTCACAAACCGCAGAAAATTTATTTGATATAAAGTTTTTTGGAATCGATCCTCAACCGTTTCCAAAAATGACCGGTAGAGCGCACTACCTCCTGACCTGCCACGACGAAAGGTTTGCACATTGTAAGAGATTTCCCGGAATCCAATTTTGTTCACATAAAACGGGACGAGATCGCATTGTTTGAGAATCTGGAGATGCGAGCAGTTTCGTAACAATGAAACAAAACCGTGAAATTAGTAAGGAGAACGTTTGTTTTCGTCCACACAAAGGTAACCATGAAAATATCTTCAATACTTAATGCTTCTTACGGCAATGTGTTAATCTTTGTCAAATATGTGATGAATTTTCTTCCCTGGCGAAAACACAGTAAGGCAATGCACAAAACTTATCTGGTTGAAGTTTCTGCAATAATCTCCCAGTCATCTAAGCAATATTTCGCAGCTTCAACTCAACTGAACCCTATTATATAATTAAATGTACATTCATCCCGAAACGAAATATATTAATGATGCCGTGTATTAAATAAATATTGTTCAAATCTGTTTCATAGTTGTCCAACCTTGTCAGATATTCAAAATCAGTAATACAGAGAACCACTGAGCACAAAAAAATAACATATTTAAATACACATACGATACTAATTTATTACTCTAAAGAGAAATGTGTTACTCTTGCATTCTCGGCTATCCGGGAGACGCCGCGTCGTTGACTGGGGTGCCGTCTTTTCGCCTGACATGTCGCAGGCTTCCTCAGGGCAGTGACACTGGCGAAACGTCGGCACCCCAGCCAACGACGCGGCGTATCCCGGATAGCCGAGAATTCATGGATTCGAGCCGCGGAAACTTACGTATACTTGTTACTCTTGTCGCTTATGAAATAAATATTGATAAAAACCGCAGTTATGCAACCATGCACGATATTCGAATATTAAATTAGAGAGGATGAACTAGCACAAGCCACTGAAACCTATTAGATAATTAACCTCAATTCAAACTTACTATCCCAGAGATAAATCCATTAACGTTGCATGAAGTATATTAATGATGCCGTGTATGAAATAAATATTGTTAAAAACTGAACCATAGTTATCCAACCAAGCTAAAACATCAAACACAATTGTAGAGTGAACTAACGATCACAATCAAATAAAACCTAAAATATGTACACTGTACACACATAAAATAATAATTTAATATTCTTAACAGAAATTTATCCTCGTGTCATTTACGAAATAAATATTAAAATTGGCAGTTATGCAACCACTCACGACATTGTGTATTGAATAAATATTGTTAAAAATTGAATCATTGTTATACAACCATGCCACATATTCAAATTCTATAATACAGAAAACCACGGAGCACAACAAAAAAACATATTTAATCACACATACAATACTAATTTATTACTCTAAAGAGAAATGTATTACTCTTGCAATTTATGAAATAAATATTGATAAAAACCGCATAGTTATGCAACCACGCACCACATTAGGATATTAAAGAGAATGATCAGGCGCGAACAACAATAACCTCTTAGATAATTAAATACACACTAATTTCTTGATCCAAAGAGAAAAATATTAATGTTCCCGTGTATTAAATAAATATTGTTAAACAATGAATCCTACTTTTCTAACCATAACAGAATTTCAAATACGATTGTTGTGAGAACCAACTGGCACAATCAAATAAAACCAAAACCCTTGGATCAATGGCTTTATTATTATTATTATTATTATTATTATTATTATTATTATTATTATTATTATTATTGTTGTTGTTGTTGTTGTTGTTGTTGTTGTTGCTGTTGTTGTTGTTGTTCTTATTTCAGTTATGCCATTGTCATCTTCAAGTCTCGATCTTCAAATTTGTAGTGTTGTAATGTTTTTGCCAATTTCATAAAAAAGAGCTTTTCCCAAAAATGTGACTAGCACCACACCATATTTCTTATCGTCCCTTATCGCAGTTGCGGAGAAAATTTAAAGAAACAATTTGGAGCAGTTTTTTAGAAGAAATGTATATTTCAAGCGCGTATTACGCAAAAACGACTAACTTTTACCACAAATTATACATGTTCAATTTTAAAGATCTAATTTTGTACAACAGTCATTGACTGATCCAAAAAACCTCTATATTCAATTTTGAAGATTTAATTAATTTGTTGGCAGTTTTCGAAAAATAAGGGATATCACCGAATATAAGACCTGCACCATTCTCTAAAGCGCCTTTCGCACTATTAAAGAACAACATTTAATAACAAAATTTGGAGAAATTTGTTTGAAAATTTAGATAATGTACGAGGGGCTTTATGTAAAGTACACTCCAAAATTATAATGTCAGTTTCAAATTCCAGGAGTGGCGAAATCAACCAGATCGATTGGGAAATATGAAGTTTAGAGAACATCGGCTGAACGGTTTAGCCGCTAGCGTAGACCACAGACGGGCAGAGACGTTTTGCCGTCACTCAATTTTTCGGTATCAAGCACCAACAAAACATGAATTCTGGCTACACCGCGAGTTAAAGGATTTTTTCTAAATTTAGCAACAGGATTTATCAATTTTTTCGTCACCGCAATTCGGCAATAAGGTTTTTTCTGGCGAAATTTCGGCGTTTTCAGAAGCATGGTTATATAACTTTCTCTTCCTACAAGAAATTCGTAAGGCGAGAAAGTAAAAAAAAAACAATCTCATAAAATGATATATTATTTCAAAACGTTTCATTCAAGGTTTACAAATTATCCATATATTCCTCTATTAAATATTTGAACTTCCTAAGTTGAGCAGTTTCTGAATAAATGTTCTTTAAACACTACCCACTTTAACATTAGTGGGATAAGGTATTCCGGGTCTCCTTAAACTTATAAGCTGGACAGCTGTAAATATGTTTTTAAAGTATTGTGAGAAGAAAATAATAGATTATCAAAGAAATCGCAGAAAATTGAATATTTTCCAGTAAATTCATTAGGTGTATTGTCAATAAATAGGCTTAATATTCTTATTAAAAAGTAATGTTTATTAAAAAAATTGTTCTAAAAACTACTGTGTCATGCATTGATCTTTTTTAATACAAAAGGAGGGGGAAGAAAACGGGTTTCCCGGCTAATGCGTCGTGGAAAGAGTGAGAGAGGAGTGACCGACGCGCCCCATGACGACCTACGGCGACGTCGTGAAACGGTGAGCAGGCTTTGAAACTCTAGGATGCGTAGGTCCTCATTACTCCCTCGGCGGAAGTCTACGCGTCACCTGCGCTGTCCTGCGGGACGCTCCACGCCAGGGACACTTTTGGTCTCCTAGGGGCCTCGCCACACGCGGCCACGCCTTGACGCATACTCGGCGCGCTCACCAGCCCCGCTTCACACGGGCTCCTCGTCTCCCGTTCAAGACGGATACCTTTCGTGGTACAAGCGCTGTTCTTCGCGTATTGTACAGCTAACCAAGCAGTGCACATTCCTTGCAGTTTCACCCGCAAATTTGCAGATGCAACGCTACGCACCAAAAGGAAACCCTCTTTTTATACGTATTTTTTTAGGGAAAAAATTGACTACACATTACGAAGATGCGTTTTGAGGATTTCTAAAATGCGTAATTTTGAGATTATGACACTGGTACTAAGCTTCTTACTATTTACATGATAAAGTGAAAGTGTTGTATTTTTGCAGCAAAAATGGCGAATTTTCTGCAGAAAAACGCGTTTTATGTGACTCTGAAATCAAAGAAGAGGATAATTCTTGTTCCTATGATTAGTAAATTATTTCTAATTTGTTGTGTAGTCAGAATCGACCTTTTTTGGATCCTTGGTACCTAAAAATCGGTTTAAGTCAAAACGTCTGTCTGATCATCAGAGTCCTTCTAGGGGATTCTCACCAAATTTGATAATCTTCAATCGATATAGTTGATGTCTCGATCCCTTAAATTTACAGATATTATTTCTTGTGATTACTATACATCTCAACAAAATTTTCAAATGGCTCCATCTTTCTTATTGTTTCTCTAATATAACAAAATACAAGTAAAAATAGTTCAGGTTCTATTTCGCTTTTAAGTCTGAATTTTGCATTCTTAATGAAGTGAATTCCTCAAAATTAGATATCTAAATGATGTCATCACATCACAATATTTGAACCTACTTTTTTTTGTAATATCCAGAGAAATAGTGACTATTTCAAAATTATTTTCTGTCGATTTTTGTTAAAAACTTTGAACTTTTTAAAATTGCAAAATGTATTTTTAAAGGGTCAGGAAAGTGCCGACTCATGACGATATGAGTAGTAGTAATGCTAATAATTATATTTCTTGAAATATACTTTACATTTCCATCTGTTGCGTAGTATTTTTGGTGTTCATCTCTGATAGACATACACGTAAAGGAAATCCTTACTACCACGAGAACACGGCGTACAACGCGAAAGGTATTGCAACTTAACATTTTAGAGTGTAATTTGACGCTTCGGTGCACGTAGAACTAGACCCCGGTCCTGAAAAGGACCACGATAGGATGGTTGAACCTTCCAGATGAATTCCCTCGACGCGGCGTGACCCGGACAACCGAGAACCTTCACAAGACGCCATGTTTGTTTCCATTTTGAGGTCTGTGGAATGTAGTGGATCTTGTTCGTACCCAGCGCTGCCATCGAAGCAGATGGCTGTGTTAGCTGTGCCCTGCGGTGAACCTGGTTAAAAGAAGAACTTGCCAGATCCTCAGGACTCCACCACATGGATTATAGTGATTAGAGCGGTGGCTAAGCTACTTTCTGAAGTCAGGGGAAGGGCTCTTTCCTATTGCGCCACAGCCCTATGTACTACCGTTCTGGCCAGCAGAAACTCAAAGCACTGGAGTTGGATTTAGTGAATGGACGGGTATAGGCTTTTCAACTGAATGGTTGTTTAACTGTACGTTTGTATAATTCTGTTTTACCTGAAACATTAGACGGCGTTGCTTATTACAAACACAGAACCGACGTTTACTATTTAGTTTCATTGTTAAATGGTTGTGTTTGAAATGAGTCTCCACAGAACAGCTGTTGCGCTGGGGGTATTATCTAATTGCAAGGTGCGTCTACTCCAAACTAGTGTCCATATGCAATTTAGATGCTTGCGTCCTCTAGCTGCTCCGTCGCCATCCCTTACTTTATTTCTCCGCCCCCTTCCGGCAGCCGGCGCCGCGCCCCGCCCCCAATTCCTTCGCGGAAACGTAATTTGCAGAGTCCGGAGTGCGCCCGGCTTCTTCGCCGGGCAGCCGAACGGAGGAAGCCCGCACGACTTAAGTCCCCCGCCACCAGCCGCGCGCCCGCCCCTTCATTCCTCCCCCCTATCCCCCCCCCGTCCGTTTCACGCCCCTGCCCCTCGGGCAGCCCCGCGCACGGCCGCGTCTGGTTTTAGATGCGTCCCGATCCCCGCGCAATTTAGTTTTACCCGGACACGTCTGGGGCTCGTTCCCCCTCATCAGAAGCGGCGGCTAAAGGAAGAATGAGGCGGTAACTTGCCCCAAGGTAGCCGTCGGCCGCGCTCCAATACTAATTGTTTTCGTTTTTCGTCCGTTAAACTCTGACCGGCTGCGCGGCAGCCGCGTGGCGCGCGCCGCTCCCGGCGCCGCCTGGCTGGAGGCCCGCCGCGCCGAAGGAGGCCTTCCAGAAGCTTTCCTCTGATTCCTCGTCGAAGGGAACCGCATCCGGCGGCGGGGGCGGGCGCGTGTGGCGGAGGCGGGCGCGGGGGCGGAGCGGGCGCTGGGGCGGGGCGGCGTGGATCGGGGGGTGCGGGGGCGGGCGTGGGGGCGGGCCGCGGGGAGGGCGCGGGGCAGCCCGGAGGCGGCGCGGCGCGCTGCAAAGAAGAAAAAGAAGTCCGCGGCCAAATGGGAGCTTGTCCAGCGAAATTTCCTCTCGGCCAGAAGTCAATACAAGAGAAAACAAACACGGAGAGCGAGTGGCGGCGGCGGCGAAGTCTGGCGCGAGCGGGCGGGGCTTCCAAGTACGAAAAAGCGCCGCTGACAAATTGCGTCGGATGAGTCTGCGAACGAGAGCCGAATGCAGATGGAGGGCGCGAGGTCGTTCGCCGTGGCCTCCAATGAAGATCCGAGCTGTCAAGTGTGGTTTTATGAAGGGTGGCATTGATCGGATAAAACGTTATAAAAATAAACTATCTAGAGATAATATATTTCAAAAGAAGTGACCTTCTCGGAGGATACACCAAATAAAATGATTCTGTGTGAAGTCAGACACTAGGTGGTCAAACTCCCTATCACATTCTTTTTTCTTTTTTTCTTTTTGTTTCGTGAATCAACTATCATGTAGCCACGCGATACATGTATCTTACTGGGGCTCTGTCATGATTATTAGGGTAGATTCATGTTACTTTTTTCTATTGGAGGATCAGCGTTTAATACTGATTCCTCTGTTTTTGCATTCCAAGGTTGTAAACCCTGATGAAATAGACACACATACACACACAAACATTCAGATACACAATGTTATTATTACTATTATTATTACTATTATTATTGTTATTATTATTATTATTATTATTAGGATTGATGTGATAGGGTATTGAGGGGTGAAAGAACTAGGATGATGGTGGGAGGTGGGATGTTTGGAACCATCCCAGCATTTACCTTATTACATAGGGAACCTACAAAAAACCCGAGTCTGAGGTTCGAAACCGGACCTTCTGATCGCGAATGCAGCGCACTACACATTGAGCCACTTCGCTTGGTCACACTAATATTTTAGTATTTTAAAAATAATTATTATAGTTTGCTTTAACAATATCAACTGCGGATACTTCTATTTTGTAAAGAGAAACTTGTAATGAAACACATTTCTTTAATATTGTCGATAATGGCAATCATAACATTCTTTTTTAGGAAAAAGCAAGTTTGGATAATGCCTTATTTCAATTTTAAAGGTTTCTCTATGAAATACGCACCCCCCCTAATAAATGTTTAATGTTCTAATTCCATTTTCATGTTTTATTGTATTGTCTTTCCCTTTTCGTTGGGATCAAAAATAATTCTTTAGGGGAAATTATGCAAAATTAAATATGCCTTGAAGTTGAAACGTACAAACACGTACAGGTTTTGTGAAGAATGGGGAGCGACAAGTGGAATGTTCTTAAGATTGACGTAAATAGCGACAATATTTTTTTTGTTTCAAATTCAATAAGAAAATTAAACTTCAATGCAACTGGTGAACATATTTTTAAATAGCAACATTTATTCGGAAAGAATCAATGTTATACTTCTGATCCACAGCGTCGAAAATACATGTCGGCAACTTTTATCAGTTACTTGCTTTTACATATATATTAATTTCCCTTACATGGAGTAAATGTATCTATAATGAATATAATATTAGTCTGAATGATTTCATATGATTATTGCCTACGCAGTTCCACAAAACTCTCCTACATGCCATGTCACGTGTTCCTTCCTCACGAGGCGAAGCGAAAACGTCAGAGCAATTTCCCACTGCGCGCGAACGCAGAACGTTCACACTTACGGCACTCGACGATGAAGCGCTCAAGCGGGTGTGAGAGAGAAAATAACTGCAATGTAGCTCGCTACTACAGAGCAATGACAAACCACCTTTGTGGTCACATAAATGAGCTTTTCTTTCGTGCAGTAATTACTGTATTAGCATCCTCAGTTTTACTAATTTTGTGCTTTTTTTGTCACTTGAACTCTAGCAGTTGTTTCGAAACAAATCATTATGCTACACTATCATTCAACTCACTTTGTTGCATTTGAGTTCGATGATTCTCATCTACCACATTTTACACTTCATACTTGGTTTTATTTTTCCTGTATGTAACAGTTTTCTAAGGTAATTTGTATCGAACGAGCAGAACTTTTCTTTACTTTACATATGTATTTTAAATGGCAAGGAGATATTTTGCTAGAGTAATGAGTTTAAAATTTGTGTGTGTGTTTTGTGTAAATCGAGCAGCAAAATTAATACTCTTCAGTGTGCCATTAAAATATAATTGTTTTTGTGAGCTGTCGCCGGCGCAGGGAACATGCTCACGCCGTGGTGGCGGTGAAGGGCTAAGGCGCTTCTTGCGCAGTCACTGCCGGCTGAGGGGTCAGGCCGAGCGCAGGGCGAGGGCGAGGGCGAGGGCGAGGGCGAGGGCGAGGGCGAGGGCGAGGCGCCGAAGGGTGCGACGCCAAAAAGCTGGAAATCCAACCGGTCGGCGGGGCGGGTTAGGGCGGAGCAGAGTAAGAGCGGAGAGAGCCGAGGCAAGCGGAGCGGGCGGGCGGGTCGGGGGGGGCCCGCCGGGGCGGGCGAGGCAAGGCGAGGCCAGGTGGAGCGGGGGTGGGAGCGCAGCGGGGGCGCGGAGCGGGGCGGGCGGGGCGGTAACTGCTACGGCAGAGGGCGGGGCAGGGGGCGGGGAGCAGGGAGCGGCGACGGCCGAGGGCGGGGAGCGGGCGAGCGGGGCACGGGCGGAGCGGTCGGAGCGGAGCGCGGCAGCGGCGGAGGAGCGGGGGCGGAGCGACGGGCGGGGCGGAGCGGGGCGGCGGGCGCGGAGCGGGCGGACGGGGCGGAGCGGGGCGCGAGGCGGAGGCGGGGCGGAGCGGGGCGGAGCGGGGCGGAGCGGGGCGGAGCGGGGCGGAGCGGGGCGAGGCGTGGCGAGGTGAGGCGTGGCGAGGCGTTTGTAGGGCGCGACAGACAGCAGAGAAGCACGCTGCGCCGCGCGCCGCCTGGGGAGGCGCAGTGGAGGAGATGTGGCTTCGGGGCATGGAATACGCCAAAGCGCCAGTCTGCGAGGACGTTGCTCGAGTGGGCGGCCCACATGATGTGCCTGGGCAGCCGGTGAGGCCCGCTGCTGGTCGGACCGCCGAGAAACTGGTCAAAGGGGGTGAAAGAGATATGAAATTTTCAAATTGTTGGAACTTTATCGTAGTTGCGACTTTTCAAGACTTTGATTACCACTAAATTTTATGTTTGTTTTTTACATGAAAAGGCAACGCTTCTGCACGTTTTGCTGAAATCTAGTAAAAGATGAGTGGAGCGCAAGCAAGCACAGCGGGTCTCCGCGAATTCTTGTATTTGAGCTGTCGCTTTTAGGGCATTCTAGCTATACGTTTCAAGATGAACTATAACTAGGTTATAAGAATACTCTCTCCAACGCGCGGCGGCGATGGTGTAACGGTTAGCGTACTGGACTGCTGTACCCAAGTTTGCGGGTTCAAACCCGATCGAAGCCGTGGCTTTTTAAGGGCGAAAAAATCCTTCGTACGTCTTCCTTCCGAGGGAAAGTAAAGCCAGCTGTCCCATGTTCGTAGATTTACTTGCATGTAAAAGATCCTCAAGCCTAAATGACGCCTCTGAGCTAAATTCACATCGTCTGTTTCTCGCCCAAGAAATACCTCCTTTCTCTCCTAGTTGGTGAAAGGAGCGTAACGAAGTTTGCGTGGTCAGACGGAAGAGCGGGCCTGATGGCCCGAGTCTCGCCACGTAAAATAAGGCAAATTCAATTCAACTTTCCGCCGCAAAACCCAAGTAGAGCTGTGGTAAGCACACGAAGTATTGTTTTGCCCCTAAAGAAAATAAATTAGCCTTGCCAGGAATATTGGTGGGGGAAATTTGTAGAAGGTGCACATGGCCATGAAAAGGGCGGGAATGGCATCTTTAGACGTTGCGGAGTGCTGAGAAACGTGAGAGCTATACTGGTGCGTGTGAGAAAGTGCTAGCCGCAAACATCGAGCAATGGCATTCATCACTAGATCTAGATGCTTCACTAAATGAGCGATTATTTGGACATTCATTAAACCCTGTGAAAATAATCTACCGCTGGCTCGAACAGATGAATAGAGGCGAGAGATAGATGAAGACGAGAAAAATGAGGACTAAACAGTAGTTTCAAAAAAATAGACATGAAAGAATTCACGGGGAGAAAATAGGTGTCAGATATGCAACTTAATAGGTAAACCAGGAGACGTGTGGAGTGACAAAGATTGAAGAGAATAACAGTGGGGGAACAAGAACGACGAACACAGAAAGAGAGAGGAGAGACCGATGGAAATAATGCCGATCTTCAGCTGCGGGCTCGAAAGTGCCGGTGTTGGAGACGACAGGGGTGAGTGAGAAGCCTTGAGAGCAAATGGAACGGGAATAATCTTGTCTCGACCAACGACAATGTCTGAAACGGAATTGAGAGTGACGGGGGTAAAAGGGTGAAACGGTAGGATCTAAGATAACAAAGAGGAAGGAACGCGAGAGTATGAGCACGGCAGGGGCGTATGAAAGAGAAGGGAGAGCGCTCGGAGTAAGAGAATCGCAACGGAGGGAGAATACGCGCACGGGGACGCCCTGAGGAGCGGCTGGAGACGACGTGTTGCTCGCCTCCTCTCACGCCATCTTCTGCGTAGCCCCAGGAAACTTCGAGGATAGAAATGGAAGAACAACAATTTTTCGAAACGACATGTATTTGTTAATTAAGGTCGCATCAACATTAGCAATCACTATTGCATTTACCGGAATGGTAACTGTGAAGATGACATGGTAGTATGATGTCAGGAGATGAAAGGACGAACACAAATACAACTATACCCGAGGCGAGTCGCGAACCCGCGATCCTTTGGACCGAAATCGCTACGGCACTACTTCCTTAACAAACTCGGTCATCCGGACCGGCAACACATTTTTGTACTCCCATTGTATTATTTTCTTAGTAGATGGCTGCAGCTCGTCGTATAGAGATACTCATTATGATGCAGCTAAATGGTAGTATGAATGTTTGCGCCTATCCAAATTTACCGCGTAAACGAATCAGCTGGTTTTCTGCAAAATTGATATTCCTCGATGAATTCAAAGGAACTGAATCTCCTCTGAATTTGAAATTGACATCTTCATTTTTGAGGGTACATACTTTACATACGAAGAATCACCAACATTTTCAAATTTTCTCAAATGGCACACTTTTTATTAAACTGTACTCGGATAGCGTAAAGGACGCTTAATGGTGCAAGTCTCGTTTTCTTTGAAATAACTGATTTTTCGAACATTGCAAAAATTTTATTTTCCTTTCGACTACTACAATATTGAAGAAAAAAAATTCCTCGATGAAATCTCTTTCAAGACATAACATGAAATGAGTTCATGAACAATGTTTTTGAAAATTGAATAGTTTTTGTGTAATTTTCTTCAAATATATGCAATTTAAATTTTTTAACATTATTTTTAAAAAACTGGACCCAGTTTGTTTCTTTAATATTTTTCTATCAAATGACGGTAAAAACGTGATGCTAGTCTTATTAACGGCTCTCTATATTACTAGCCAACTTCAAAAATTGAACAATCGAAAACTACAAAATTAAAGGTACACAATTTTCAGTTTTGTGTTCAACGAAATCTGTGCTAAAAACTTAGCTCTTAAAAACAGATTTTTTTTAAAAAAAATCCAGTCATTTTTGCGTAACTTCTGCTTGAAATTAATGTTTATTTATAAAAGTAACATTTTTTTCAAAATTCCCTCCAACCGACAGATATGAACCTCACAACCAATGAAAATCTTTATTTCTTAATTGTTTACGAATGATTGTATGCTTGTGCGGTTCATAGACGCACTGGTAGACGTATATTCAGACATGCACAATGGTGCACAGACAGAAGAAAGGAGAGACAGAGAGCTGGGCATTTTGAAAAAAAGTACTTTTTCCCTTTTAGAAGTCTCCGAAACGTGTATTTTCGATCAAATCGGGAAATTATTTTCCGCACCTCTCACAATACTTCATATACACTCCATATACGAGAAAGTAATAATGTAGGATAATATACAATAGATTTATGTTTGTAAAATTTAATTGAAATGTGCTTTGCCGGATTAAAATTCGGCTATGGACATGGTGTAAAGCGTGTGATTTAATAGTCCAGTTCGACTGTAGGTTATGAAGGATAGAGCACTCTGAGCGGGGAGTTGGGTGTGAGAACCTGCAGATTGGGGCTGCAGATTCTAATGATTGATGGCGTCGACTGCGGCGGCTTGCAATCACCAACTCCATTCCTCTCTCTCGGCTGTCAGAGTTCTGCCTTTGCCTATAACCTAATATACCACGACTCTGCACATCCACCCATCACTCAAGCCACTCCCCTTTCTCAAACGTGCTGCTACTAAAATATCGAACTTCTCAGCTCCAGAACAGCTCTCGGTCTATTTCTCTCCCTATTTCTTCCGCCTCAACGCTAACCACATTATCCACGTGTTGTTGGTTTCCATTCACTACGAGCATTGCACCTCCCGCTACACTTCTCCCGCCCCGTTATTGGGGATTTCTACGTCCACATCTCCTTCTCTGATTGTTCCTCTCCCGCTTCGCACACGGCCGAAGCCCTCGTTACATTCCGACCCTGGCGCCGTCCCTGTCGCCGCCCCGCCCCCTCCCGCCGCCGCGGCCGCCTCAATAATGCAGCGCGCTGCCCGGGGCGGCCGTGTCGCATTAACACGCGCACCGCCCGCGGGCGCGCGCTCAATGTTGCACGCCGCCGCGCCGCCGCCAATCGCCCGCACGCTCATTCACCGCCCACTTGTTCCCACTCCGCTCCCACTCCGCTCCCACTCGCTCACCTCACCCCCCTCTAATGACCTACCCAGCGCCTCACTCTTCATCACTTGGTTGTCTCTTGCCCATTGCCCGCCCTTCGCTCGTCCCTCTTGCTCGTTCGGTTCATAAACCGTCCCTCCGAAAAAAATCTAAAGAGAAGAGCCGAGGGAAAAACTGATTCAGTTATCTAATTAGATATTATAAATGTCTATTAATAGAAAGAATAATCAAAGATAAATTTGTTTCTTTGCTAAAAAAATTATTTGCGATCGTAGATCTCGTGTATTGAATTTTTTGTATATAAGCATTATAAGTGACCTTTTCTGTTGCAATCAATCGTTCATAATCGGGTGTTTTACGGCACAAATAATTACGTCATATCACTTTACATAACGAATAATTGCGTCACCCCAATTCGCCAGTCGCAGCGAGAGAAGGGTGGAGAGGTAAACGGAATAGCTGATCACAAGTCAAATACTCGAGACGTCACAAGAAAGTGGTTTCGCAAAATTAAATTTGATCTAAATTTATAAAGCGTATGCAACTCGTTTATAATGTTGTTTTATTACATTCGTTCAAATTTGAAAACTCGCGTCTAACGTCGCTCGTTTTCAAAACCATACACCCACCAATAAAGATTAACATTATAAACTAATTGCATAAACTACTATTATCAATGAATAAATAAATTTGTAGAATCAAAAAAATATAACACATATTCTCATTTATTATAAGATGATTGTCCTTCAATTTATCAACTTTAAAGTAATGGATAATTCATATCAATATTATTATACAAATCATATCAATATTATTATATTTATTTGTTTGTAAAGCTTATGTCGGTATTTTCTAAGCACCTCCATTTGCATTGAATCAATAATTAAAAATAATTCAGAATTAAAAACTAAATGGCGTGTAATTCTGTTAGCGCCTAGGCTTACCACCGCTGGTGCCCGGATTTGGTCCCCAGCAAATCGACGTGGAATTGGTACTTGACAAAGAGAGCTGCTCAGTTGGTTTCGATGCCGTTTTCCCGTTTACCCTGCATCTCATTACAATATTTCTGCGTTATCATTATAGTAACCATCATCTTCTCATTAGATCACTCGTGGATATTAAGTACCTTCTTTAAACGAAAGTAAATAAATATAGTTAATCTGTCTAAACTATAATGAATCAGGACAAAAAATCTGGTTTAGAGAGGTTTCCTTTTATGCAAGATTGTCAAATTTACGACATTTGTATTAATGATAGTTTCGTCCCGAAATTAGTAAATTACATGTCTTTATTATATTTTTTTAAATGGCTTACCATATAATGTATTTATGGAAGCAAATAAATGAATATTAGACATTCTTCATTGACAGTTTCAGAGTTTCTCTAGATTTTGTAAGTTTGTCCTTTTCATCCCAGGTTAGAATTCAATGGTATTTTCCAACTATTGTTTAATTGGCTATGAAACTCATAAAAATACACGCCACTTCACTTCCTAACTTGCTGACTCTTTCAACTCACAATGCGTCACAGTCCAGAATACTTTCTAATGCCTTCACTTGGTGAGTCAATGAGTCTCTGACCGAGGGTTAACGATTTTCATCGCGTTGCAGGAAGACATCCGAAAAGCCGCCATGCTTATGTACCTCCCCAAGTTCGGAGTCGAGAGAGTGAATTATCTAATTACCTAAGCCTTGACAAGCGACTCCGAGATAAAATTCTACGCAGACAGCTATACTCCGATTTCAACACAGCTTCACTTCATGGTGACAAGCAGAACGAAGAGGGAGACACACTCATTCAATGAGGAGCTTCGTTAGGACTTAAATTTTTTGGTGTTGTAGCGCCCAGTTGAATGACAGCGCCACCTCTTTGTTCAGCTTCTGACCTTGAAGTGAAGCTGTATTTAAATCATACTAAAAAGCCCCTCTTATTCACTATGCGGCTGCCAGCACTACACGTGCCACAGGGGTAGAGCATTTAAAACAGACTTGCCGTGCATTCATTTCATTAAGAATATATCGCGTCTCTGCCAATTGCATTAAATTTACAGATATTCCTTTTTATATAGTTTCCCTCCCCCCAGAATGACATGAAAGTTCCATTTCTGGTTGTATTTAATGTTGTTTAAAATTACATTTAACTTCACGGGCCAAAGATTTTTTTTGGTTAAGATAGTTTTTCGGCATGTAGAGGTTCCGGTTTAAACAGATTTTACGGTATATGTATAATTTTTGCGTTTATAGAAAAAATACATTGTTCCAAAAGAGCATTTCACATGTATCTCACTTCCCATTTGATATTTTCTTTAAAGCATTCATGATCTTCTTTTCCTCCTAAACTCCCTTCAAGTCAAACAACACCTACTTTTCTACCTTCTCAGTTCTGAAAGCTCTTTTCTCTTAAATTCGTGCTCCATGTTACTCCTTCTAAAAAGGAAATACCGCTCTCAACTCGAAGGACACTTTGCAAGGATAGTAAACTCGTTTCATTCCGGGACACGAGCATTGCCTCTCTTTATTCGTTTCATCTGTAACTTGTTTCCTTCTAGAGCACTCGTCATTCAAATCGTGTCTCCTGGAGATTGCAGACATTGCCGCTTGTGTCTTACGGAAGAACGCCCGAGAAATCTGGTTAAAACTCTGCACAGGGGTCTTCCGTCGATGGCAAAACTTTTAATGAGCGGATGTGCGCCTCTGGGATCATAATACATCGCGCGCGGTTCCAGACGGGGAGGGCGAGAAGCTGTGCGGAAGGGGAGCTGGCACGCAGCTACATCGCGTCGTCAGATGTGCGTACGATGGCAAGACAATAAGTATCATTTTAATCGTCTGTAGGTCGACTGTACAGCTTTGTGCACTTACCAGGCTTGAGATGACATCGATCTCCTTGCTGAAGATACGTTTCAGAAGTATCATTTGAGGTTTGTTTGAGTTGATGCAATCTAAACACCCCGTTAG
>BOPP01000005.1:16086342-16146101 GCA_017312745.1 Gryllus bimaculatus | reverse complement strand
GTTCTTTAATAATCTTAAAATAATATTTCCGTTCTACTATTAGGAGGCCAAAAAATAAAGTAAAAATGTACTTTAGGCGGCGACAGATGGCAGCTGGCAAGAGTATGTGGCAAGTCGGAATGGCTAGCGTAGACCAAAGGAAATAGAAAACTTATATGGGAAAGTCTGTGCCATTCTGTAGTAAACTAGTTCTTTGTTACGTTTGGTTAAACTGCAGTGGGACACCAGAGAACTACTATGATATTAAATATAAAATAGTATTAAAATTGTTGTGACTTTACGTGAGTCGTATTTTCATTTGAGTCATTTGTTACCCGAAACTCGATTGTTTGTAGTACAATTCGCAGAAAAAGCTACTGTTCTTAACATCAGTTAAATACTTCATTTTACTAAGTTTTGAAAATTACTTAGAAAATTCAAGTAAGTCAAGAGATTGCATCAAAAGTAAATGTGATGAGAAGTCTTCTTTTTTTCTTCACGGAGCTTTTTCCAGCGCTCAGAGGATGTCGATCTCGACTAACCACGCTGGGTACCCATTATGTATCTCATGGGGACACATTAATCATTATCCTAGACCCATACTTCTCGGTCTGTGGTCAGCGGACTTCTCGGTCTGTGGTCAGCAGACTCACAGGGTCTTCCAGGACAACACACTTTACATGAAAGTCAAGGGACAAACAACTACGCCGAGGAGGCGCTAGAACACGCAGTTCTTCTGACCAAGGCCCTGAATCTGCAGACTCTCTAGCCTCCTCGGCCATCTAGGTTGGTAAATGTGATGAAATGTCTTAAATATTCTAAAAAATAACTTCCCTAAAACATTTTTGGAGCAAATACTGAAGACAACACAAAATGAAAAGAAACATCTTGTTGTATAATTATTTTTCAGGCGTAATTTCACAGTTCGTTGGAGAAAAAATAACCCTGATGAAGGTCAAATATGTAATTTACTCTCTTGATACATGACTTCTTAGCTCCGTTTCATAAAATAATTCATACAATGTTTCGCAATAATTTTAAGTTTTTGGCAAGTTACAAGTATAACAAAAATATTTTTTAATCAGTTTACACAAGAAGGGAAAAACAGTATCATGCCATAAAATTTAGAGAATTCTATAGATGTAATCAGTAAACGAATATGTGTATATAAGCTACCTCATTACTCTAGGATGGCAAACACACTGCACAAAAAAGCGAACGCGCAGCTAATGTAGCTCGCGCCCTCCGGCGCGGCGAGCTGCAGCCAGATGAAGGTGAGTGACGGCGTCCGGTACATTCAGTCGGCACATTTCAATAACAATGTCCGAACGCCACGATGCCGCGCGCGCTGGTTTCCCGAGGCAGCGCTCTCCGCCGCTCGGCGCAGTCAGCTCTCGTTGCACAATGAGCCCGCAATATTAGCCACCGGCGCGGCGCGCGCCCGGGCGCGGCGAGGCGACAGCTGACGGTCGCGCCACGTTGGCAAGGAGCGCGCCCCTGGCTCTGGGGTGAGAGCGCTGCTCTCAAGGCAATGTTGATTTCGGGCGTGATAACTAACAAGGTCATTATTCCCGTTCGTGTACTGCGGGATCGCGGGAACCGGGAGAGATGGTGCAGGGCATCAACTGATGTCACTGCAGTCCCTCTGACCGGGAGGTCCTAGCATCGAATCCCGACACTAGCTTGTCAGCTTGGTCGAATTCAGTCGCTGTCTGGAGGAGAATTCTAGTGGACGGCTGCTCTGATCGGTAGCTTCCCGTGGTTTCTCCGATCAACACCCGGCGAATGCTGGAGCAGTGCCACAACAAACGGGCCACGGACCGCGCGCGATCTTGCCTTCCTGTTCCTTGTTCTATCCCCCCTTTACTCACACACTTACACTAACACGCACAACACAAGTACACATGCCTAAAGGCCGGTCGGGAGATTAGAGTGTGTCCCGGCTGTGGCGGTGCCCTGCTGGCGGGAGATATCTGGTAAGGGAAAATCTCGCTCGCTGACGGTAGATCGGCGCCGGATCTCGCCATACAGCTAGGGAAAGATCACCATCATATCTCCAGCAAAAACATGCACTACACTTGCAGGACTATTGACGTGTCCGGAATGACAAAAGCTATCAAATTATCGCAGGCGGACGTATTTTAGACTTTTTTCCGAGGCGCGCGTCTGGATCCGCGTCGTCTGTTACGTAGGAAGAGACACCTCACCTCTGCGACCGCTAGGTGTTTGGCGTGGGCGGCTCGGGGCCGCATAATTTGCGACTTTGTTCCGTCTGCGTGATCGGTTGGAGTTTACGACATACTATTGCGGGAGTTGGCGGTGTATCTTCTCCGCTGAAATGTGACATTCGCTGGATTTGAATGTCGGTTTGCAAAGTTCTCCCTCCAGGTATCTCCTCCAGCGGGGCACCATCGCATAAGGACTTTTGGACTTTTGGAATTTGCGGTCTAAGCTTGGAACGCGATCTTAGGTTCCGACTGTACCTTTACACGTCTGCTACTAATGAAAGAAACTACTGAAAAGTAATCCATCAGAACAGCAGGCCGCTAGAACATTTTTCAGACAGAGTTGAATTCGACAAACGTATGTACTCGTAGCTAGTTCTAGAATTTGCCATCGTAGGAACTATAACTCTAGGACCTCTTGGTCAACGTGCTGGCAAAGGTGGCTCAGGGCATAAACTGAGGTCGCTGCAGTGCCTCTGACCGGACGGTCCTATGGTTTATGACCCGACGGTGGAATGATTTTCGACAGTAGCTTGTCTGCTAAGTCTCATTCAGTCACTGTCTAGAGGAGGTTTCTAGCAGACGACTACTCTGCTAGTTTTCCGTGATTTCTCCGATCAATATCAGGTGGTGCCGTCCGTAAGCTGCGCTAGAACCCTTTACTGGTGGAGAGATTTGCAAGATACTTCATGTCATCTTTACTAATTTGTTTCGATTGCTCGGTTCAACATTTTATTATACCAAATGCTTATTTTTTAATAGATGAAGGAATAAGCATTTCAGAATTTGCCAGTGACTCATCCGGTCGTGAATGAGATTCACTATAACAACTTTCAATAGAAACTTCTGCTATTCAAGAAAATCGAAGGTTAGTAGAAAACTGTGGCTCCTGATGAGCGCCCTTTTACTTTTACTTTATCGCCCTTACTTCATAACAAGATAAAGTATTCTAATAGTTCACGGGAACATGGCGAATTTCCGGCAGGAGAACAGTTATTGCTGGGTCCTGGACGTACGTCTTTCTGTCCGTCTTTCGAAGGTCAAAGCTAGCACCAAAACGGATCAGACGATTTTCTCCAAACTTTGCTATTACTCGATTAATTTAAAGGAACCCAAGGCTCTCTGAGTTGAAAACGGATATTTTGATTTTTAGGGTACTTTACATGAAGCCCCAATTACATTTTGAAATTTTCTCAAAAATGGGAACAATTTTTTTTATTAAACATTCATCTCGGAGAGCGTGAAGAAATCTGAAAAGAATGGTGTAGGTTTGATTTTAATTGAATCCCTCATTTTTCGAAAATTCTAACAGTCCAAAATTGTTTGAGGTCTCTTCTTTTAACGATAATATTGAAAATAGAATTTTTTTACTTCATATTTTTTGCTGAATATAGTTTGAAAGAAGATCATGCAACATTTTTCCGAAATGTGAGTAATTGCGCGTAATTTTGCGTGAAATGTAGGAACTTTTTAACATTTTTTCTCCAATATGTTCGATTACTTCCGCAGATTTTTTCCTCGAATCTATCAAACGTCGTTATAAGAAGGGTGCTAGTCTTATCTTCGGGGAAATCTGTATTTTCGAAAATTTCAAAAAGTTAATATTACGAAACAACAAAATTCAAGCTTTTTTTTCTTTCTCAACCGAAATATGTTCTTTAGGAAAAGTCATGAACAATGGAGAGAGAAACACACACACGGACACGCACTTGAGTCATGCGAGTTCAATTACGTAACAACTGAGGCTGTGGATTAGAAAGCAGCGTAAAACAGGAATTTTAGTTAAATGAATAAGCGTTATTAAGTAAGCTTTATTCACTGACGGGCGTATTTCACTTGCAATTTGACCTTTGTCTCTCTCAAAAATACATATCAAATCGAATACCTTGCAAATAACAATTAAGATACTATCGAAATTAAAAATTCGAAAACCATTACAACATAATCCGACCAATTTTATGAAATGGTAACAAAACCATAAAACACTCCAAGAAGAAAATGGGAATACATATCACCCTAGTATTTCGATTGCTATCCATACACTGCTCACGTCGTTTTGTATTGCAAGGTCGTTCAAGCTACTAAAGTTGACATGTTTACAACCGGGTTGTTTGGAAAAACGACGACGTAAAAATTAATGATGCAGTCTTAAAAATATAACGCCTTAATCCGCAAAAGTTTCACGTGCGCTATAAAGGATTCTTTAATGGCGCGACGGGCGCGTTTCTAGAGATACGGCCTTTTGTCTCGCGTGAGGCCGTGACGTCAGAGGCCGGCGCCGCGCAGGTGCGATAGGCAGGGCACGTCGCGCGTGCACCCAACAACAGCCTCATTGCAATATTCAGCGGCCCGATGCGGCGCTCGCCCTCCAATCCTTTTAAGGGAGACGGAGGCAGAAGAGGAGGCGGGAAACGAATGTCTGGGGACGGCAGAAAACGCGATGAGTGCGAAGGCACAAAGGTGAATAAAAAGTGAGGGTTTGCTTTGCAACAGGAGTTGACGTCACTTCAATAGCTTGACGAGTCAAAACCACCTAAATATATATTTCAATAAATGAAATACAAGGAAAGGGTGATTAACGCATAGAGTTAGAGAGATGAAAGCTGTGCAATGACATTAGCAGGTGAACGATTTGCGAAGAAGACTGCCCTAAGAGGTTCGAAGCAAATCTCAAAAACCCCTAAGAAATCTACGCGCATGAATTCAATGCATTTTTGTCAGCAATGTATTATATTAATCCCCCCCCTCTTTGATGAAGAAGGAGGAGAATTATTAATCAAGTTTGCCTCTATTTTCTGCCTTTGTGGGATGCGGGGAAGGAACAAGGTATCACACACATGCATCGCAAAGAAATATTTACACCTTTTGAATCGTAATTAAAATAATATTGAACAAATGTGCGATGTTTACATAATGTCCAACGCGCTGCTGCTGCTGCTGCTTCTGCCGTACCGCCGTACGGCAACAACAACAGCAACGGCGGTGGCGGCGACTGACTACTCATCGCTGTCAGTTTATCAATGGATCAGCTCCATCAGATGCTGGCAAATGACGTCCAATACAATCACCCGTCACCATGCGACACTAGCCTACATACAATCCGGAGATCAAGGACGTGTAAATGTTCACGGAATGCCACCCCGTGGCCCGACAATAGCCACTGGTAATAAAATGCAAGTCTTGCACTTCGAGACTATGCAAGGAGCCGCGCTCTCCCTGAAGGGCCACAGTGAGTGGCTACTCGAAACTCGCCAGACGGAAAGTTTGATTTGAATGTATCTGTATCTGTACTCTTTCAGCGAAGCCCTTTCCTCCTACTCTTTCACCGGCGAGGTAGCCTTCTATTCGTTCTATTTGAACGAATGGTGTTGGAGTGCGGACTAACTTTTGCTAATTAAACATTACCACCCGTTAAAATAATTCGTAAATGTGACTAGGATTCCGAAAATGGTAATTAACATATAATTTCTTTCTAGGAAGTATCTAAGCCCCAGCGTACGGTAACGACTGGGTCAAGCGGATTAATTGATATTGTGGTGAGTTTTCGTTGGCATTTCCAATGAAATAATTATAGTTATTTAATAATTAGTCATTTTTGTGGCATCCATACGGCAGAAAACTGATGATTGTGATGGCGAAGCCATCGAAAGCTGCTATTTTAATAAATAATATTGTTGGCAATGACGACACATAATTATTTCATTTCAAGCGGTTTAAGCTGTCGAGACGGTCAGGCTCCTTTCCAAGTTCCCCTCTGTGAAAGGATCCCGCAATCGCGCGCCTAAGAGGGTGAGAGGCGTTCCCTTCCTAGAAAGAAGTCACGAAGCGGGCGGCAAGAGGAGCTCGCAGAGCGGGGGCGGGCGTGGGGCGTGGGCGGTGAGGGGTGTCTCTTCTTGCGCCCGCATACATTTCCAATTCGTGTATACCGCGTTTAATCACAGCGAGAATCAATGGATTGTTACAATATTTGTGATGTTTATTATCTGAACCAAAAACCAAACCGAAATTTTGTTTAAAGTGTTAAACCCCGTTTAACACTTTCTTTTAGAACTTTATTCTCAATATTGGAAAATGTAATACAAGCGTTATCAGGGAATCGTTTCACTAGCAAATAATAACACTGCTCTGCAAAAAATGATTCCGAATTAATGAGGGTTCCTAAACGGAGATTAACAGTGCATTCCGTTTCTTTTTGCCACGTCAGATTTTCGAAAAATTATCAATATGTTTTTTATAAAAGTCCCGATTATATACCACTAGCAAAATATCTGGCATTGCGTGTCAGCACAGAGTTATGAATCCTTTTATCTAGGTGGCAATGGCTCAATGCGAGCCTAGCGCAACGCCGCGGAGGAACAAGTGTACTTAGCCGTGAGGAGAAGCGACATTGTTTTGTTAAGACCTTCACGACATAAGTTTACATTGTCGATGTGAAACACAATTCAATTTCTGCTTAGTATCTTTCGTCGGAGGAGAAACACGTCGAGTAGAGGCGATGGCAAAAGCTCTGGTATCGGAAGAACTAAGCAATACCAACGGAGAACTTGACAAGGACAAAACATCCGACATAGATCCTCCAGGTTTCCCAAGCTCAAATGCTTCAGTGTCTGGTATAGGAAAAGATGCTTTAAAGAAGTTAGGTCTTGAATTTCTCTCAGAAGATGACGATTTAAGTGACTCGGAAAAGGATGAAAGTGATTGTACGGACGGTTGTTCGAAAGATTTTGATTCATTAATGTCAGGTTTGTCTCTAGAGAAAAAGAGATTTCGAAGAAAAATTAGTGAAAAAAATATGGATATGTTTAAAAGTGAAATCAAAGAAATATTTGACATACTCGACGTGGATGGAGTTGGAAAGATCAGAACTAAAGAGGTGTCATTTGCGATGCAAGCATTAGGCTACGATCCTGGGAGAGAAGAAATTAAAGAAATTAAAGGTAACCTTGACCCCAAAAACACGGGAATGGTCCCATACGCCGATTTTTCTAAATTATTAATCTACAAAATGACTGCAAACGACCCCCAAGTGACAACGAAAGACGATGCTAAAGGAGAAAGCGAGAAACAGAGAGTGCCATCCAATTTTGAAGACTTCAAAAACTTTGCGAAAGAGTGGGGAGAATATTGGACAGATGATGAAATCAGAGTCATGGTGGAAGAAGACAATAACACTGAAATTAGTCTTGAAGATTTCAAGAAGTTCATGGCCGAACGCAGTTCGTCCTGAGAGAAGAGTAAACCTTTGAAAGATGTCCATGTTTGCAGTATTGGTGAGCAAAATCCAAATTGGTTGAAATCTCAGTATCTATTATACATTATTAGTGCTGATATATGTAATAAAAATAATACTGAATGAAGTATATTTATTTCTACAGAAAAAATCTATTTTTAACAATGTGAAAGACCGTTTTCCCAAAATATATTTAATATAACTTTTCTCCTTTTGGGTTCGTATTTACTAAATATCTATGACAAATACCAATTGACTTTGTGCTTCATAGCTATTGTATAATTCATATTAAGTCATTGTATATAATTACCAAGAGTCAAAGTGCATTAATTTGGCCAGACTTTAACATAATTTCTTCTAGCATTGGTTTAAGTTTCCATATTTTTCTCCATTTTTTTCCGTTTGAGCAATCAGCATGTTTATACTTTTTGTAAATATAATTTCTTTAGGTTTCTTTTTGCTTTGTTTATTTGTGTAATTGAGGCTTGTTTTTTGAATACTTTCATGGATAACCTATTAGAAATATTTATCACACCATCACGAGGAAAAATTTGTTTCCGAACAGTATGTTTCGGTTTGGTCTGTTGGCTTCGTATTACAAGCAACGTAATCCAAATATTTTAAATAAACAACTAAGTTGATAACCTTACTTCTAGGCTCTAGCAATCGTTTTCTTAAGAGTCAAATTTACACAATGTTAATTTTTATTTTGTATTTAGTTAATGAGTAGGTGTCAATATTTTCATAAAAATGTTAAGATTACAGAAGATTGAATTAAGCGTCCGGATAAATGTTTTTGTATACAAAAATTACTACCTTCCTTAAGATGACACCGTTTGTTTATTTAAAAAAATGTATACATAATTATAGATTTCTACATTAAAGCATGAAGTATGATTTCTGCACAAGTGGCACATTGCTAAAATTCCTTCATTGCATAATGAACTAGTTTATTTAAATTGTATTTGTACAAAACTATTCTGTAATATTTACATTAAAATATATAATAAAACAATACTATATATTTAAAATAAGTCTGAAGATATTTGACATCTTTTAGTCAGTAGTATTCTGATCTTCAAGTAAGTAACAGCTTTACATACATTACAGAAATAAAATAAAATTTCTAAAGTTCTAAATGGCTTTCTACTTCACAACATTGTTTTCAAAAATACGTTGCTTACTATCATAACGGTAGGGAAAGGCGTTGTATCTTGGATATACGTTTATCAATAGTGATTTACAATTCACCCGTTGGGGTGGTTTTTAAAATCACATCATTTGTTGACTTGCCAGTTTGTAAACAAACTAACATGTAGTTGATGAGAGACTCAGAGCGTTTCTACGAAAAAATGATGCTAATTTTGTTTCTGTTTCTTTTTCTTCTCTAACCATACCATTTTGTTAACATTATGTATTGATATCACAGTGATTGAAGGCATTCTCAGCTACATTGCATGCTATGGTTACACTGGCTACACAGTATGGGCACACAGGCTAAACAGCTACAGCATGCATTTAAATTCAACCTAAAAAGGTATGATAGTATTTTTTGTAAAATATGACCTAGAGTTTTACCTTGAACCTAGTTGCTCGTTGAACCTTGGACCGGTTTGATGCACATCTCTGATCAAACTAGTATAATCAAATAGGTTTTCATTATTTACAATTATATATTTTATCTTATGAATACAAATACTTGTATCAATGTGACGTATAGACTCAAAAACTACTGTTCTTCTGGGTAACTCCACTTTGTAGCATGAAGACTCATATTCTGTATTGTCAATATGTTTCTAAGACTTTCTGTTTGTACATTGACTCTAAGCAATAATATAGTGTTTATCCAAGCCGAGTACAAATCCCATAATGCTATAATACATTGTTTAGAGGCAGACAGTTCAACGTTGGGTTTCAGGACGGAGCTAATTTCAATTTTAAAGCGATGATTTTCAAAGTGAGCAATGCTTCAAATAGTAATGTTTGTTACTAATGAACAGTTTCGACTTGGGAGAGTCCTTGATAATAATATCAACTTACATTAGTTACTTTCTCTTTACTACATAAGTAGTAAATCGGAATGAAATCAGAACCAACAATTTTGCGGGTCTCACCGAAAAAATGATTTCCGGCAAAACGCCTGTAAATCTGTCTGTTTGCCTGTCAATCCATCTCTCCTAATGTCACGTCAAGCCCGTAAACCGTTCACAGAATGTTTACGAAATTTTATATTCTAAATCAATCTGGCGGGAATCATGACCTCTTGAAATTGAAACGGATAGTTTGATTTCAGAGAGTATTTATCATTTACTCAATAAAACTTTCAAAATGTTCTCGACAATGGTTCCACATTTTTGGATTGAATTTATTTCTTATAGAGAGCAAATTTGTACGCTCGTGAAACGGCCCCATTTTCTTTAAATCTCTAATTTATTTTTGAACGAAGGCAATTTTTTATAATTTTTAGCATCTTTTTAGAACTAAAACATTGAAGATAATCATTTTGTCTAAATGAAACCCTTTCTTGACAATTAGACATTTACATAAGGTCATAAACAACATTTTAAAATATATTTCCCCGTAATTTCAAGTAAATAGTTACTTTTAAAAACCAAGTAAACAAAATTTTCTAAAATTTTTAACTTTTTTTCTTTATTATCTTCTCAAATCTGTCCGATTTTGATTAAAACGTCTGAATTTTTGAAACCTGCAAATGTTCAAAACTCTTTTTCAAGCATCGGTTTCCATTTTGACTCCGGTTTTCGGTCAAGTCAGTACATTTAATTCGTACTAAACCTACGTAGCTGAGTTTGGAACAGAGCGTGGGCAATCATTTTTGCGGGTTGAAACCCTTTTGTGTGTTCTTAGAGTATTATGACATCACAAAACCATTACAAATGATGCTAGAAATAACGTGTTGTTATAATATCACTAGTTAATACTGCGAAGGTAAATACGCCAGAAATGTTCCATAGGCCTGCACTGAACTATATTATGAAGAATTCTGTTGTTTGTGATATCCGCCTCCCTCGTCTCGTGAACACACGGGAACATGCAGGTCGAGCAGAAGAGCGGCGTCCACGCACAGTTGGTTGTAGCGGCGCGCGGTCCGTGTCCCGCCTCGGGGCTCGATCCCGGATCCGCGGTAACCTGCTGCATTATGAGTACAATCTGACTCCGGCCCCCGCCACACACACACACACACACACACACACACGCCCACCCCGCCGTGGTCGGTCATCGGGAGGATTTATCCATTCATTAACATGTTAATTCAAAGCAAAGCAGGGCGGGCGGGGAACGGGCGGGGCGGAGGCGAGCATGAATAAACATAGCGGGCGACGTGGAGAGAGCGCGGGGCTCGGCAAGGCGCGGGCGGGGGCGGGGGCGACTGGGCGGCGGCAGGCCGCTGTGTAATACATCACGTTTAGCGCTCGACCTGGTCGCCAATTAGGCGTGACCGGCAGCCGGTTTGTTTCTATTGTGCTTGGGGCGACATCGCCCACGACGACCGCCCAAGGCGAGCGACAAGGGCCTTAGAGAAGGCTTGTTGTGTCAGGGCGTCCGGCTAAGCCAAGAGGATCTCTTCGGCTAAGCAGGATCTTCAGTCAAATGGTCGGAAATCACGTCAAGGAGGTAAGTACTGCGGTGACCTTCCGAATTCAGGGTGCGTTGCTTCTCTTTTGCAAAGTCGTTTCTCAAAAAAGTACCTAAGTTACATAAGAAAGAGATAGTTCTGAAGTGAGGTAAAAAAGCAGAACTTAATAGCCATATTCAGCCTTTGCAGTTAAAAAGGTTAAATTCGCAAAATATGATAGTCTTAATGAGTACAAAGCAATTTTTTATATTTTAAGTATTGGGTTCTAAAGTACTGCATTGTGTTATTTTCCAGCTGAAGTTCTGAGTCGCTTAAGAATTTAAAACATCGTTTTAAAGGTGTGTATACGGATTACAGTCGATGATAACTGAATTTGGATTACATATCACCCACATTTAAAATATTATTATTTATAAATTAGTAAATTATAAATAAAAGATTAAAATTATGAAGTGCATGGTCAACGACACACAAAGCCATCTTAATGGTGGAAAGAGGACGTACAACTAGGTCTTCACATTCTTTGGCTATAGGCCCATCTTTTAGTGCCGGATAGATGATATCTTCCTGCCGTAATGATACCAGGTACAAGTTGAAGCCTTGTTTAGTCGAAAATTGCACATTTAGAAATACGAAAAAACACATCATCTTATAGGTGCACTCGGTCTTTCACGGTCTTCCTCCTTGAAACAACTCACATCACAATAATGTGTCACGCGTCCGTGTTCCAACGACCTTTGCAATCGTAATGCTACATTAATATTCGCTGCAACTCTGAGTAGAAAGGAAAAGAAGAACAACGCTGAGTAAAACTGAAAACATGAGGAAACCAGGGCTCCGAAATCATAGTTTTCATGGCGAAAATTCGCCGTTTTCCAGCACAGCTCTTCTTACGAAGTACTTTCGTAAGGGCTAGAAAGTAAAACGAAGAAAACAGAATGAGAATAATATGAAAAACGGATGAAGGATAAAAAATAAGTAAAACACATGAATGAGAAGAAAGAAAAGAATGAAAAGACGAAAGAAATAAGAAAAAGAACATTGGACTTGGTTAGCCTAATTCGGGGGGGGGGGTCTCTATTCATATTACGATTCGTAAATTATCGATGTCGATGTCCAGTAAACTGCGTATCGCTCCTCCTAACGCAAGTCGGGGATTTCTCGACAATTTCTAAAGTACTCCAGTTATTACCTTTGTTAAGATGAGATGTTTACTTTCAGGCTATGACTGCCTCAGAAAGCCGTTACCTGAAAACACTTGTACGCACTTAATACAAATATTTTACCGCGAGAACAACATTCACATTTGTGAAATTATTTGTGATAAGTATTCACTTTACTGTTAAATATGAAGATAGTTGTGGGGTGGAAACCAGAACGGTATAAGTGACATTTTTAAGTTCTGAGGAAAAATGTTTATTTTAGGCCAAATGTCAGTGGCAATGTATTTTTTGGATTTGATAAACAATTGAAATGCCATGTTTTTAATGACGGTACAAAGCACCACTACTTTATAGTGTTGTTACAAATACTGTACATATTTCTCAGAATTTATAATAGATAATTATATAAATATAAATTATATTATAATGTCATTTATACGGTTTTGTGATTTATATTTAAATAATAGTCCTATATCTTGTTACTTTGATAAAAAAACAGAAAAAAATGCTAACAAACATCTAAGGTAACCGTACCATGACCATAGTGTGTCGTTGCGAGAACAAGAAGCGGCGCTGGGTCGGAGCGAAGCGCAAGAGAGTGTGGGCGCGGAAGCGACGCGGCGGGGTGGGAACCTGGGATGGGCGCCGAGGCGGGCGAAGCGGGGTTGCAGGGCCAGGGCGCGGGGAAGTGGGAGTTGCTGGCTGTGCGATGCGGGAGGAAAGTGTCAGAGCGAAGCGCGGGAGGACGGGGCGGGCTGCACGAGCGGGCGGCGGGTGTTGGGCGGCGTGCGCGGGGGCGGGAGAGCGTGGCAGCACGGAGATGGCGCGGCTGGGCGGCGGGAGCTGAGGCGGGGCGAGTTGCCAGGGCAGGGGGAAACGGGGTGGGGGGCGTCCACCGGGCGCGAGCGCTTGTCGCCGACCCGCTCCTGCGCCGGGAAGCCGGATGCGCGTGATGGAGGGCCGGCGCGTTGCGAATGACTTGCGCGCGCCGCTGCCTTTTGCGGCGCGCCGCCGCTGTCAAAAACGCCCCGGCCTTGGCCTGCCCTGGCCCGTCCTGTCTGCCGACGCATAGAGTGCGCTCGCTCGCCAGACGCGACCGGCGCCGTGCCGCTAGCTTGTGATTTCCGGCCCATTCAGAGCGATCCCAACTCATTTCCGCGCAGCTCCGCTCCGACGATCGACAGTCTGCCGTCTCCCGCCGGCTGCGGTAGCTCGGTGGCAACCCGCTGCGTACTTAAACTGCGTTTTGCATTTTCCACACTAGCTAAGAGCTGGGTCGAATTCAACCAGTGTAGAGAACATCCAGATTGGCTTTTCCCTTAGTTTCTCCTAATAATTCGAATGCGTACAACCTTTCCTTCCTCCTTCTTGTGCCCACCTTTCCCTTTTTACCCACGTACGCATTACCTTTCCACACACGCCAAGAGACCAGTTGGAAGCTGGGGCGGAGTCCCGTAGCAGGATGTACGTGGTCGGGGAATCCCCGTAAGCCGATGTGTAGGGCGGCGTCGAATTTCACGTTGCAGCGGGGCAGGAACGTCACCACCCCCTGCATATAACATACACCACACTTACGGGGCTAATAGTACATGGAGTGCTCAAAACACTAATTAAATTAATCAAATCTTATGACCACACCTCGCCGTCTTTTTGCCATTTCGTCGCCAGCCCGAAGTCTCATCGTGTACCCTGCCCCTCGCTGCATTCCCGCCACGCCGTTCTCTCGCAGTCTTTTTTATTAGCCAACTGAGATCCCTTTAAGGGCAAGGCTCTCCTTCCCTCTTGTTGGGAAAACTCGTATTCATTGAAATGTTCGGTTGATGATGAGGGGTGAAAGGACAAGCACAGATACAACCACGCGTGAGGCGGGACTCGAACTCGCAATTCTTCGGTCCGAGATCATTACGACACTACTGCCTTCGCGTTCTCGGCCACCCGGTTTGGCTTTGCCTTATTACGGCCCCGCTATTCTCTCATCGTGTTCTAGACATGCCGCTGACTTCTTTATGTGTCCTCACCAAGTGCTTGCGTTGTTTCCTGGCCACGTCGTACCTCACCATTCAAATATTCTTGATCTGGAAAACATTGAAAACAAAAAAATATACATGAATATGTAGCAATTGTTTTCTATACATGCAAATATCACATTGAAATTATATTGCTGAGCATTCCTGACAGTTTCTTCTTTTGTAAATGAGAACGCAAATGAAAAATTCCGCTTTAAATCGAACACTAAAATGAATATTTAATAGATATGTTTATATACTTTATTTAGGTGAACTAATTGAATGTATAGAACGAAATTTTGTATTAAGTCTAACAATTTTTTTCAAAGTGGATACAACGCACGATATTCGTGTCGTAACATACGATTAAAATACTCAATTGGTTACCAAAAGTTTCCTAGCGGAACTAGTTTGTTAATATTCGAATATCGCATTGCAATCAGATGCTTTACAACACTAATATCGTAAATAAATTTTTAATTTTATAATTTTATTTACACTCCCTCAGATATTATTCATTATAAACTTATAATTTTTGAACACTTTTGTTTACACTATTTTTATAAATCAAATATCGTGCCATACTAAAGACCGACTTAGCAATATATTTTCTCTACTCTTCCTCCACTATTACCTGGTTACGCAGCATCAGAAGGTTTTATTTCGAGTCGACCACCGTGCAAGTCAGGCTTGTTTCCAATTATCTTCTGCCAGTTAGAGTGCTTATCCGATTTGTCACTATGAACAATGTTCAGAATTGGAAGAGACATTCTGAATTCACATCGTTAGGGAAAATCCCACAGAAATGAAACGTTGTAAATTAACTGAATTCAATATAAATTTGTTTGACATCAATTAAAATAAATTCTGATTTACGACTTTTAGGAATCCCCAACAAGAACTCTTCTCTTTTGAAGAGATAAACATTTACCTTTTAGAGAATTGATTATCTCACAAATTCTAAGATTCGTAAAACCATATAGAAACCTTTAGAAATAATTTTCACAGTGAATTTCAAGATGCATTTGTACAAATTGGAAAACAATTTATTGCATTATTTATTATCACTTCATAATAATAACATGAATAAAAGAAGGGTATAAAGTTGAAACCTGAAATAAACGTCATGACTTCACAATTTAAAGGAACCTTGTATTTATTTTCAAACCATGTAATTACTAACAATAATAGCGCGAATTGCAACCTTAATTCAAAAATACATTTAGTTTCACCATACAAACTTGCGAATACAGATCATATCATCTACAAAATTGAATGTCTGTTCAAATAGGCGGGACTATCAAAATTCTCACAGCAAATCTAATACACGTACACATCAATACAAGTTCGCTTTTTTCATAACTTTCATAAAGTCATCGAAGTTCACTTCACCATCACCATCTCGGTCCGCTTCTTCAATCATCTCTTGAAGTTCCTCATCATTTATATCTTCTCCTAATTCCTTTGCTACACGCTTTAAATTCCTAAATGAAATAGTACCCGTGTCGTCATCATCAAACAATTTAAATGCTTTTGCAATTTCTTCTTTTGGATCTCTCGCTGCAATCATTACACTCATAAGTTTTGTAAATTCATCAAGATTTATAGTGCCTGTATGGTCTTTGTCAACCTCTGCAATAATTCTCACTAATTCCTCCTTACTTGGCTCGAATCCTAATGCTAGCATAGCATATCGTAGTTCTTTAGTTTCAATGCTACCGGACTCATCGCAATCTAGCAGCTCAAATGCGTCTTTTATGTCTTGTTTCATAGTCTCTGTGATCAAAACCTTTTTTGTTTGGCATTTTCTCCAAGCAGCAGCCATATCACAATGTGTTACACTCAGACACGGACAGTTTTTGTCATCAGTAGAGTACTCATTCAATATTCACAGCACACACGTAAACAACATATAAAATAATTAACACCACAGAACCAAAGAGTGAAAAAACAGAGTTCTCCTTTCATTTGTTGCGCAATTGTTGGGTTTATATTGTATTTCCTCTTTAGACCCTTTTTGAAAGAGATTTTCATCAATAAACAATTTAAAAAGGTATTTTATTTCAGTAGTATATTCTTTTAAATTTTATTTATTCTCGCTTGGCATTTCTGCTTTTCAAAATTGTTGATGTGAGGTTTGTATAACATTATAGGATCAATCATCCTGATTTCTATCAGCACGCTTCCGGTATAGACATGTTAGATTGTCAGGTAAAATGAGCTTTACAAGTAATAGATGGCACTGCTGTGTGTATGTAAATTAGTTTTGCGACTTTCACACTCACCCAACCTTTATAAATGAGATCTCTAAGAAAAAGAATTCACAATGTGTGACGAATTGCAACCTGACTCTAATAATATGAAGTACTTAATGAAAAAACAAACATTTATATATTCATGTCAAATGCAAACCGCAACATTAGGACAGCATTGTTAAAGTATATTATTTATTATTATTATTATTATTATTATTATTATTATTATTAGCAGTACTGTACATTTTCCTTGCAATGTTTCCAGTATATATTGCTGTGTGACGATGAGAAAACTCATATAACCAGTTGAGAAGACCAGAATACGGCATACAGATATCTTCGTGCTAACCACACGAACCCTGTAACACATGGCTGTGAGGCCGGGCCGCTGCTAACTACGTTAGAGTAATAATATACCACTATAATGTGGCTTTGTCAGCTTCACACTGGCACCACCACCACCGTAAAAAAATGGAAACCATAATAAGTCGTTTGTACAGGATAGTTCCATCAGAATTTTCGTTTTTACTACAAAAATAATTAAGATACATCCATTTTAAAGTGGCAGCGGGAGCCTCACGCTAAAACACAATACCTGTCACTACCACACGCCAAAATATTGGAACCATTCTAAATCGTTTGTGCCAGATTTTTCACCATAATATTCGTTTGTACCAAAAAATAATTAAGTTAAGGGGTCAACTGCACCCTGGCACTGCCACCACCGTAAAAAAGTTTTAACAGCTGTATAAAAACGCCGATTATGCGCATCTGCGCAGAGGATTTCGGCAGATGATGCAATATTCGATACAATATTAAGTGGAACATGTATCTAATATGTGAGATTTTCATCTGATGTTGACTTGAAAACCCTTCTAGAATTGACGCTCCAAATCTTGGCAAATTGTTTTCTTTAATAAACATAATGCAAAGTATATCAAGTTCAGAAAAGATATAGGGAACAATACTTTCCAAAAACAAACATCTACTTGCATGTATTTAATTGTGTTTATAGTCATAGTATAAGCAATTTTCTGTAGCATTTCACAGTATTTGTAATATATCAACGTTCATAAAAATGTAATGGTATTTTATGAGCGATCCGGGTTTCAAATACAGTTACCCGTCTATGTTTGAAGTAAAAGTCAATTTGTTCCTCAGAGATTATTAATAAGAATTTGTAAACATTTCGTTAGGCGCACATGGTTCTAGCAGACCCATTGAGTATTAAGAACCCAATATCCCGCCGAGTAGAAGGTGTAAGCTTGCGAGATCTGGTACATCCTCCTTTAAACGATTTGGCTTCTGGCAGGAAGGTCACCACCAGATGAATCGGAGGGTGATGTGTCGCGGGGCCTCTTTTTCCTCTGACGTGCGCCGCCTGGGATTGCCAGACCCCCGCATCCATAATGGTGACAAGTGCAGTTCGCAGAAGGACTCGCGGCCGGGCCGATACGATGAGTAATCTTCTTAACTTACATACGTGGTTCCTGTGTTTGTAGGTGTGTGAATTAAATTGTATATTCCCCTTTTTATATCATATGAGTAAGTTCTTTCACCTTTAGACTGGAAATGAGGTAGAAAAGATAGAGAACTTCATTTGCAAGATGATGTTGGTAATAAATAATTTGAAGACAAAATTTCCGATTGTGAATAGGAAGAGAAATGTTAAATAAAAGTCTGTAAATTTAGAAATGGATTATAAAGTAGGAAAAAGTTTTTTGAACATTGCGCCGGACCGTAATTTATTCACAGAACAATCTGGTACAAACCAGGTACAAACGATTGAGTATGGTTTCAAATGTGTTTATGGAGGGTGACGTTGCCCGTGTGAAGTTGGCACCGCCATCTTATTATTTTTATTACTTTTTTTGTACAAATCGGTATTCTGGAGGGCAAATTAGGTACATACCTTTTAGAATAGCTTTGAAAATGTTTGCGGTGGTAGCGGTGCCAAACTGGCATTGCCGACTTCACGCCGCTCTATATTTATTACTAGTGGAACAGTGCGGTACAAACGAGGTACCAACGGATTGAAGAGGTTCCAATGTTTTTTCCGGTGTGAGTAACGGGGCTGATGTTTGTGTAGGCGTGAGTCCCCCACCACCACAATGGAATGGACATATCTTATTTTTTTGTTCAAACACACTTCTCGTGGACCAATCCGGTACAAAAGATTTAAAATGGTTCTAATTTTTTGTGGTGATTGTAACGAAGTTGGTGTTAAGGGTAGCGTGAGGCTCCCCACATCATTTTAAAATGATTGTTTTGGTACAAACGAAAACTCTTGTGTAACAATATGGTACAAACGAAGTACAAAAAATTTACAACGGTTCCATTTTTTACGCGAGTGGCGGTGTCAGTGGGAAGTTGGCACCGCAATAAGGGAACGTGCTGTGTCACGTAAGTGATTTTGGTACAATGTTATCGTGGACCTAAGCGGCTACAAACGAGGTACAAACGGAAGGTAGTGGTCTCAGAGGTTTTCGCTGTAGTCGTGGTGCCAACTTGACGGCCATCGCCGGAGGCGCGCACGGCTGCGTCCGGGGTGCCCAAGGCGGAGTCACCCTCGCCCTCGCCCGCGCCCTCGCCCTCGCCCTCGCCCTCGCCCTCGCCCTCGCCCTCGCCCTCGCCCTCGCCCTCGCCCTCGTCCGCGCCATCGCCGACCCGCGCTGTTTATTTATCCGCGATCGTCTGTTTGCTCCCGCCGGTCGCCCCGCGCTCGTCTTCGCCGATCGGCCGAGTTTATCTCAGAGCTGCCTGACTCCGCAGCGACTGGCGGTTGTCTTAGGATTCGCATCCCGACGGTGGCGGAGTTCCCACATTAGGCATACAATTATGTCGAACACACCCGCTGCACAGCGTGTAATTTTAGACATCTGCTGAAAAAAAACTTCTGAAAAATCAAAGTTAACAGTGAAAATCGGACAAATGTCACCTTTATAAGAGAATTGGGCGTATAAAGAAAAAAAAATAGAGAAAGACATTTAAAGAAAAAAATAATAATTTTTGAGAAAATTTTGAATGCCTCCGAGGCTTCGTAAAACTGCAACCAAAAAGTAATTTTTGACAACTCTCTCACGTCAATATTTTCATTAACAGCGATTTGTATACATTATTAAATTTGTTGTGCTTCAAATGATGTTTTAAAATGTGTCTAGAAAACTCAAATCTTTTCTGTAAAATTTTGCTCTAAATTTCGCATTTTCAGAAACGACGAAAGAATTAAAACTAAAAATAAATAACTCAAGTATTTTTATGCAGAGATACAGTAGAAAACTGTGAGATTAAAGTATGTTTGCAGTCTAGACCATAGTCTAGGCTACAATTGAATACATAACGTGTCCCTCAAAAGTTGAAAATTAAATACACCCCAGATATTAATCACAGGCTTATCGCTCCCCTAGCAATGTTTTCCTCCAAACACACATTGTTGCAATCTGCTCTTCTCCCATTTTGTCTCGCGCCCACACACTTCCCCCCGCCCTCCAGTGATCTCCGAGAGCCTCCGTCGCGCCCCCTCGTCTCGTGCGAACGCACGCAATCACACGTCGGGGGGCGCGATTCCGAGAAAGCTTCCAGTCGCGCGCGTTCGTGCAAAGAAATGTGATCGTATTGACGCGAAGGAGGAGACGCCTCTTCAATTCCGCCGCGCCGCGCCGCGCCGCGCCCGGGGCATTCACGGCGTTGTCAGTCGGTTACTACGCTCGTTGACCTCGTCGCAAGCGCCTTTGCACATGGCGATACCTCACGCAACGGCACTGGGTAGACATGTTAAATACGGTAACGTTACTTGCTTCAATCGTACGACGCCTCGAATATCCCATAATTTTATTATTTATGAAATCTCTGTATTATTTAATTTTCTAGTGTCATTTGATTGATTTAGAACTTATTTGTCGTAGTGAATGAAATCGTTTATCCTCAAAGGAAAATAACAGTCTTCAATATTTTCACTGTAATCAAATTTAATTTTTCTCATTATTAGCTAAGCTTTGGTAAGTTGTTTGATAGATGTATTCCCTTCTCTATTTAAACATATATTTAAAAACATTCGTCTTATCCGACAGTCTGTATACGATGTTTATTTACAGTTTATGTATATTTAAGCTTCGTCTCGTAGATAAAATGGCACATTATTGAATCGAATGCGAACAAGTCAGTGTTATCATTAAACTCATAGACAACAGGCAAAATACCTGCGAAAACTAAAAATGAGATCAGTAAATATGAAAATTTGCACATGACAAGTTGTTAAAACAAGTTCTCATGGTCATCAGTAATGAACACTCATCCATCCACGTTTATGAAAAAATTAACTAAATTGCCCCTATTGGCATCTAGTGCCACTTGCAAGATAAATACTTTTTTATTAGTTTTACTATTGCTTATATATCCAATATTGCGGAGTACTACAAATTGTTTTAATTGCTTAAATCCGAAACGCTCCTCCATTAATGTCGCAATATCTGAGGCACCTAAACTGACGCAGCCCTCTTGCTGCATGGCACGGCCATTTGCTTTCGCCTCTCAATGTGCAGCGCTGTGTTGCCACTTCTCCCTCGGGGGCCAAGCGCGGCCGCAGCCCCCATCCCCCCGGCCCGTGAACGCGTAATACCAACCGCAAAGTTTCTAATAACGTATTAGCAGGACTTCTGGAATTAATTCCACAAAGGTTTCATAATCAAGTCGCCGCTGGGGACCCGCGCTACGCGCCGCCTCCCAGACAGAAGCGGCGAGTGGGCCGGCGGCGAGGCGCGCTTGGCGTATTGAGTGCCCCTCTGGAGCACAGAAGCACACTTTTCTGTCGTTTTACAACGCGTTCACTTTCTCGCCTCAAGGGCTACACATTTAAGTAATGAACAAAGTGTCAAATGAAAGTACTCATTATGGGTCTTTGGCAGTTTGCTAAGCCGCAATTGTTATTGCTGGGTCATATTAATATCAAATTATTTAAATTAAAAATTAGTTTGTTCTTAATAAGGAAATGTTGTTAACTCTTTTAGTAACTCTGTATCAATATTACAGAAAGAAGCGTAGTTAAAAATGAAATATTACCTACACAAAAAGGGATACTATTGGTTCAATATGCACTTAACCCAAATTGAAACCAAAGGCAAGTGAAAAAGTCTCTTTGCACGCATGGAAGATACATAAAATTATAATTGATAGTATCTTGTATGTGGTTATGCGTTTGTTGGTGCGCAATTAATTACTCCACTGTTTTACATATCCCTTACACTTATGTGTTGTATTAACATATCACAATATGGAATAATGGGTACTCAAGAGTATTACCTTAGTACGCAGCTTTGTAATTCATACAGCAACTGCAGGAAAATTGTATGAATATTTTTTTGTTTGCAAAAGAAATACACTACATTCCGAATTTTAATAAAGTAACCTTAATTCTGCATATTTGAAAAGCAAAGCTTCAAGTTGTAGTAATAACTGTGTTAATTACACAGTATGTGTTCAATGCTCTTAATAAGTGAAGTCAAGTTTTGTAGATGACTGAGTATGGTAAGGAGTTCTAAAAGTTTTGTATAGAATGAGTTCACCATAGAGTATGGTTGAAGATAGTCTTTTAATCATTCACACTTTTAGTAAACATCGAAGTAGAATAATAACAGTTGTTTTAAAATAAAGTGATATTATAGATGGAGATTGAAGATCTGAAGATATAATATACACACATAAATAATTATGTAAAAAGTTTCAAACTTGATATTGTCTTATATCGTCGCATGTTCCGAAAGGAATTTCTTCATGTTGCTTTCATGTTTTGAATATTAATGTTGATAATTAATAAATACACCACGGTACTTAAAGTTTTTATTCTTTTAAACATATGATTTTTTCAGAGATTTCTCTTATTGTTCACTTGAATGATAAGACTGTTTTTAAAGTGTCTACAGCCATATGTCAACGGTTTTGCTTCTATCGTTAGACAATTTATTAATGTTCAGTTTCTGTATTGTTCTTTATATAGCAAGACTCTACTTTCTCTGTTCTCCGTAACTCATATCCAGATATATTATTTAATGATACATTTCGGGCTTTAAAGCAATTTCTTATTCTAATAATCGATAATTTCCGATAATTTATTGATTTTTAGTGATTCTGTTCATGTCAACTGCTAAGGTCATTAAACCCGTAAGTGCAGTGCATGTTTATTCCTCTGTAGTTGGCAGTGTTCTTCTCCCGCTGTATGGCGAGATCGGGAACCGACCTGTCGTCGGCTAGCGGGTTTTGTCCGCAACCAGCGGGCACGGAAGGTTAAGGGAAATACTGCATGGTCCGTAGCCCGTTTGTTAGGGCACTGCACCGGCATTTACCTGATTGATAGGAGAAACCACGGGAAAGTACCGATCAGAGCAGCCGGCCGCTAGATTTCTCCTCCAGAAAGCGATTGAATTCGACCTAGCTAACAAGCTAGTATCGAAAATCCTGCTACAGTAGGGAATTGAGCCTAGAACCTCCGGTCAGAGACACCGAAGTGACATCAGTTGTTGCCCTGAGCCATTTCTCCCTGTATATATAATTTTCAAACACTAGATTACTTTTCCGTCATACCAGCAAGTTACCTCCTGCACTCGAGAGGGAAACCTAGCGCGCAATCGTCAGAGGAAGGCGAGGAGTGGGGGGAAAAGGGAACTGTGACCTCCTCGCGCGGCGGGAGCCCGTCACCCCGCCCCCGCCACTGATTTAGTGTTCTTTTAATTGTTTGAAACTGGTCGTCGTTATTAAAACTTCCCTCTCGCGCGCGCGGAGACCGTCTTGTGTTTACAACTGCAAATCGTTGTTCCGAGAGAGAGAGCAGCCTCTCGGCGGAGGATGTGTTTCGGGAACTCGTTCGCGACAAGGCGGCCCGCCCCCGCCCCCGCCCCCTGCTCCCTCCCCCTGCTCCCTCCCCGCCCCTGCCCCCGCCCCGCCCCCGCCCCGTCCCTGCCCCCACCCCCCCCCCTGCCCCCCCCCTGCCCCCTGCCCCTGTGCCCCCCTGCCCCGCCCCCCCTTGCCCCCCCGGCCCTCGCCCCCGCCGCGCCGCGAGGAGGTCCCCAGGAAATAGTTGCGCGGGCGACTCGTTCGCCGTGGCGTAATGAACGAATTGTCAAAGTCGCGCGTAGTTGGTATGCGCCGGCCGCGGGACGTGGCGTTCGTGGAGCGGCGCCGCTCGGCTTTGACTGCCCCCTTCAAGGGGCCCTCGGAAGCTGAGACAATCTGCGCCTTAATTAGCACTCGAAATTCGCTCCACGACCGCCCGGCCGCGCCTCTCCCAGAGACTGGTCACTCGAGAAACAGCTCGGGCCGGCAAAAATTAAACTTATTGTTGCGAGTGAGTCACTTCACTTCAAAGCCTTGTCTAACCATCCATCATTCTGCCTGACCGCTCCCTCGTTTAAAAACGTTTGCAGTGAAACTACCCATCGTTTGGTTTTGTGTTCTTCAAAATGTTTAATCTACATAGTATTTATTAATAATGTGTGAAAATGATTAATGTTTCCTACCATTTTACTCCATTGTGTAAATTTTCCCTTTCTTGTGAATCTTCTCATGGAGGAAAATATAAAAATCCATGGTATGTAATCTGATAGATGGAATTTCTCACATTGCACTTATCCTCAACGAAAAAGAAATTGCTGCGCGACAACGTGGGACCAACCTCAGACAAAAATTCATTGATAAATGTATTAAATATTGTTTGTCACTTTCTAAAATGTGGCGAAAAAGGTCGAAAATGGGGTACGTATGGAGTTTGTGACACCTCTGAACTGATTTTAAAAACTTTTTTATTGGTGTCGATGTTGTTCTGGCATAGAAGAGTCGACTGCCATTTAATATTTTACGTATATAGAATATCTCAGAATGTTTAGAGCTTGTAGAGAGGTTAAAAATTATCCCTTTTTTCTACAAACATATTGCGGGGAATTGCACATAAGGGAGTAATGTGCAACCGATTCACTACGTCACCATCTTCACAGTTCCACTCACAAAAATATCAGTGTTGACATACGCGCTCGTATCATTAAAATTGTGTCAATGACCCGATCCATTACGTAATTTTTTACTTTCCAACACATTTTCTGTTCAGCTTCGATCTTTTAATACCTTGGCAAAAATATATTTTGATCGCGGATCTAAAACTTAATAGGTCCTATCCCAGCTCCGTCTCCCTAGTTTTCCATTATTTGCTCAGTCTATTGTCAACAACAATATTATGCGGAATGCGCACAATTGCGTCTCTCTTTGTCTGGTCGGCATATCTCGAATTTTAGTATCGAATTCTGTCTATTCCTACTGGTCAAATTCGTTTTTGCGTTCCATCTGTTGATTCCTTGCTACTGTCGTAATTAATTTACTTATTCAATCTTACTCTCACGGAAATTGCTCTTGTGCCCATCATATTTAGCTTATTCTGTAACAATGGTCTTTACATTCCCAAGTATTGTTTCCACACGCGTTAACTCACATTTTACTTATAATGTCTTTGTCGTCACTTTCCGTCGCTATTGTTGTTTTCGTCATGGATTTCATTTAATGATGTAAATTGCTCACAATTTTAGTGGATTGAAGTTTTGTATTGACACGGGAACAATCAATTTAGTCATACTATCCATTTGATATAATATAATATCGCACTATCCATGTAAAATAATTACACTATTATAATTTATGAAGAAATATTCATATTTGTCTACCTTTAACTGAAATTACGTTTGCTATAATTTTTTCTTGTGGTGTGCAAGAGGAGGTACTATTAAAATCCCAGAAAGTATATATGGGCCATTTCCTTCTTGCAAAACAATTCTCGGATGCTTCAGTGAGAACGAGGATTCAGATCTTACAGATAGTTTTCCGAGAAGTTCGCCGAACGCTCAGTAGAATGCGCGGAAATCTTCGGCTTCGCATCTGCGTGCAGAGGGAGGGGAGAAGAGGGAGCGAGGGGGTGGGAGGCGCCGGGGTTGGCACGGCGGCGCGGAGCAGCCCTGCGCAACGAGGCGGGCGCATTCATGAACTTGGCTGAATGGGACGACTTTCCACTCGCTTACTTTGGTCTCGCAGGCGCCGCCGCCAAAGGCGCCTTCTTGCCTGTCCCCTCCTTGGAACTTCCCCGCCCTGCTTCGCCCCGCCCCGCCCCGCGCCGCACTGCCACGCAACTACCCCTACTACACTCGCTTGCTTCCTCTCTTGTCTGAAACTCCTCCGGCGCTCCAACATTTCCCGTGTCCGGCACGTATGGAACTCTCTAACGTGGCTCTGTTTGGGTACAAACCTTGATATCAGGACGTTGGAACTAGAATAGACCATGCCCACCGAACATCGGCCTGGGTAGTGTAGCCCAGCTGCGGTTCCTCGCATAACCTCATTTTTCTACCGTCTTCTGATTGCTTCTGCTAGAAATACATTTAGATCCATCTTCATCTGGAGGAATGCTGGAAAACGGCTCAAACATTTTTATTGGCCCGCTCTGGTTCTAACCGACTCAAATACCCTCGTATCAATCCCACCCAGATTGTTTGTTTGTTTCTTGCCATCTGCCATCTGTACATCTTCCTGTATTCCGGCATCTCCACAGTTTTCGAACTCCACTTTTCCTCCGGTACTAGATCTTTATATTCCAATCTTTCCAGCTTCATTCGTTGTGTCCAGTTCTTCGAGTACGAGTAAATATTTTTACCCATCCTTTGTCCATCCCTCTTACTCCATCGTTTACTGTAGCCACTCTTCCACGAATCCCTCCCCGTTAACATATGTCATAGCTTCCATCCTTATTTCTACATGCTGTTTTGTCCGCGTCCTTCTGTAGCTCGTTTTTCCACCCATCCTTTTGACCTTTTGTTCTTCTCCACTTCCTCTCTATCTCTTCATAATTCGACAGTATCTCAAATTATCCCGTATTTTAAAATACATCTACCTATTATCTCCTCAAGTTATATATCACATCGAAAACTCCACCACACCCCCCTTAGATGCAACTTTATTCTCGAGCACGTGATCACATTCAATATATTCTCCTTCGCTTCCAATGCAACAACACGAACACTTCGCGCCAAGTTATCGTGCCAAGGGCTTACACCATCACCATTTCCTCCTTTCGCCAACTTGTTCACGTCCTGTGCTCTCAAGGCTTCCTCTACGTCTTACATCCTCCTTCCACTACAGTTCGCCTTACGTGACTTCTGCTCAAACGTTCTCTCTCTACTTTTGCAGGAGCGTATTCTTCCTTGTACGGAGTGGAGGAGAAGAAAGTCAAAAATAGACGGTAACCTAACTTGACATGAAGGGTACTTTTAACAGCTCTCAAAATCATTACAAATTTTGGGACTTCGCAAACTTATTCGAGGCGTAAAGAAGTTAACTTCTATCAGGCATTTCAGAAGTTTCTTGTCTTCTCCATTTCTTACATTTGGTCCTTGTCTATCTTGCTCATTTCTCGAAACAAAGAGTAGAAAATAATTAAACTATCTACGATTAATTTAAAATAACGCGGTGATTTATATTATTGCGTAAATGAATCTTCACTTAAATAATAAGAACTTCTTCAGTTTGCACTTTTTTCGTGCGTTTTTATACTAATGACCGAAAGATAACATTTTATTTTAAATTACTACTTATTTTAAAGCTTTGAATTCTGTATTGTATATTGAGACAAACTCAAGTCCTGGCCTCGTGTCAAGAAAGAAGAAAAATCAAATTTGAAAGGTCTGCGCGTGTTCCTGCTTGAAACCGTCGCTCGCAATGAAACAGTCGACTGGCGCGGAACGAAATCATCTTTCATTGGCCCCCACAATGCTCGCCAATCCAGAATTTAGAGTCATGTAATGGGAAATGCAGAAATCGCTTTTAGTCAACCGTGAAAAACGAGGGCAACAGTCAACGTGAAAGAAGAGGAGAGTCTGAGAATTTTCTTTTTGAATTGGTTTTAAGGTCCTTTAATTGTTTATGCAGACATAAATTCACATATTTTTTTATTTAAAATCGCACTACTTTTAGACCTACGTTTCGAAGGTCATTGGCCTTCATCTTCAGGGTCTTTTTCAATTTTTTTCGTTTATGATAATTATTTTATGATATAATTTTCTAAAGATTGAAATTGACTAAAATATGTGTAATATTTCGTGTGAGTTTGATATATCAATAATGTTTTTGTACAATATACACAGCCTCAAATGACTTTAAATAAAAATGTATTATGTGAATAAATGTCTACCTAAAAAATTCAAGGACCTTCAAACCAATTCTAAAATAACATCAAGAAAAGCGAAATTATTCTCAATAAATAATTTTAAAATTTTCTTTCAAAACAACAAGAGTCGTGAAAAATCGATCGAGCGTTAAAGACGGAGAATCGTGAGAGAACTACGGTGCTATGACAATCGGAAAAGGTCGGCGCTAGTAACGTTCGTCGGGTTTAAGACGTGCGCCTTTCAGAGGAAGAGAAAAAACCGTTAAAAATCGTTACGTAGTAATCATATTCATGAAGTGACAGTATCAATAGCTCACTACAAAAATTTAAATATAATAAATGTACATTATTTCACAACACTTTGCCAGATGACATTAAATGATTAAATTCGATACAAAAGTTGAAGTCCAAAGTAAAATATTTTCTGCTGTACAACTGTTTCTATGCAATTAGAAACTGTACCGATCATCTAAAAAAAAGAAGTATTAATTTTAATAATGACATTTAATGTATTATATACCATTTGGATTGTATAATTGAAAAGAACCTGTAACAAGTATTGTATTCAGCTTCTGGGTCAGTGACTCCCATCTCGATCAGGTTTTCCTCCAGTTTCCCTGATCCTCGAGCAAATTCTGAAATGGCCCCTTGCTTTGCTTCGGAACATAAATGGAACTTCAAATTCATTTCTTGCCATAGCACGTCACTCACAGTTTTCAACTGTTTTTGACGTAAATAAATAAATAAAAAGCGGTCAATTTGAACATTCTCTTGTGGCTTAAGTTTATCGTGAAATAGTGGATCTGAACTGTGGAATCATCTCATAAGATATTCTTAACGCACTCGTACAACAATAGTACAGTGCAATTACGAACAATGTCGACCAAGTGAACGGTGCGACCTTCGCCTGTGATCGGGTGCCGAGCGCTGACGCTGCCAGACCTTGTGCCGATTGGTGAGGCGAGGCCCAGAACGAGCTACCGACGCGCTGCCGGACGGAGGGACCGACGTTTTTTGAACCCCGGAATACCTCTCTCCCCCCACTTCTTTGCCATCAGTTGAATTAAGAATAAATGATAGGAACGAACGCTTTAGGCAAAATATGGTAACCAGAATGTTCGCTCCCGTGTAATAGAAACTATTTTGCATCGAAAAAGGAACAACAAATTTGACGCAAAATTCCTTTCGTCAAAATAATCCAACTCCCCACTCCTCTCGCAACTAGCGAAGCAAGGGCTCAAGAAAACTTATGCGGGTGATACCTTCAGCGGAGAAGTCACCGCGCGCCGCCCGCGGCCTTTCGGTCGTGCTCACCACGGCGCCCACTCTCACCGACCTGTGAGGCACCGTGTTTCCAAAGATGCCTTCAATCGCCGACGCGGACTCGTGAGTACCCGTGCCACAAAGTGTGAGGGAAACATTTGAACAAAAAGTTAGTAACAGAATTCCTGAAATATAAAGTAATTTACCATTCAGAAATTCAGAGAAGTTAAAGTCAATCAAGAGCGTATAAATGGTGAACTTTGTTGTGTAAATACCAGAAGTTTGTCAGAGACTGAATTAAAGGACTTTGATGAAAAGTTTGTACAAAGTTAATTTATTAATTTTTACTTTGTTTAATACAATTTCATACTTGTGGTTCGTAGTTTATAAGAGTGAATATTTTTTGGGTTTGTGTAACATGAGCTGATAATAATCGAATACCTGTGCTTTGCTATTCAAAAGAAACTAGCTGGTAATAAGATTGATCAATAAGAAGAAAGAGTTCAAAATATCATGAACCTAGGAAAGGAAAGTAATTTACTACATATACTGGGAAAAAGATTTATCCAACAATAAAATTCCAAAGTTTCATTACCGTTGTACGTTGATAACGTGATAGAAGATTCTGATGAAGAATAAGGATAAACAATAAAGTTAATGGAAATTCAAAGTAAGGAAGAATGTTTAGAGGAACAAATAGATTTTCTTGTTCTTAAATTAAGAATAAAAAATAAAATTAAGAGGAATAAATAGCTTTCTTTGATTAACAATAGAAATGGTATTCTAGTGTGCTTAGTGTTCTAATTGAGCATTTGATATGAGTACACGAAGTGAATTCCGTACTGTGTTTGTTGTCTTTTAAGGATATATTATCTTTTTTTTTTCAAATAAAAAAACCTAGTTGTAGACTTGTATGTTTTTCCTTGAAAAACATTTTCCTCAACAGTGCCCTGTGGGATATTAGTAGACTAACTCCACAGACAGTACAAAACCTAGAGGAAAAATTGCAGAAAAACTGACACAATCTAAAGCAGCACAATACCTGATTAAACTATAATTGTTGTAAATAGATTTTAAATTGTATCATTTGTATAATAGTGTTATATAGTTTTATTTTGATTGTATTATCTCTGTAAAAGAATTTTAAACAATCTGAAAAATCCAAGCAGGGCAGAGTATAAAATGAAAATACAACTTGGTACAAGTGTAACATGAAATAATTATAGCCGTTGTCATTGCCAACAATAGTATTTAATATAAGAGCAGCTTTCGATGGCTTAGCCACCATCATCAGTTGTCTGCTGGATTGAAGCCACAAAACGACTACTTTCGTTAGTAGTCGTTTTGTGGTAGTCGAGGTAGTCGTTTTGTGGCTTCCATCCAGCAGACAACTGATGATGATGGCTAAGCCATCGAAAGCTGCTCTTATATTAAATACTATTGTTGGCAATGACGACGTCTATAATTATTTCAGGAAAAATGCCAACGATAACGCACCACAACACCTATACAAGTGTATTAACTAGTAAGGGCACGCACAATTGAGTAATGTAATGGGTTGCTATGGAAGCAAGTTTATTTCGGGAGAGGCTAGCTTGAGTTTGAAAGAGATTAAATAATGACAATTATGTTGTGATATTTAAAGAATATATCCCAATAAGTAGAGTCTTCTAGTCATTAGAAGAGTGTCGAACTCTTGGTTAAAGTATTAGTTATAATTAATCGTTGGTTCAACAATTCAGAACAAAATATTGATAGGAGCGGAGCAGGTAACAGTTAGCCGATTGATTAGCCATCCAGGACTTTCAAAAAATATATTTTACTTTTGGTGGAACTTTATTTGGCAATATACAAGAGGGAGGAGAACGGACAGAGATGTGGGGCAAGTGGAAAGCAGGGGCAGTTGAAATTCTTGGAAATATCCGTGATCGCGTAATAGTAATTATACTGTATTTTTGTTTTAATATGTATAAATCGATACACATTATGTAATTTATTTTTCCCTTTCCAATAAACTGTTTAAACCTCTTTGTTTTTAAATAAAATCAGCATTATCCTATAAATGGCTAATCTTTTTTTAAATTAAGAAATATCAAAATTAAAGTTACACCATTCCTTTCATGATGAATATCTCCTTATAATAATGTTGCGGGTAAGACGTATTACCTGGATTGATGTATACCAATATAGATACCAATAGGAATACCAATGTGTGTTTATGTTCACCTCTTGCTCCATTCTGCGAGCTCAAAAATCTAATTGTCTCCACCAAATATTCCAAAAACGAAACGTTTTGAAAATTCAGATAAACAAGAACCCCAACATTCTTTTACGCGTTCTTTAAAGAAAAAAATCAAAGAAACAATTTAAGGACAAAATTGTAGTGTGTTTTGAGAAAATGTTCTTAGTATAATTTGTATTTGACCCAGAAACTACGTGAAAACCACTCGTTTTTTTTTCAAAAAGTTGTACACGGCATTTTTTTAAAGAGCTAATTTTATGAAACAAACTTTGTTTAAGGCAAAACTTATTTAATTTTGTAGTTTTGAAATGTTAGCTCTTTGAAATATTCGAAAATACGGAGATTCACCGAAAAAGGATCTAGAATAACACTTTTTAACGTCTGTTGATAGATATGAGGAGAAAATTTAAAGAGAAAATAGAAGCAGTTTTTGAGAAAAATGTTTTAAAAAAATAATTTTGCTTATACGGTTTTTGAAAAAATTATATGAAACTACACAATTTTCTATTTTTTGGAACCAAGGAGCCCTTACCCATGGGTTTTAATCAAACGAGTGAGGGAAGTAATCTGACATATAATAAAATATTTTTGATTCGTGCTTAATGCGTTGCCGTACCGTTCATCCGATTGCCATTCAACTTCGTCAACTTATTGCTTCCATTTCCGGAAAGACTATAGACATAGTACGATGGGAATGTGCAAATGCCTTCAGGTGCTGCAATTTATGCCACGGTGCTCTCTATGCAAACCGCCGCACACTGTACGATTATTAGGATGTCTTCATTGCGTATTCTGCCCCTGCAATTGAGAAATTTCTACCGGGAGAGAGGTATACAAGGAGAGACAGAGAAAGATAGAGACGCAGAGAGAGAAACAAATAACAAACAGAAACAGAGTCAGAGAAAGAGAGAGACATAGAGAGAAAGAGACAGTGATAGATGGGGAGAGAGACGGAACCACACTCGCGAGGAAATCTTTTAAAATTTTGGCAGAGTGTAGCATAAAACGTGATTAACAGTTACTTGACCAGTAGCTTGTGACGTGTAGTACATTTCAATAGCCAAGCATTGCCGGATCCGCAAGTTTACTGTATATAAGAACATGATTTATCCACGTTTTCATTACCGGGGCCGGGCTACAAGAGTTTTTCTGCCAAAAATCGGACCTTTTTCGGCACACGATCATAATATATTTTCTTCTTAAGTTCGTAAAAAAGTAAAAGTAGTATTAGAGTTGATCCGTTTCGAAAGCAGAAAACGAGGAAGGCCGTCATCGATTCGACAATGAAGAATAGAAGATGTATGGCCGAAAAAAAAGTGGTGGCATGAAGAGTGCGAGAGTGCGATTCATTAGAAGTAAGTAGCAGAAAATAGAATTATGCTCACGTTGAGGCCTTCAAACTTCGCAAACGTCAAGTCTTCCAAGTCCGAAATTATTATTCTGATGTAATTTTCTCTTTTAATATTTTCACCGGCGTTTTACCTTTCACAAATGCTTCTCAATCATGAGAAAACATTAGTTTTAATGATTAAGATGAAAACATTTATTGCATACAAGCATAATATAATTCGTAAATATTTCTTCCGATTCGAACTTCACAACTAATATAAATAACTTTTACTTGTATAAGAAACTTATGTCGTTTTCCGAATAGAACAACCACCGATGTGATGTTTTTGTGTCCTTGGAGGCGTCGGGGTGGCCCAGAGTGTCATTTAAGATGCAGCTCCACTTGGAGTGCTTTAGCTCATGGCCTGCTTCCAACAGCTCCCGTCCCGGGACGCGAACGGAGGACCTCGGCGCATAACTCATGAATACAAAGAGGCGCATTAGCATCTGCTAAGGCAATCCTTGCCTCACGATTATGCTCTTAATACGAAGCTCTAATAAGTTCACCATCTTAATATCCCAGCATCTTTATGAAACTGGAACTTGGGTTCTAGTCTAACTCGTGTTAAATTTTCTGAAAGCTATCTGAGAATGCTGTGTGTCTAGAAGTTGAATGCAGAACGTACTTCTTAGAGCACGTTCATAAAACGTGCTGAGAAAGGGAGGTAATAATATGTTTATTATGTAGTTACTCCTGTACATTTTCAAGTTTCATTTGACTAATTTTACCATTTTGAAAACTGTTTTTCCTCTGATTCTATTACTTATTCTTAAATAATATTTAGATTCAATATTTTTTGTGAACAATAAAAATGAAATCAAAACGCAAATAAGAAGGAACAAGAGTGAGTTTTAATTTATCAGAAAGTTGAACTTGTATATTAATGTTATATACATTTAACCCTGCGCATTTCAGCACAATTGTAAAATCGAAATACTTTTAATTTTTCAAGAGATGTATAATATTTTTTGGCAGCTGACCAGGTCATTCTGGCTGAAGATGAATAATATATTAAATGCATATTGACGAAGTTAGTAGAAACAGAACAAATGGGGAACAAGTGATGTGCAAGATTAATGGGAAATCTGGAAATAATGCAGAACCTGAATTTGTGAAGACATTGAAGTACCTGGAAGTGACTCAAAGCATATGGATCTGAGAAGAGTGGCAAATTAAAGAGCAAAATTAAGAAGTGCGATGTAAACATGAATTACAATTTTGAGCAATGAGAGTTGCTATTAAATAAGATTAAAATTAAATTATCTCTATACGATTTTGAAGTTGAATAAAAATTTAGTATTATATTGAGATTTACCAGGTCGCTTCATTACTGCAAATAATATATTTTCATCCCATAATAATTTCTTAAGTCAAAGATTAATTTGGTTATTTAATCTATTTTTAAACATTTTTTTATTTGAGAGAAACCCTTCAACGCAAAGGAAACTGAAACTGAAAACTTGTAAAAAACTACAGGTGCTACAAATATTTTCTCGCATTATTGAGAACTGTGACGCAATATTATACCATTGCAACTTCTTCCCTTCTAACACTACTGCATTTTTTTTACAAGGGCTGGGGAAAATCTTCCAAGATACTGCGAGGCTCTCACTCTGCAGCGTATGGGATTCCCGTTAGCCTTTGCCTACCCACTAAAAACCCCTCCTATTCCTCCGATTCCCTTCTCGCGGAACCGCGGTCAGACATTAATTACGGGAATGGCAGATCGGCTTATCACCCAGTTCTCCTGGGACACCCTAGTGCAGTACCCTAGTGACGATGGTACCAGAAGTCACTACCTACAGGAGTCGGTAGAGTTATTTCCTCTCCTCAGCGAAGCGTGTGCAGTGAAAGAACACACGCTCCACTTATTCAACCAATGGGTCACAGGTTGGGCATGAGGAGTCATCGTCCAACCGGAATCGGAGTTGGTACGCACGGTTGCACCCATGCCCCGTTAAAAACTGGGTCAAATAATGATCCACATCTCCGTGTTTCCTTTGGGCCCACTTCGTTGCGTCAGGAATAAGATTGAATGTCCATTTTCCAGTGTATGATAGAATCCATCGCCGTTTCCACTGAGCCGTTGTCACTTCCCCATCTTCACGATCAAGATCATATTTATAGCCCTCTCTTGCCCCCTCTTATCCGCTACCGTGTGTGTGAAACGCCGTATCAAACGTCATCAAGTCGCAATAGATAATGTACTAAGTAACATTGTGATGGTATAATTGCAGAAATATTCTTAATTGGAACTACTTCATATTGCTCCGCAAAACGTTAACAATTTACAAATTCCAACACTCCAAGTAATAGTATGGTGTGGCGCCAGGCCCCCTTCAGAAGAAGATTCCCCTCCCATGTTGTGATCGTACTGTGTTTAATGATGAAAGATTGTATGCAAGAAGCCAGGTACCCATAATTTTTATACATCAACAACTCATAGTGCAGTAACAAGATTCATACTTTCTGTAACAACGAATTCTATTGTCACTGTATTTTATAAAGGTTATAATTGTAGTTTGTTCATTAAATATCTTTAAATGACTATAATAATTTCATTTCAATCACTAATTTGTTCTACTTTCTTGCATGATAATTTCATGAGATTAGATTTGCTCTGAATATTCTCCCCCATTTATTTAGCGAGCTATCAGAGACTACCAAAGGTAACCTGTCAGCCAGGACCAAAGACAAAATATTACTTTCCCTGGAACTAATCTAGAACCACATCTCTAGGCATTTAACGTAACCCAAACAAAACATCATCTTTGGCAAGGAGTGAAGGCGGAGCCCTATGGGTGACCGCGGGAGAAGCCTCCCGACAGACAAAAGGCTGAGAGAGGCGCGACGCCGCCTGTGGGTGGTGGTCTCTTTCGAAAGGATGCAACAATCTTACATAGTATTTTGGCTGACTAATACCATTGTCGGCTACGCGTACACGTGTTTTGAAGGTGTCCGCGCCTTTGCCCAGATGTGCGGGGATCGGCGGCCGAACAGGGGCGATCCGCGCAAAGACAGACGCCACCCCGGCGAAGGAACCACGACCGCGCGGGGACCGCGACTGGGCGGCAGGCGGTCGGTCGAAACCCAACTATACTCCGATTTAAATAAAGTGGCACGCCAAGATCTCAAGCTAGACGGAGAGGGGGGCACTCTCATCCAATCGGAAGCTTCAATACCAATCCTCTTCTCCTGTCAGCTAGTGATCTTGAGAAGGCTTCCTGTTTTAATCGAAGTATAGGGCGTGTGAAGTGTTGCGGTCTGTGGCTAGGAGACTTAGGGCCACTTCGATCAGCAGACCGATACTTAGCTAATAAATTCAGAAACATTTAACATGTCTCGTACGCGAACCCATCGCTATACTCTTATGTATACATAGTGGCTTCCCAAGGCCACGAGCTCAACAGAGAGAGGACACTGTTATCCAATCGGCAACTTCGTTACGACTTCGATTTTTTGTATTGGAGCTGCAGATTAGATGAAAACGTCCCCTTCTCCTTCCAGCTCGTGGCAATCTAGTTCCTTAAGGTTTCAGTTTGGGAATAGAGTGCCTAAAAAATTATTTTAAAGCAAATTCATCATCACAAATTGAACATTTCAATATCGTCTCACTGGGTTCGGTGTAAAATATATTCATACTAAAAGCATGAACGTAATAACGATGTCACCATCACTATCATTGCCAATTATATATTCTTTCCGCCTTAACTATAATTGAATGTACCATTTTTTGACTGTTGAGACAGTCTAACATCGATGTTAAATAAAGCCTCCTTATGGTTCCATCCATATCGACCTAGAATGAGAATTCTGAGAATTTCATAGTGCCGTATCACGGCGTTGCTATTGGTATTGTAATTAACAGCTTGCAAATAAAGCGTGGGATCGAAAATTTCAATTTGGGTCTAGAAAAAATTACGCTAAGCTATTCATACTTTTAAGAAATTGTACATGAACTCATTTTTAACTTAATTTTTAAATAAGTTATTTTTTAGAAGAAATTTCAGCCAACACATCCCAATCATTAATATTGTAGTTTTGCAATGTTCAATTTTATATGTACGTAAATGCTGTTACACGTATGTGTTATTGAAAATGTTTACATGTAAACTATATATACTCATTGCTTCACGCATTTACTGAACTTCATAAGCTCAATCCACGTTATAAAGATATTTATTGGCAGAATCCCAACCAAATGACACTATGTCATCGAAGAGCAGTAGAAAACGTATGATAAGAATTGTGTGAGCGAAGTGCAGAGGTAAAAGACACCATTAAAGCTGATTCAAGAATATAATATATTCAGGAAATAAAATGAAAGTGCGAACAACCTTGAACGAGACGATCGCCATTTTATTTCTTTCGTCTCGATCGTCTCGTTGAAGGTTGTTTGCTCATTTATTTTATTTCTTGAATACATTACATTCTTTAATCAGCTATAATGGGATCTTTTACCTCTGCATTTCGCATAAGAAAAGGTTGAAATCAGATAGACTTGCACAAAAATTTTGGAAATGGATACCCAACTGAATAAAATAAGGGGATCAAGGACACGGAACATGGCAAAAAAGCAAAGTTATGGAAAAAAGAAAAATCGAGAAAAACTACCTATGGGATAAATAGGCATGGAAATTGGGATGCGGAAAACGGCGAAGGTTGCAAAGAAAAGTGCTAAATATATATGATTTATATTTTTTCTTACCAGGGCCTGGCGATGAAAGTTTTTGTGCGATGATAGCCAGTTTTTCCCGCTTATTACAAAACTTTCTATGTATTTCGTTAGCAAAAGAGGAGAACGTTGCGATTACTGTAGCTTAATAAATTAATAATAATAATAATAATAATAATAATAATAATAATAATAATAATAATAATACCAACAACCGCATCAAAAGGAACGTTTAAACCCTTAATGAAAGCGTAAATTTAAACAAATATAATGTAGTTTAAATGTTTTGGCATTATGTTATATCAACTTCGATGACTATTGGCCTAATTTTTATGATTACTACGGCAAAATTTTATGACACCATACAAATACTGAATTTCAAAAAAGGCAAACATGTTAAGAGAGTTTTGTGTAGATACTCCATTTATTCCAAATCCTGTGTCATCCCAGCTTTAACGAAGGCGGTAAGAGAACCCGCTCATGGATGTTACAAGAGGGTCATTAGAAGTTTTTTAGTTGGTACGTGAAAGTCGTAAATTATTCGACACCTCTTTTATGCTTTATTCGTGTACCTGTGTATTTTTTGTTTCTCTCTCGAATGAGGTGCCAGGTAACTAATGCGTTATCAGGGAGTTCGGGGAATCTGCCTCTCCCCCTTTCGCTTTCATGTGAGATTTCGCAAATCCGCGTCACCTGCGCCATCTGGCTGGCGCAGCTGCCGGCTGGCGCCTGGCGCAAAGACGGGCGCAGTGATCCCCATGAATTATGGAGCAGCGAATGTTAGCACCGCACCACTGACAATTCTCCCTCTCTCTCTCTCTCTCTCTCTCAAAAGATTATTAAGTTTTCTCTTTGCTTTGGATTGGATTAGTCCCCCCGAGTATGGACTGTGCATGATGTGGAATGTTTTCATCCTGGGTTCATAGAGTTTTCAGGTTCAGGGTGGATAATTTTTACTGAACACAAATCTCACTGTGTTTGGGATACATTTCAGCACGGGGTTCTGACACTTTCGTTACTATTTCTTCACACGGTGGTTTGTTTTATATACTTTAATAGCCTACCTGACAAAAAAATTAAATGTTTTTTTTAAAAGAGACCAAGTTCTTTAATTCATATGTGCGCTTTTTTTACGAAAAGCGTTTTTCAATTTACGTTGTAAATACATGTCTCAGAATAAAGATTACAAAATTTAGTGGCATGTAGGAGGGTCGTTAAAAATAATCTCTTTTAGTAAAGATCATGTAGTGAGAAATAGAATATATCAGTGATACACATGTGACATTTAATACCCTTATTTTTAGTCAATCCTTTACGTAAAGAAGTGATCGGCAGGTCCGTGAAATATCTCTGGTAGTGGTGCTCTGGTCAGAATGTGTCCTGCCGAACATCTGTGTACACAATGTTACCTAACAATCAGGGGAAAGTGACACACCTTTTACTATTTTAATAATTTTAATGCAGCTTCACTACGCACAAGTTTTGTTGAACTCTCCATTTGCTTGTAATGGTAAGAACAGAGGTAAGGGCGAGGTACTATTTTGCTAGCAATGCAGAGAAATCATACTTGCAATTCGTTTACTGACCCAAATAAGTTTTCTATAACTTGGGAACGAAAATGTCTAATTTTTAATATTGCTAATAACGCGCTTTTCTAAAATTTATTTTTATTTACTTTTCTTAAACGTTTACTCATCTTTCAACTATTTATAGTTAAAATGATGTGAAGGGATTCTGGAACTCAAGAAAACGTGCGCAGGTGATCTCCCCCATACTCACATACAGTTTTTACTGCTTTTTACTAACTAACTAACTAAATAAATAAATAAATAGATTAATAAATAAATAAATAGATTAATAAATAGATTAATAAATAGATTAATAAATAGATTAATAAATAGATTAATAAATAGATTAATAAAACTTCTCACTACAGATTCATTAGCAAAAATTGGCCCTCATCAGCTCCTAGAAGTTTGTCATATTTCTTCTGAGACACCTGCATATTATTGGGATTGAGTTTTCGCGGTCGAGTGTGGTAAATCAGTTCAATCCTAAAAATCTATCATAAAATATCGCAATACGATTATCTAGATTACAAAACACTGATAAATAGTACGCTCTCAATTTTTCTCAATGGTATAGTTTCAAAATATTGAGGTACCTTTTACTATTTTCCAGAAAGTTCTTAGAATACAACTCCCAGGAGGATGATAGTACTTTTCCTCTTTGGTCGTAATGTTCTATGTATAGTACGTTTAAACATTTTGCTTGCATTTGTTTTTTTGTGAACGTAACGCTATTTGACAGGGTGTAGTACTTTTAAACAAAAAGTAATTCGATTCTAATGTTACTACTTCGTGACGCGCAAACTCCGACCGTTGAATTAAATAGAAATTTTCTTATCCTTTACTATGGAAGAACAGTTGAAAAGATTAAGGTCGTCAGAACTACGAAGAACCATTCATTACACATTATGAACTTCAAACTAAATACTTGTATTTCAAAGTATTTTTGAATTGGGTGGCTTACTTCCTAGTGAAAATTACTTAGCGAAAATGAAATCTCAGTATTTTATCACGTTTTGTTTTCTAAATTCTTTTTTAGATACATATGAACATTGCCCATATTTAACGGTTCTATACGAATTGATTTTTGTTTGCCTTAATTTAATGTTTTGACGACTCTCCAAAACAATTTTCATTGGACGCACTGATATTTACTCAGAGAGAAGATCTATTTTTCGCAAAAAAAAATGAAGAATGGTTGATGTTTGTTTGGGACTTACAAAAGATCAACAAGTACCTGGAAAAGAAAACCTCGTCGGTTTGTTTTTGAACAATACGTCCTTTCCAGAAATCTACCCAGGTTCTTCGTGTGCATGTTCTTCTCGTCCAATCTGCTTTAGTTGAGTCTGAGCGCTCTTCATCTCTTGAGGGTGCTCATACGAGTTCCAGAGGGAGCAGAACAACGACGCCCCCAGCTCCGACCCGCACCGGCCCTGCCTCTACCCGCTTGCATCCCTCCCTCCCCGCCCTCCCCAAACCCACCCCTTCTCCACCCTCCCCAACCCCACCCCTCTCCACCCCTCCCATCGCCGCACCGCCTCGGCAGTCCCCCCCAGTTCTCCTCTACCCTGCCTCACCCAGCCTCTCCCTGCCCATACTCGCCCCACCCCGTCCCTACTTCCTCTCTCCGCCCAGCCTGCCTCCTCCTTCCGGCTCCGCCCCTCTGCTCGGGTCCTCCCCACCCTGTTCGTGCCGCCAAACACACCCGCCCATCTCCGGTCGGTTCCAACCCAGTCCCACACCTTCCTGCCCCACCTGGTCCTTCCATCCTGGCCTGATCAGGCTACTCCGTCCCTCTCTTCCGGCCCTGCCCCTCCCCATCCCCCGATCCCTGCCCGCCTCCCCCTCCAGCGCCGCCCGCGCCCCGCACCTGCCCGCCCGCTCCGCCCTGCGCCTGCCACCGCGCCAGGTGAGGGCGGCGCCGTCCGCGGATTAGCGCGATTCCGATAGCTGCGCGGGCGAGCGGCGGCCGGCGCGTGGGCGGCCCAACCAGGTGGGAGGGATTTCACCCACCGCACCGACGCCACCTGATCAATAATGCTGCCGGCGTGTTCTTCCTCGGTGATTCGGTCAAGCGATCAGGCACGCTGCGCGGAACCAAGTGTTCAAGGAATTGAAGCAAATGATTGGCAACGGAATGGATATTCGCCTACCCTTCTTCAACTAATCTCACGCAGCGATGTAAACCGCACGGGGTTGTACGGGATCATTCTGGCCATGGGTGAACCTGGAACGTGACTTTTGATGGGGTCTTTATAACAAATACACTTCCGCAGAATTTCAAATTACGACTATTTTATTTGTTATTAGTTTATTCAGCGAAGCAAGGTGGTCGCGGAAGATTAAGAAAGGTCTTCAGTTATTTTGAGTGTTATAGTTATTAATTCAATAATATACACTTCCAGTAAGCTTATCAAGAGATGGAGACCACGGTTGTAAAGAAGATATACGCATGTAGCCCTCCATCCACTAATTTGACTGCATCTTCATAAAATTACTGCAACGGACATTTTTGTCCGATGATGGACAACAAAAGATTTCTCTCGCAACAAGTTATCATTTCATGGTCTGAATGCTATATATCGCAGCATAAATATCATCGTTGCAGAGTATTTGAAAATACATCATAATAACGAAATTATAATAAAACTTCTGGATGTAGTTGAAAATATTCAGGACGCACTTCTCTAGTGCCCCTGCATTCTTGAAATATAATGAATATTTTAGGTATCTGGAAAGTACTTAATAATCCTAATGACTCTTCCCTGCTTTCATTGCAGTTCAATGCAGGGACGTGACCTGCTGCAGTTTCCCGTATGCCACTTGCCTTTCACTAGACTAGAGCTGAGGCGTCTGAATTCCCGTCCTCCACCGATGAGTTACGTCAGAGCCAGCATCACCGTTGACGGCTGTGATCGGGTCCCTGGGTTCGAGTCCCAGCCATTGCGGGTTTTCGACATTAGCCATAACGCTAGGTAGAATTCAGCCGCTGTCTACAGGAAAATTGTAGCCGCCGCACTGTCCGGTGCTCTGATCGGCAATTTTCCTTGGTTTCTCCGATCAACACCAGGCGAATATCAGAGCAATTTGCTACTAAATAGACCACGGGTCGTGCGCAATTTTTCCGTCCTTTTTCCTGCCCTATCCTCTCCTCTTATTGAAACACACATATTCAAATGTACTGCACTTTTAACACATGTCGGAGGACCAGCCTGTAGTTAACAACTTGTCCCAACAGAGGTGGTGCTTCATTAGGCGAGATACCTGGAGAAGAAAATCCCCCGTTACCACCCGTGAGTGCTGTACCGCACTCTCCAAAGGAAGAAAAAAACTGCGACTTCCTTGGACAAAACATTAACTTCACTAACGTGACTATTGACCAAAGCAGTTGACGCGGCTAGGCCTCTCCTGCCTCCTATCCCTCCCTCACCCCTCCCATCCCCACCCGGCCCGACGGGGCACTGGACTCAGGATGTGCACGCAGATTTACTTTAGTATTCATGTAATAAACGTTTTACAAGAGGAAGCAGGCATGACTCTTACTCGCATTTTATTAATACTTAATAGAAGTGAGGGTAAGATGGCGAAGAGGAAGGAAAGATCGCGCGGGGTCCATGGTCCGTTTGTTAGGATACTACTCCCGCTTTCTCCTCGTGTCGATCGAAGAAAGCACGGAAACCGACCGACAAGCGCAGCAGGCCGCTAGAATTCTCCTCCAGGCAGCGACTGAGTTCCACCTAGCTGTCAAGCTAGTGGCGCTTATCCTGCCATCTTCGGGACTCGAACTAGGACCTCCCGGTCAGAGGCTCTGCAGGGACATCACTTGCTGCCCTGAGGCACTTCTCGCGGTGCGAAGTGCGTAGGGCGGGCGCGGGGAGGCCGCAGCGAGGGCTGCCAGCGGGCTGGGGGAGCGCCGCCCTTATCTGCCGCTCCGATGCTTATCGCCCGTCCTCCCGGCGCAGCGATCGCCGCCGCGCTGATTAATGGGCGACGCACGCGGGCATTGTCCGCCCACGCCCACGCCCCCTCTCACCCAAAGTCCGCAATGCGAGTAATGCCTAATGCGCTGCCGTGCTCGGAAAACCCTTTTCGGAAGCGTGTCCTGCCTCATTTGTTTTCGGGCGTTGCACAAGCAACGACGCCATTGTGCGTCCTATAATACAAACCTGCAGGGCAAGCTCAAAGCGCCGAACTGACATGTATTTATCAAATTGGCGAAAACGTTTCCGCCTGTCAAACTCTGTATTGCTTGGCAGAGAAAAGAAACAAAAATGGTTTGGTAATAAGTAATGAACGATTTCAATACTCGTAGCATCCTGCTATTTCGAAAACTTGCCATTCATTGGTTTCGGAGCTCTCCCATTATTATGAAGAAATTTATTTGCATTTTTAATAATATAAATTTGTTCATATTGAGTGGTTTTTATTTAAAAATTAATTATAAAAATTATATTTAATAAAAACAATTTGCTTTAGATGAAAGAGAGTTTTCTAAAAATATAAACGTTATTTTTTTACCTTCTAGCACTTACTAAAATAAGAACAAAGTATTGTAATCGTGCACCGGAAAACGGCGAATTTTCGACACAAAAACCCTTATTGTCGGGAACTGGTAAGGAAAAAGTGAATAAATCTAGTTGCTAAATGTAGAAAAATTCCTCTAACACGTGGTGTAGCCAGAATCCATGTTTTGTACGTCCTTCATACCGAAAAGTCGATTGACGGCAAAACGTCTGTCATTTTCATTTTCAAATTTTTCATATTGTAAAATGGCTTCAATTTGTTTATTAAATTTTGTTGATGAAAGTGCAAAAGACGTTTAATAGAATGACGCAGTTCTCATTTTCGTTAACATCTCCAATTTTTCGAAAATTGGAAAATATTTCGGAATTGGAAATAGATATTTTTGTCTTAGACAAAGTCAGAGGCGAGTCTTTTTCGTGTCTCTCCGACATCGTCCCTTGGTCAGGGACGAGACGTAGTCAGGAATTCGCTGTTCCTTGGCCAGGGATGGGTCGTCAAGGGCTTGGTGATTACGCCCCTTTTCCAGGAACGAGTTGCCAGGAGTTCCCTGATGCCGCCTTACCTACTCTAAAGGATCGAAGATAGCTTTTTAATTTGCTGAGAGTTTGATTAATACCTCTTATACTATAATATATGTTATCAATTTCTTATCTAAGTATTCGATCCTTTACAGAAGTTTATAATCTAAAATTGGTTTATCTCCAGTTAAAAAAGGTATCCCAATTGTTAATTACATATGTGAGGTAGAAAATAATCTGCAATTAGTGCATTCTAGTCAAATACAAAAGCTAAGAAATCAGATATGCAATGTTCTAAACAACTCATTGAAAAATCAAAACACAATGGTTTAGACAAATTTATAGCCAACCTTTATAATAAAACAGAAACTTCCTAAAAAGTAAAAATTTATTTAGTCTTACAGCTGATAAGGAAGCTGTCACAGTCATCACGGAAAAACAGGCTTACATTTATAGTAGTTATTAGATGCTACTGACACTTATAAAACTACCCAAACAGACAACATCAAATCCTTGCAGAACATCAATGCCATAATCAATGATTGGCATAAAAACAGTATATTTCTAATTATGAAAAAGCTCACTAGTACGTCACAATGGTATTAGATTTAGATTTATTAATAATTCTGCAATTAAGTGGGAGAACTTGGTGGAAGAATACACTAACTTAACATTACAAAACTTAACAACTATACAAACTCTACAAACATTACAAAATCACATGAACATTTCACCGTCCAATCTTTCATAGAACTCCACTTCACCAAACTTCACCGCACTGCGATACAGCGAGCTGTAATGTCTTTCTTACTCATTAGTTTCTCTCAGTTCCACAACGTCACTGCACTTCACGCCACTGCACTGCACATAATAATAATAATAATAATAATAATAATAATAATAATAATAATAATACTTAATTACAAAGAAGACATAGGTAATTACCAACCTAATAATGGAACAAATAGACGTCTTCTGCTTCTCCCAAATTCACTTTCATGTTCCATTTTATACGTGGATAACATAACCACAAGCATTAATCTAATGTCGACGCTTCGGGTGACATCCACAATACATTTCATCCCAGATTAATTTTTACTACTAAATTCGAAAACAGCAAAAGGAAAATTAGTTTTTGGAATCTTAAACTAATAATTAAACAAAACAAAATCATAACTGACTGGTATCAAAAACCAATATTCTCAGGAAGAGTTCTGAACTATCTGTTCAAGCACTCTAGAAATCAAAACTTTGCTGTGGTATGTAATCTTGTGGACTCCGCATTGAACTTAGTTAATCCCGAATTTCATGAGATAAATTTAGAGAAAGTCAAAAATATTCTAAAAACAATATTTTCCCATTATTCTTCATTAATAAATGTAGACGGACACATAAACCTAAGTAATTACCAGCAGCAGTAATTTAAGAGTACAATTGCCATTCCATGAGCGTATCAACAATAAAATTAAGGCCTGCTTCAAAAACAGTAATTTGGACATTGTCTTTTACAACTTAAATATGACCATCCGGCTACAGGGCAAACATATAGATGAAACAAAAATTGGTGAAAAATACAATGTGATCTATTCTATTCCATGTAATTACTGCCAGTAAGTATAATTTGGGGAAAGGAAACAATATCTTGAGTCTATCACAATACATATTACATCAGCATGGATGCGGAAATTTTCACCACCTTAACCAAGTATATAACAGTGTAACCACCCTATTGGGTTCGATAAGGTCTAAAGTTTGCATTACGAAAAGCAAACCTCAAAAAGTTTAGTTGCCCAAAGAGTACACATTACGTTAAATGATACTATGAATACTAAGAATGACCTACAAAAGCTAAATCGCGTTTATAAAACAGTACTAATGAACCAACTTCTTTAAGCTATAACTTAGCTTATCTATTCATATACTACTTACCAAACCAGCACACAAGCTACTTCAACTCCCAGGATGACTCCACTTTCTCCTTTTTAAAGATGTTTGTCGTCTAATATATTACACGTTAGATTTCAAACTCCAATTTTATGTAAATTTTAAGTAAATTTAAATTTAATGTTTATATCTTTTTGTATTTATCATGCATTGTTCAATGTTATTGTCAACCCTGTTTTGTTATTTACAGTACTCGTGAAAAAAAGGAAAAATCTAAGTGTGCGAAACGTCGAGATGTAAATATAACTTGTATGTAAAAAAACAATATCCTGATATTCTACTTATAGATTGATTCTGTTTGGTCCGGAGATACATCAAACTCCCCAGCCATCTACATGAATAATAATAATAATAATAATAATAATAATAATAATAATACATAACTGATAATTTGGTTTGAAGGTGTGAACGCCTAGAAGATATTTCAATTGAATTGAATAAATGAAAATTGTGGTATTATATTATATTTTCATTTTGCATCACGCTTTGCAGAAGGATATAGTTGGTTAATTTTCCTTTAATAATGCCTAATGACTCAAATATCGTTAAATATCCATTCCAATATATTGCCACTGAACATAAATGAATTACCCTTGTAGAATATAATTAAATGAGGGTGAATCTGGAGCAAATTACTTTAAAATGTAACGGAATAAACATTTCGTGAGACTAATCACTCTTCACCAGCATTACATTTACATCTCGTTTATAGTTTGCAGGTCGATAATTGATTTCCTGCATATGCTTAATAGCTAGGAATAATAGCTTAACGCTGTTAGTTTTTCTAGTGCCAACATGTATTTTAGCGACAACATAAGCACAGCTCTTCGAACTGTTAACTTAATGGATGGCTAACATTTGCTTTAATGCCCTCGTGGACAATTGACAACCAATTATCTATCAATTAATGAGTAAAAAATGAGCTACCCGCCATGATAAACTAGGACGTAATTTGATTGAATAGCTTCGCATGGATCTTCCACCAGTGGCGTCAGCAGCTGTGAATTCCCTCACCGTGTCAGAATGTCACTCGCAGCAAATTAGTCACTTCTGAAAAGTCCACAATGCAAACATTTTGATTACCTTTGAAACTCGAACCTCATTCACTACAAAACCTACTAAAATTTCAGTACTTTTTTGAAATTGTATTAATCCTTGTTAGGCTTGTTATGCCCTTCAAGGTTTTTGAAAAATACATAATGACATTCCTATAGAGATGATAACATACGACATTTTTACACTCTTTACATTACAATTAAGTATTAACTAAATACGGAGGAGTGCCTGGGGAGTGTTTTCTAGTTGAATTTATAATTTTCTAAACGCTTGTTATCGATAACTGCTTTTCTGATACATTTCGGGAATCGCAGTAAGTCTTTAGAATCACGACTTTCAATTCTTAGAAAGGGGTATAAAATGGAACCTAAATTAAATTTCTGGGTTGCAGGGTAAGATGGGAGGTTTGTGTAGAACCTGGAGGCAAGTCTGTTTATATATTGTTTTATTGGATCTTTAGAGACAACTTTCAAGTTTGCTCGTTTGGGATAAACTAACGTGCATTCTGTTTAGTGTAGAAACTTATTTTGTATAATTTGAAATTTATTCTGATTTCTGTTGGGTTTTTCACCTCTCGAAATTTTTATATCTCTACGTTACGAAGGTCTTATTATATATTTGAAGATGTATATCAATATCGTGTCAATATTGATTTTTCAGTTTTTACTAATAAGTGGGTACAGTTTTAACATTTTGGTTCAAATTGACCTGGGAATAATAATTTTGGAGAAAATCGACGGAACGATTTAGGTGCTAGCGTTGACCACAGACGGGCAGACGGACAGAAGGGCAGACGGGTCCTCACAGTTATGAACTAAAAAAAATCCGTTTTTCCTCAATCACCAAAGTGAGGAGGAATTTTCTCTCTTACCTTCCTTGAGAAAATACCACCGCCTCGTAGACTTTCTGAATACTGGTCTTCAACCGAATTTTGATAGGAAGTGAAGTATATATAGAATCATCCCGACATTTTGCTACTGCCATCTTTCGGAGAAACCCAAGAATGTCTAGTCCTCTGTTGGGAAGCAACAAGAAAAACCTGGAAGGGAAAGCAGTAGCAGTTACATTAGTTTTACATTCTCTCTAATAACAGGATTTTACTTTTTTAATTGTTTTTTATGTTTAGAGCAAAGAACGATTAAAAACAGCACATATCTCATTTTCGTTGTACTCACTGAATTTTATAATATTGCCAACGTTAAGAGCAATGCGCGTCGTATATGTACTGTTGTAGCACTACTAGGTTGTTGTAAACTATGATGCGATATGAAAAATAAAATTTAATAAGTCAATTATATTGTTTTCACTGTTATTAATGATCCCGCAGAAAAGATTCATAAATGTTTGTTTTTCGGAGAGGTTTAAGATGGTTCAGAAACGCAGATCTAGAATATATTGCGTACAAAATTTCACAAGAACTTTTGGTATTTGGTTTCTTCCAAAATCTTTAACTTCATTTACATTTTATTAGCAATTCCTTCTCAATTTGCACATAAACTGATATAACTAGCAGAAAGTGCGTTCGGTTCAAAGAACATAAATATCAATATCGTCGAGGGCAAGAACCTTCGTGAAAGGGTTTCACTTTCTTTCCTGAATTTATCTTCACTGCTATAAGTCGTGAGCAGCTGGCTGCCCCCATTGTTTGTCTTGCTTTCGTATTTCCTCGCTTTTCCTCGCTTTTCTCCCGATCCCCACCCCCTTTCATTCTGTTTTCTCTTCATTTCTTTTTTTAGTTCTTCTCTTCATTTATCTGAATCCTACCTCGTGTTTTCTCATTTCTTTCATCTTTGGAAGATTTTGTCCATTTCCTTTCCTTTCCTGTACCAACATTTTATTTTTCTACTGTGTATTTCTGTTTCAACCATGTTAAAAAAATATTAAATTTATTATGACATCACTTCTTAATATAAAGAAGAATTCATTATTTTCGTCTCCAGAATTTTTATCTTACTTCAATTAAGCAAAATTGCAAATATGTTTTCATGACATTTTATACACTCTTTCATATACCGTAAGTTTAATTTCTCAGAGCACTTACCAGATTGTTTATAAGATGAACACTGTTGCTACAATAATTGCGAATGTTTGTTGACATGATCAATCGCCACATTTGAACTCGCTTTTCATTACTTGTTATGCCTTTGTGATCATTCATAGTCCTAGCGATTTGTCGACTGCTGATTCCAGACGCTTTACCCAGGGATGCGGCGGTATGCCTTGCCCGCTAGTGCTTGTGAGCCGGCGCCGACCTTCATGTCAGCTGCAAAAACCTCCTCTTCCTGCTATTTCCGCCGACGGGGCTCTTCGCCAGCCGGGACAAGATCTGATCTCCCAATTGGGCTCTTGGCATGTGAGGTTGTGCAGAGCACTACGGCATTCGCCTGGTATTGATCGAAGAAACCACAAAATACTATGGATCGCAGCAACAGGCCGCTTGATTTCTCCTCCACACAGTGGCTTAGTTCGACCGAGCCAGAAACAAAAATTCGCCCCCGCCGGGACTCGAGACCAAGAACCTTCCAGTCAGAGTCGCTGAAGAGACAATGGCAACGCTGTCTCTGGGGCTCATTCTTCGGTTTTAATTTCTCGCATTTGCTTCGTTATAAGACAAAATATTGTAATCGTGCGCTGGAAAACGACAAATTGTTGATAAAAACTCGGTTTCAGTTATCAAATTGTCGAGTATTGTCGGGTCCTGTTAACAAAAAATTGGATAAATATTTTTCCTATACATTTTCCCTCTAACACGTTGTGTAGTCAGAAGCTAAGTTTTGTGGGAGCCTTCATACGGCCTTCATATCGATTGAAGGCAAAACGTCTGTCCATATGTGATCAATGCTACTTCCTAAAACATTCAATCGATTTTCTCCAAAATTGTTTTTCCTAGATCGACTTTGTGGAAGATTTATTTCCATTAAAATCATCGACTTTTCGAAAATTGCAAAAGTTTAATTGTTTTCGGCGTCTTCCTACAACTATAATATTAAAAATAGAGGTATTTTCTTGAATTAAATCAGTTCTTTAAATACTGGTGTTGAAATAAGATAAAGCATATTTTTTTCAAAATATTAGTAGTTTTCGAGTAATTTTGCGTCAAAAAGAGGCAAAATAATTTTCTCAGAAACTGCCTCAAATGTTTTTTTAATTTTTTTTCGTCGCATGTCTCAAGTAACTTTAAAAATGATGGTTGTAGTCTCATTACCGGCAAACTTTCTGAATTTCTGAAAATTGTAAAAAGTTGACATTTCAGAACTAAAAAAATGAAAATAGAAGTTTTTTTCAACAACAAAAATTTGTTCTTGAAAATTAACTCTTTAAAAATTGTCATGTACAATTTTTTGAAAAAATAATGGTTTTCACATAATTACAGCTTGAAATTAATCCAATTTATGAAAAAACATTTTCTCGAAAACCGACCTAAATGTATTCTTTAATTATTTTCGACGGATAAACAAAGTACAGTTAACACAAAAGAAACAAGGCAGATTGTGGCAGGTCTGATTTTTGTTAAACTCTTTGAATTTTCGAAAGTTGCGTGATGTAAATAATGGGAGAGATAATTAGATTTTAAGCATCGTCGGTCTAAGTGCGAACGTCAGATCTTCTGCGTGGTGTAGCGATAAATTGAAGGGCGAGTTAACTTGATCAATCTGTGTTCGAGTCTCGGCGCGGCCCAAAAATGTTGCTGTTTGAAATCACTTATGCACTTTTATGTAGTTGTGTAATATTGCGGCGCCATTACAAATAATGGCAATGGCACAATGAATGTGCTTTTGATGGACCACTAGTTTAAATTTAAAATCTGTTGATCTGAGTGGTCATTTCAAATTATTAATCTTGGACTTTATCGGATTGAGTAAAAATACTTTTTTTATATTTAGAATAGGAATATGTTGTATATAGTGTTAATGATAAAACAATTTGTTTATTAAAAGTGCGATACATAATTCAAAAATAAATATGTAAGCGTTCATATATGAGCCAATCAATATCTTGAACTATTTAACAGAAAAATGTAATTATTATCTATCTCATTACTTTATCACCTGATGAATGCCTACCGTATACTGTCTCTGTTTAAAGATAGAAGAAAAAATCAAAAGTGTTCCGCCAAAATATGTCTTCTTCAACTTCATCTACCGCAGTCCACCCTTGCGCGGAGATTCGGCAAAGCTCCAGCGCGCACACTCAATTAGCGACAACCTCTCCTTTCGCCTTGCTTCACCCGGCCATCGCCAGCCCACGCGTCTCCTCGGCTTCCTTCTGTGCCCCTTCGCGGTCTCTCTGGCTCCGCCCGCACCTCCCCCACGGAGCCAAGTGTTTTCCTTCTGTTATCGCAATATTATTGGAGAACCGACCTCCGCCGTTTGCTCGCGAGGCTAAATACGAGTCGACTGTGCCACTCGTATTGATTGGCGTCCGCCGCGACGTCTGCCGCCGCCGCAGCCGCCGCCGCCGCTCGCGAACCTCCGAACGCGCGCAATTTCCTAATTGGAGAAGTTGCTGGAAATATTAGCGCAGTCTCCGTGAGCGGCGTCGATCCGGAGGAGTCGCCGCCGTCCGTCGCGACGGCGGAGCGGGCGCCGACGGGGCAGCGCGAAAAATCCTCGTCGCCAGAGGCTCGCCTAATTGTCCGTCCCTCTCTTCAACGGCCTGCTCTGCTCCGACCTGATGTTTGGGGTTGCCAGTGGTTTTGTCTTTTCGCGTGGGCGGTTCCTCGTCTTGTTCTACAGCACCCACATGTTTCTAAAAAATTCATGTAGGTTACAATTCCCAATTACTCTCCTCTGTAGTTTTCCCATCTTTTATATTTCTGCACTTTCACATCTTTGTGACGACATTGTGTGATCGTTTATTTGTAATTATTACTCAGCGCATTTCATCAATTTATATCTGCTATTATTACATCATATATTTTATGTAACCCCTCTTTTTGCTTTATTCCGGGAAAAAGCACTTGAAACCATGCATGCGTTGTAATACCACAGACTTATGCGAAAGGACGATGTTCATTGGTTCGACATGACGTAGTGACAATAAAACTGCGTCCAGTCACCAGATTATACTATGATGTTAATAGAGACATCAGATCATTCTGACAGATCAACAACTGCGACGCGGTTATCTCATCGAGAGCTTCCTTACGACTTAATTTTTTGAGTATTGAAGCTCCCAATTGGATAACCGACACACACCTGAATACCTGTCACTTTACCTGAATCAGAGTTTACATGAGTAGTCTGGTTAATTACCTCATCACCGATTATAGACTCTCTAGGGTTTCTGCATGAATGCGCTCCAGCACGAAGTTCAAGAAACTCAAAGTAAACAATAAGCAAACTATTCTAAGTGTGTAAATAATATTGACGACTGTCAGATAACGTATGAATTTGTTTTACTGGAGTGTAGGATTAGTGAATAGTTTTTTTATTAAATACATTATTTAACAAAAGACAGTTTAATAACTAGTCCTTAACGAAAACGATAGTGTACCTCTTACTGTGCGGTAGTCAAGCTCCAATATGAGCGGACACAGACGATCCCGAGGAGGAGAGTGAACAAAGAAATCAGACACAGCACAGTGTGGCTCAATGTTGGGTTGTTCACAACGTTGACGTGTGATACAATTTTAGCTCATTGCAATGAAAAAGTTAAATTGTTCGAATCATGCTTCTTAAAGCAGAGATCGTAAATTAAAAGTATTTTGGTTAATAATTACGAAGCTATGACCATTTGAAAAGCTTACATTTATATGGTTGTAATGTACAATTGGCCATACTCAGACTAATACGGCACACTGAGTCAAATACGTAAAGTTTGATGAACATAATATTGTTGCGGGATAACCACATCAGATAAAATCCATTGAAAAGTTGATCATGGTTTTACTACTTTTTTAGAAAATAACTAGCCTTCCAAAATAAAGTACTGAACGATATTTTTTTTTATATTTTAACTTTCTGTAGGAGAATAAATAATACTTGTAACTTTTTTACAGTTCGTTTTTTGTGCAACGTTATTGAATGTTTTCAGCTGGTAGAACTAAATTGAAGAGATAAAACAGAATAAGTGGAATTATAAAAAGCAAATTTCTTAACTCGAATATCTTAAGAAACAAATTTCTCCCTTTATAACATTGCAATTTCATCTCTATTGTTAGGAAGCGCATTGTGAATTTTAATATAAAGAAATAACCTAGAAACAGCACAGTTGAAATACCTGATATCACTATTAGGAACATCAAAAAAGAAAATATTATAGAATTAAGGTATCAAAAAAGCTTTAAATTTAAATTCATGTTTCACAGAATAGAAAAACAACACAGAAAAAGGCAAGGTCATATCAAAATAACAAAACCTGACTTATTTACTGTAGAGGAATTGAAATAATTACCTAGATAAACCAGAGAACTATGCTGAGCAAGGAAGACTAGAGTCATCAACGCAGTTTCTGAAGTAATACTGCAATCAAAAGGACCAGCCACCAGGCCATAGCTTTCGTTTATGATGTTAATGATGATGATGATGATTATGATGATGATGATGATGATGATGATGATGGGGATATGATTATGAGAATAAAAATGAAATAAATAGGAGTGCAATTTAATGTGAACTCAGGGAGGAAACACGTGGCAATAGGCAACCAGTGATATCCAGAGATTTGAATGTCCATCATCAAAAACGTAGGTATAAATAAACAGAAGTAATAGTTGTAATTGTTACAACACAACACTTCAACGATATGGAACAATTCATATTTCTAAAATCAGCATAACCACTCCTAAATATTTTAGAATCTCAAAGTAAGTTTCATGTGTGAGTGTCCACCCAGCATTTACCTGAGTAATTTGGAATTCTATTAGGACTTGTCTCAGAAAACTGACTCCATCACTAGGTACAACAATAAAGTGTTATTTTTAATTTACTAATTATAAAGCTAGGTTTATTTGTGAAATTGAATATCCCCTTGCCACGGCGTATCTAAAACTAATCTTATAGGCAGGAGTCTACAAGGGTGCTGTTGAAGTACGCGGCCCATTTGGCATGCTTTCGCACAGCGATTATCTGCGAGTTATCGGTGGGGTCCGCTTCACGAGTTGGAAGAGGAGATTGGGTAGCATCGGCTCTAATAAAAGTGAACAGGGAAGCATCGGCTTTAGTGTAAGGTGAGTGACCAACATGCCGAACCACAGCGACAACGTGAAACTCTTGGATTGATTGATTGATTGATTGTCAGTGATTCCGAGCGCATCAACGGCTAGGGTCATTAGTCCCGTAAGTGTAGTGAACGTTTTCCCCTCGTGATGTGGCTGTGACATTCCCTCGCTAAACGGTGAAATCCGGCGCCGACCTACCGTCGGATAACAGGGTTTTCTCAACTAGGTATCTCCCACCAGCGGGGCACCCCCGACCCAGCCGGGACAAGCTGTAAGCTCCCGTAGGGGCTCCAGGCATGTGTGGTAGTGTAGTGCATGCTAGCACGTGTGCACATACGGGGTAAGGATAGAACAAGGAAGAGAAAGGAAAGATTGCGCGCGGTCCTTGGTCTGTTTGATACGGTGATGCTCCGGCATTCGCCTGATAGTAATCGTAGATACCACGGAAAACTACAGATCAGAGCAGCCGGCAGCTAGAATTCTCCTCCAGACGGTGACTGGACTCGACATAACCGTCGGGACTCGAACCTAGAACCTCCCGGTCAGAAGCATTGCAGTGCCACAGTTGATGCCCTGAGCCACCTTTCCCGTTTCCTAACTCTTGGTTTCGAGCAGAAGACGGTTTTCGCTGTGTCCAGCTGGGTGTTCTTGCGAAGGCCTTTCCTTTGGAAGCACTGTGCGGCGCTGCGCTGCGCCGCTCGAGGGGGCGTGGGCGCGGGTCGAATGTCGGGAGGGGGCGGGCGGGGGCGGGCGCCCGCGGAATGGCAACGAGAGGGCTGTTAAGCCCGCTGTACATGCGGCGGCGCGCCGGCCACGTCGCGTATTACAGCGCGGCGGCCGAGCGGGGCATCAGCATGCACAAGCGCCTCCCCCACCCGCTCACGGGCCGCGCGAAAGCGGACCTCGCCCGGAAAAAAAAGCTTTCCCCGAAGGGAGACGCATTAATTGATGTTTCCGACCACTGGTCATTAGTCGCGTAAGTGTAGTGAATATTGAGGAAGCGGTGGTGTCCCTTTCCCGCTGACTGGTGACATCCGACGCCGAATTACACGTCGGCTTGCAGGCTGCCCTACGCCCTAGACTGGACGAGCTCTACGCTTTCGACTGGTCTCTCCACATGTGTGGTGGTGTAGTGCATGTCAGTGTATGTGAGAGTAAGGGAAAAGGAAAGCACATGGACAAGGAACGGCTTTTACGACGATACATTTTCAGAGTCCAGTTTTATTTGTTATTGATACTCAAAAATTGGTTTGTCGTCGAGCATCAGCCTGTCAGTTCGACCGTCCTTCTACGAGTTCAACTGTGCGCCTCTGGCCAACACTAGCACATAAACCGTTCAAACAATTTTCTACAAAACTGATCAAACTCGAGGGCCTGCGAATTTGAAACGGATATTATGATTTTTTACATGAAACGTCAAGCAGATTTTCAAATATTTCTCAAAAATGAGCCCAAATGATTGGATTATTTTTTCTAGGATAGAGAAGACCATGCTTTAAAAATTTGTGCAGGTCTTATTTTTGTTGAACTTTGAATTTTTCAAAACTGCAAACGTTCAATTATTTTCGACCTTTTCCTACAACTATAATAATGAATAGAGAGAATTTTCCGCAAACGACTCCAAATTGTTTCTTTCATTTTTTCTCACATAGAGCATTGAACAACATATAAACATTATAACGAATATTTTTTTAAATACTGTACGTGCAATTTTCATGTAGTTTGTGCTTCAATTAAGAGTAATTTATAATTTTTTCTCACAAAATGGCCACGAATTTTTTTCTTTATTTTTTTCATCGGATAGAGCAAAGTTCGTTTAAAAGTGGCACTGATCTCATTTTCGTTGAACTTTCCCAATTTTTTAAAGTTGAAAAAGTTATAAATAATGCCAGAAAGTATCTTTTGTCGTATCACTGGTTATATTGTACAAGGCATATATGAAAATATGATGCGCCTTTACACAGAAGAGAGATTTACCATTTCACTTGTCATTTTCGTAAATGAACTTGGACGTCCTAAAGAAAATACGTCAGTAAAAAGATACAATGTTCTATTTCAATAATGTTATGAATAATTTAAAATACATTATAACAATAATTAAAGAGATTTTTTCTTACTGAATTCTGTTCTTCAAACACAGATCTCTATTATATTTTTGTAGGGCTTCTATCCAACTAACAGCCGGTTACCCTTTACCTCCCAATAGGACGCATATTCGACCATTCGCTAGACCCCAACACATTTGCGGGCTCCTTTGACCTGGGAACACCAGACCACGAGGCCCTCCGCCACAACACATACACGAGAGACAAGGAGCAAATAGCCATGCCCAAGGCGGGAGTCGAACCCGCTACCGGACCGAAGCGCTAAGCTGGTACGCGCTCTTAGCCACCTCGGTCATATCTTCAAATAACTGTATGATATTATGACTAATAAAAATCAATACTCTATTCCATTGTTTGAAGACTTTGGATGGTAATTAAGAATGTGGTAACAACAAAGTTGTGCGAGTTAAAAAGTCGTGAGGATTCTTTAGCAATTTGTAAAACTGAGTCAACCAGGAGTACTGAAATGCCTACTGTTTATAAATATTATGTTATATATTATGTTATTAAATAATTTTTATTTCCGACCTCGGTAGTTGTAGTTGCTGCTTATTATGCAATTACCTCGGTTTGAAAAGTCGCAGGTTCGAATCCCTCTGGGCTTGGATATTTGCTTGCAGGTTGTGATAAGATTATATATTATCAACCATGTAACACCTTCAATTCTCTTCTTTCCTTCGTCCATAATTAGGCAATATAGACTTTATACGACTACAAGATACTTTTGAAATTTCTGATAAACTCGTCGAAATGTGTGTACAATCTTCCTTAACGGTCGAAGCGATAGAAGGTTCCACACAACCATAAAAGGCATATGATAATTTTGGCAGAGTGGCAGCGGAAAAGGAGTAAATCGTGAAAAGGATTAAGCTGAAGATTATAGCACTAACTATGTCAAAACTTATTAAATAACAATGACAAAAATTATAATATAAATAAATTGGTAAAAATATGTTACTATTTATAACTTTTCCACAATCTGTAGAAACATAAATTATAGTGCTGTGTAAAATAGTATTTGTGAGAGCTGCTACTGTAACATGTTCAGTCGCCCAGAACATTATTTATCCATTATTCGTGTGTTCTTTACTTGTACAAATGTTTTGATACATCGGAAACCGAACATTATGGGGATTTACACGGAACAATTTATTGCTGCGATAAATTGCACCAAATAATCGTAAGATAAACAGCTAAGATAAATCTCTCAATTAAATCGTACATAATCTACTGACGCAGTTTTACTGAACGAATATTTTCTTCTCAAATTAATCGGTCCAATTTACTTCTACGTATGTGTGATCTCTAACGAATTTTCAGTCAAATGTAACCAATTTATTTTTGATAGCTAATCTTTTGTCATTTTATAAAGTATGATCGATTAAACGTTGAAATTGAAGAATTAATCGACAGTTTCAGTTTGTGCATTGTAAAAGTTGAACATGACTGAAACTGTTGTGTTATTCATTGAAATAATGGGGTACATAGCAATAAAAAGAAGAACAAAGAATTGTTCAAAATGGTCCAAAACTAAAGATATATATCTATGGTGAAAACATGGCTACTGAAAAAAGATGCCGCTTCTTTGACAATCATCACATGCCGCTTCTTGGATAATTGCCTACGATTTCATCGCTTCCAGCTCCACTTTTTTTAGACTCGTCTACTCTTTGTACCTCTTTCCAAAAAGCTGTTCTAAGGTTTCGTAATTTTTGCTGTACAAATGTCTGCTTCTTTAAAAAAATTGTTCCTGTACGCAACTAACGCTTCATAGATTTTTGTTAAATATTTTTGTTTGTATATTCAGAACTATTCGATTCCCATAAACACGGATCATTATGATATAACTCAAGTAATTCCGTAATGAACTCCTTGCTCGCCATTTCTAAACAACAACGAGTACGCGAATCCTACCGCCGTTCAAACACAAATAAGCTCAGACATGTTTCAGCGTGGTTTGCAAATATCGGTAAATATTTGGACAGATACATCTGCAGATTATTTGTTGTGTTTATGTCAAACGACAAAAACCTATCGCGTCAAGTAATTGCCATGATTTATCGTACAACTTTATTAGTTTCTACAGTTCCCAAACAAAGCAATTTACCTAAATAATTTCGGATATCTAACTATAAATTCCTCCGATCGGTCGATATATATTATATATTCCCGTGTATATTCCCCTACCAATTGAACGGTAGTTTTTGATATTGTAATATCCATCCCACCCTTTTTAGTTCAACACAACTTACCTAACGTTCATAATTATGTTCCCTAATTGAAATGTTCATGTAAATTCCCTCCCATTTAGTATTTTACCTTAAATGGTAATTTCATATACGGCACATATAAGGTACTTAACACGTTTCTACAATTTGCTATCAATTTGTAGAACACATAGAAATAAATTATATTGCTTACGTTCAAGTGTAACGAATTACAATAGAAATTTCAACTCCGTGTTATTAAAGATTTGATTAAACTGACAGAGAGTGGACTGCGAAATATAATCCATTTTGATTTGGAACTGGAAAAATTTTGCGGTGCGGAAGGATGCACATTGCAGGTTCTGGGCACTGCGGATGTGGGTGACAAAAATGTATAATGAAACAGCACTCCGAGAATTGGAACGATAGCGTCTAAAAACTGTTCATTTCAGCACCATCATAAACTCATGACTATTACAACCAAATATACAGAATTATTACTCGTACGTTTTAATATTACGTGAACATGAAACTTTTCAAAGAGGGAGAGGAGAACCGGTAAACATAGTCTACAAGAAGATTTAGATGCAACATTGAAATAAGAATTACTTAAGATTGCGTTATTTATTCTTCTTATTAATTACAAATAAATAATAATATTAATAGAACAATAATAGATAATATAAATATTAATAAAATAATATTACAATATAATAGTGATATAATAACATTAATATAACTTAAAAGTATGTTTAGATGCAACATTGAAACAAAAGTTATTTAGTATTACATAATTTTTAAGTTCTTGCCCCAACACACTAAAATTGATATTCCAGATTAACAAAACTGACATTTAATACATTTTTGGGCATTTAAGTGGAATAAATACATGTGAATTGTCACTGTTGTTTTGAATTGTTACTACAGTAAGATGGTTGCATATTTTACCGTTGTATTTTTCTACTGTTGCGTTGTATTTATAACAAAAATAGTCGCTAAAAACCAAGTTGATGCGACTAAAAGTAAACTTAAAAAAGATGGACATAAATTTTAATGTAAACACAAATTCGACATTGTTATTATGTGCTTGTTATTAATTTTAGTATTAACACTAAATAATTATTTTGTGGTATAAAAAATCTGTACATTCTAATATTAGAAAACACAAAAAGATACTCAACCCCGCTGATGACGAAAGATGTTGGGTATATCAATTCGACTTACATTAATTGATGTCACAAACAGGAAGCACCGCAAGCAGCGACAGTAGTTCGCGCGTTGATTTCAGAGAAAGCGGCGCGCCGCGGCTCCAAATGCCCAAATTGGATGGCCTTTCGGAGCGCCCCCGTCTGCCACTGTGTACAATCTGCTGAAGGCGCCCACGCCGCGGAGCGCCAGTCCCCGCCCTCACCCACGCCCGAGCCCAAGCACACGCCCACGCCCTCGCCCCCGCCCTCGCCC
>BOPP01000005.1:16064746-16086317 GCA_017312745.1 Gryllus bimaculatus | reverse complement strand
ACATAAGATAACAACTATAGAGTGAAGAAATGGCAACTTGCCTCAAGAGAGCGTAATCAAAAAAATCACAAATCAAAGAAGACGACTAGATGGACATGTGCTTGTGAAAACATAGAGACGAAATGCCGGCTCTGTCGAAAGCAGAGCCGCTGGGCTCTCGGGATATTATATTAAAAAATGTAGTATTAAAATAAGATTATGCGTCGATGACTCTCAATACTGATCAGCAGCGGTTTCTTATGATATTATAATAAACATATTGAGCTAATCTTTATAGTATGAGATTATTGGTTGTACTAAACAGTCGATGTGTATAAGTAAGAAAGATTATCGACAAACTAAGATTGAGACCTACTCATACATCTAGTGTGTGGTTATTTATATACGTTACAGATGTTGCTCTATGTAATAACTCCAATTATATAGAAGCAAGAAAGGTAACTATATATACGGAAGTGCGTGTCGTGGACTAGCAAAGAATTTGGGATAGTGATATACTAGACTTCAATCTTGAGATAACGGCAATACTTTCTTAGCTTTGCTGTTTGGTTGAAATACACGAGAGACATTAATTTTATGATTAGAATGCATTATATCACCATGCAGGTTGGATTAACTGATACTTTACGTTATACTGAATGAACACGATAGATGAAAATATAAATATACAATTATGTCAAGTACTTTTGGAGTTGGTCGACATCTTTACGCAATGTTAAATAGCATCTTATTAGAATCATTTTTATAAGGCTGGAGGAATACCATAAGCATCAATAAATAAGCACCATGTATCTGTTATAAATATAAATATAATATGATGCAGCTCAATTTGGGACATTTCACAAGATTATTAGATATCTGTTATAGGAAGTGAAGCAATACAATAAATGTATTGTAAGAACTATATATTCGTTGAATAGACATAAAGGCAAAAATAGCCAAGAAACTAGATTCTCTTATCATGAGTCTTATATAAGGTTGTGTCTGACCGGGCCAGTGTGATAAATAGATAAAACACGTGTCGGGGTGGAAGAAGTCGTCGTCGCGTCGACATTATATAAAATCATCCACCAATAAACTGTTGTTAGGCAATTGTCAATTTCGTTTGTTGTGAATTGGTTGCCTAGTGTGAATAAGTATAGAGCAAGCTAAAATTAAACATTGATCTCAGTTGAGTATTCCGCTAGTTTGTTATGTCACGAGTGTGGTTAGCCTGGGAACAAGTTTAAACTTGATTATTATTATTTATAAAATAATCCGATGTATTTTTAGAATAAGTTGAAGCTACGGAAGACTAACAAGTAATTATAATGAGGGCATATCTGTTTTGGCACAGATTTTAGCTACAGACTTACACATTTTGCATGAGCATTTACTGTCTATTCTTCAGCGCTAACTTGAGCTGAAACCTATTAAGGATGTTATAATATCATAACAATGCTCATTATAATATGTTGCTAGGGTAATTATAAGATTCTTGAGGAGCAACAGATCTAATTATAGAGGATTATATTATTCATTTGCATATTTAATACTTTTATAATATTAAATAACTGTAACGGGTTATATGAGAAATAATTAACAAATATAATATGTAAATAACTAGTGAAGAAAAGATCACGATGTAATCAGATTCAAACACAATTTTAATTTCTAATATATGGTAACTTTCGGTAAATTATTGTTTATTTTGAACTGCTTATGATGTATAATTACTTGAATTGTCAAGAATGTGTTTTATTGCAATGTCTCTACATCAACTGAGCGTGTTGTGAAGCAGATTTCTACGCCTGTTTCTTAGGGGCTCTATGTACTTCATAGGTTGGCAATTAGCACCACGAATAAGACGGTATAATTGTTTAGTGTCTTCTGCATACAATAGATCCAAGCTCTTCCGTGCGGACTCAGTGTTCCCCATTTTACCTCTTTTTTATAGATTTGTTCTCTACGCAGTTCTCTCTTCTGCGGTGCGCTTGTGTCTGTGGTCTACCTGCTTGTTTGGTGTGCTGCGATCGCCTCCTCCTTAAGACTGCAATGCTTCTTCTCGGGGTTCATTCTCTCCGCCCGGTGCATGCCCGGACTCTACATATCTCGGTTCCTACTTCGGGCTCTCTATGCAATCTGGTACGTTGGTCAACGCAGTGCACAAGCACCTGCTAAAGCTTTGGTCAGAGCTGTACGGCTGTCTGTGAGTTTGGTTAAATTCGCGTGGGTTAAAATTATGTCGGGTATAACTATACATCTTTTTGGGGGTAGATTTTTCTATTCTGCAACTAAGACTACATCTTATATGATGTTAGCTGGCCCGAAGTAATGCTTTGGGTGTACAGTTGGGGTCTCTTTGCATTCGGTGAGAATGATTGTTAGACACTCTCGGTATTTAGTACGTAGTTTATTCAACCGCACTGCTTTCATTTTGATGGTTTATAATCAGTGAAGTAATTGTTGTGATAATGAATATAATTAAGGAAAATTGGTTATTAAAAGTTTTAATCATTTTCATATTATAAAATATAAAAGTGTTCTTTTTCGCACGAATATATTTAATATGATGACAGATTCATGCTTTAGTATTAAGGTTGTAATGAAATTCTCTAAAATAATAGTTTGGGGCGCAGAGTGTAAGATACAGAATGTGAGATTTAGATTTTGGTCTCTTTGGATGAACCTAGCCGTTTCATTCATAATGAGCGTGTGATTTTGCGTGATGGTTTCGAGTATTGCCTAGATTTTTTATTTTTCTCTTAATTTTGATAGACTATTAGAGTTGCCAGATTGTTTTGATTTTTTTCCTTAGACTTCTGGTTTACTTAGTCGTGGAATATGTGAATAAATTAGCTTAGTGTTTGATATCTCTTCATGAGGAGCATGCGATCAATTAGGGCATTGAAGTAGTTTTTAATATATTTACCTGATAATTTCTATATTTTTTATAAATCTGCTATGTGTTTAAATTACGATTTTTATCAGAAATTTCTCCATCTGGGTTTTAACCTATTTGTACTGCTTCCTTACTATTTTAACTTTTCGGGTTAATTGTTTAGTTTTATTATTATTTCTATTTTTATTTATGTTGTTCTTTTTTTAGTTATGTATTGTTTTTGTGTTTCTTTCTGTTTCTTTTTTTATTTTATAATTATGTTTTTGTTTTTATTTTTATTATTTTTTTTTTTATATTTTTTATTTTTTTTTTTTTTGTATATTATTATTTTTTTTTTTTTTTTTCGTGTTTTTTTTATTTTTTTTTGTGTGTTTTGATTATTTTTTTTTATTTTTGTTCTTGTTGTGATGTTTCTATAGTATTATATTTTTATATTGTATTTCTTTCTTTGTTGTGGTGTGTGGTGTGCTATTATTATATGTGTTTTTTATTCTTTTTATTTTTTTTTTTTTTTCTTATTTTATATTTTATTATATATATATTATCTTTTGTATATTATTGTTTGTCGTTATAGTGCAATTGTGTATAAACACGTTTACTGTAAAAAGATAAATTCCCTTTGCATCAGCAAGAATAGCGTTAAGAAGTATATGAGAATTTGGTGATATTGTCTGATTTTTAATGATAATATTTATCTGAAATCCTTATATAATAGTAAGTTATTCGATTTTCTTGAACCATTTGATTAAAAGGGCATCAAGGATAAGAAATTATATATTGACGTATATGAAGACTATTAATGTAAATCATTAGCATTTTGTAAAGCAAAGTAACAATGTATTGTTTTTCTCAATGTTCGGTAGCTGTGCCTTTTCTTGTGTAGCCACTGCTAAATACTAACGTATTGAGTGCGATTGTCATATAGGAGAACTTGGATTAAGTGTAGACAATTCATAATATTTCCCATCTCTCATAGGATAGTTGGATATTATGTAGAAGTGGATGTTATAAGAATTTCGCTTCGCTATAGAAAGTATAATGTTGATTGCTCAAGTGGTGTGATGATAGAGTGCATCATATCACTATAATCCTTTGTATGATCGCAATATACGGTTATTTTTCCTCTATCTATGAGCTTGTGTGTATGCTTTTTGTGCGAAATCTAATGGATGTGTTTCTTATTTGTTCGTGTCGCGCAGTTCTTGTGTATGGATGTAGGTGGTCGTGAAATGGAAGTTGTAGGCTATCAATCAGACGATTGACTAATTGTTGGACAGGCAATAAGGTTGAATTAGAGTTAGTCTGGTCGCGAAGAGATCAGCTTTTCCTTCGGTGCAGAAGGTTCATGGTAGCAGTTGCCGCTGGAGGGCGCGTACGACTTTTTGAAAGCGGTGCATATTGCAGCAAGCAACTTCGCACCTCAGGGAGCGCTTTATTCCGTGATCACTTCGTATTGGATAAGCGCCCTCGGGAATATGAATGCGCTCTAGCTGCATTGTGCGCGTGTCACCCGTCACCATCACCGCTAGAGACCTTTTCCGTATTGTACACAATCAGACAGACGCTACGTGTTTGTATAAACAACAAATCAGTTAAACCAGATATCACAGTGCTTCTCTACTGACTGTCGCGAGATACTCGATGAGGTCGTGTGTTATGTTAAAGATGCTAAGGCAGTAGTCGCACTACAGGATTGGCGAACTAGAACTTGCACCAGTAGGTTTGTATTCGTGGCGGTGATCTTCATTGGCAGCTGTGCAGTGGAGTACATGTGTGTGATATAGTGTAATTGGATGTTTAAAACGACTCCTCCTAGAATCTTGGATCTCGTAGGTTGGGTTGATTAAGAATCACCTATATTATACGCAATATGCCTGTTGTTTCGTACAATGACGCCTAATTTTTTCTTCCATAACGTATAGGCTAAACTATGTGTGGGCATGTATTCAGAGTTTAGAAGTGGTACGATTAATTGGGACTTAGATTTGTTCGAGTAGATCGATTACAATGCTCAGATTGAATTTGTTCTAAATATTAAGTATTTCATAATATAAGATATTTATGTCGAAGTAAAACTTTGCTAAAGTATAACGGACGTATAAGTTGGCTACACTGGTGTATGAACCGTGATTATGACTCAAGAGAGCTCCAAGGGACAACGTAAGGTCAAGAAAATGTTAGAGAATATGAACTTTCTCTCTATCTGATTTTTTGTATAATGATCTTGCACGCCTTATACATTAACTATGATACAGTCTTTGAATACTTAAATGCAGGCTGACTGACATTCTATTTTAGCTAATACAACGTTTCGACTCATCTCACTCATACTGTTATCATTCAACACTATAGATTCTTCACACGCATAGAAACGATTAATAAAGTAAATTGAAGAAGTATGAATAGTAATTTTCAGCAGATTAGGAATGAGGTTTGATTGAATGTTTTTATCCTCTTCGAAACTTAGGAAGTAGATATATAGTGTACGAAATGTTCGCTCAAGAATCTGGAAGACATCAATATAGTTAACTCGACATTAGAGTGCTACAGAAATTATCTCAGATGGAACCTATATTTATCTTTTGGGTGATTTCTTTGTCATATTCTATGCTTCTGCATTGATTATGTGCAGTTTTGTTCGATCTTAAATTGTGTCTGTAGATAGTCTAATTGTCGAATTTAAATACGTATTTTTGTGACATGTTATGCCATAATATTCCAGAGTTAATTTGTAGCTTGTCTTTATTATATACCTGACAAACCTATTAGCTCTCAATTAAACAATCTTGGCAAGTAATTTTATTTTAAGCGTGGTGATCGTGGTCCTTTTGGGATAATCGTCATTGAGAATAGCAATACTAGAGGCATTATTACGGAAGTGTTGATTGACGTACATTTTAGTATTAAGGCTTCGATTCCACCGCACAAGCATATAGTCAGTTAGTACATAGCAATTTTTTGAGTATGGCACTACATGCCTGAGAATAATCTGTGAGGCATTTACGAAATAGTTAATAAGTGATCACATCTCGGGCCTGAGTGATATGAGTGACGTTCCACTGACCCAAATAAATTCTGATGCTCCTAGCTCGAAATTACTATATTGTTATGAAACAGCTACATGCAGTCCGCGCGCGACACTTCATTTTCTTGGTATATGTTGGTATCTGTGGAAGCGCATGCGTAAGCTTAAATGATAAGAAAAGTTGACTTCAGAGTACAAGATAAAAGAAATCGGAACGTGATCTCAATCTGGAGAGCGTCGTAAAGGGGTGTGTGCTAGCGTCGGCTAACGATTAGAGTACAGTTCCGGCGAGGTGGCGCTACGAATAGGCTGCGTGGCGCGGCGTCGCATTCTTCGATTGGCAGTATAGTGGAGCTGTGTACTGGTCGGTCTTCTATCGTGCCTTCGGTGCGTAGTTCTTCTCGAAGCACGGGTCGTGGTCTGCTTACATGTTACCATCTAGTGAATATATCCATAGCCCCTGGCGCAAAGTTCGCCAATCCTTACTCAGTGCGCAAGCGCACTCAAGACAAGCTTTACTAATTGGGTACTCCGGCGTGTCGACACCCAGGGGTGGGACTCTTGCATCCTTTTATTGTGTACCTACCACACTTAATCGGTCCAGGGCAACGCCGTCTAATCCTGGTCCACGTAGACTTCCTCCGCTCCATTCCCTCTTCCTTGTGCAACCTGGCTCTACGCCGCACATCATAACGGTGCACGACGTCTACCCCAAAACCCTAAGCCTCGGCTATACCTCTCGACGCCCATTCAAAGCACCACGTCCATACATCAATTGTTCTATCTTTGTACGAGTTGACTAACACTCGTATCTCATAGTTCGTATTCTCTTTTTTTTCCTACACCGGGCTTTTTCCGCCCATCCAAATAATGCCCCGGCTTTGCCGGTCCTTTCGGGCTTGCCGACACACACTATTCATGGCCTGGCCATAGGGGCAACGGGCTTGCACCTGGCGGGTACCACGTTCCCGTCCTGCGTCACGGCTCTTTCTAATGCCAGCCCCGCACCTCTTAAAACCCATTCCACACCATATTAGCGCCCATATCCGCACGCCGTGGGGTCGCACCGCCCTGCCTAGGTCATACTCAGCTTGTCCTGCTTCGCTTTGCCAGCGGTCATAGCTCAGCCCACATCCCATAAACGCTCTGACTAGCCCCGCCCTCCTCGCTCACTCCCATCTTGCCTCCGCCGCCATGCACCAAGCCAGGGGAACGTCTCTTACACAAGCTCTCCCGTCGATCCCAGACCTCCTGTAAACTTGCCGCCCGTCGACTCTACAACCCAACACGCGTGCAGGCTCTCGGCATTGCTCCCCCCTCTGAGCAACACCGGTCTCCTCTTTCTTACAAGCATTGTACTCGTCGCAGCAGCTAGGAGCTCTTTGCAGCGATCTGCCTTACCTACTACCTTTCGTTCTGCTTTCTTACCGTATTTCATATCCCGCCTACACTCGCAGATAAGCGCAGGCGACTATTTGCGCGCAAATCTCATCCTTTCGCGAACTTTGGTACGAGTGTATCAACTCGGTAAAGAAGAACATTGATGTATGGAGTGGGTTGCTTTGGAGGCCAGTTTGTTTTTGGGGGAGATTATTTCAGCGACGGCGGCCTCTCTGGTTCGCCACCCACGCGCCGGGGATATTGGCCTCAGTTACGGGAGCAGCGCCCGCGCGCCGGCGGGGCTGCGTGGGGGGGGGCGCGGGGGGCGGGGCAGGGCGGACCGGCGGCGGAGGCGGGGGAGTAACATATAGATCGTGAGGGGGTGCTCATTTTTTGTAGTCTTTGTTGTGAGTTCTATGGTTGTTTGTGTGTTTTTTGTTTCGTTTGATTATATCATTGTAGAAATTGTTGTCGATTGTTTTGATTTATGGGTGTATGTGGAGTATTATTGTATTGATGTGTGGTGTTTCTTCTTCTTATTAGTTCGTGGAATATTTGTATTGTTAACCTGGTGAGGGAGGGGGAAGAGGGATCCGAAATATAGGGGATTGTAAGATATTACTATATATTGGAAGATCGGTGATTTAAAAGCTAGCATGCTAGTGGCTAGATGAGTGCATTTTATCCTTTTGATGAAAGGGAAACCGCTGCAGGCCTCTACGTACATTTGGTCGCTTTGTTATCCATGGATAGTGATAGAAATTTATGAGAGATTCGTTATGTTGAATTTCTGCATAAGGAATAAGTTCTGCAAAGGGATGGCGCTGATTTTGACTCTGGTTGTAGTCGAGTCTTCATTATGTATGTTATTGAGAATGACATTAAATATTGATTATGGTAAATAGATACTAATGAACAAGTACGTTGTGTGGCTCAGGAGATATTGCGCGCATGTCGCATTGGGGTGTAAGACGAATGTAGAAAACAAAGGGGTAACACAAATTTTATTTTTTACGATAGTGATGATAGATTAAAGATCTGTCTGTATGTCTCTCTCGTCGTTTTATTATATCTTGAATGACTGTATGCGCAGGAAGTATGAGCGGTCTAGAAGTGCCTGGGATTAGGTGTGCTTAGCAGTATATGAGTATCTTTCTGTATGAAGGTTATGTACAACCAGGTGGGGTGGAGTATCTACGTAATAGTTTCGGTTCATCAGATTAAAGCAGCTCTGTGAAAGTGCATCTGTCGATCGTGGAATAAGTTCGATTTGATGCTCCGTGCGAGCAATTATGTAAATGTGCGTGTGTGAATTGGCGGGTGAGCTTCAATAGTGATCGACGAGCCGAGGCAAAAGAGCCGCCGCCGCCGCCGCCGCACCGTGTCGCGAGTGCGGCGCGCCGCGAGGTGGCGTGACTAGAGAAAAGGAGCGACGGGTGTGCAAGCGGCGGCGCGAGAAGCCCTGTGAATGGACGGTGGGAAAGTGGAGGCCAGCTTCGTCGCAAAGTCTGGTCGGCTTCCTCCTGCCGGGGCGATTGCTTTCTCCCCGATATGTTAAGGGAATTAGCTTCATTTGATGAGGCTGTCGCACCGCCCGCCCCCCAGTTCCCACCCCCACACGAACTGCGGGTGCTTAGCGTGCCCCGCGCTGCTGCGCCTTTGCCGCCCGCCCGCCGCACCGCACTGCTAATTGTCGTTCTCATATACATCGGCGAATCGTCGGCCTCGCCCTCTATGCCCTCGCTCCAACTCGCGCTCTGGGGTCGCCCTGCTCATCGGTTCCTCAGCCCTCCTCTTTTCTGTCCGCCTGCTTTCTCCTCCCGCACTCTCTGTTATCATCTCCGTACTACTTGTTTCCCTTCCGCTCTCTCTCATCACGCGTGTCCGCCCGCCCAATCGCCTCCTTCCTGCACGCTCCTTAGTCTCCTTCGTTCCTCCGCCACCCATCCTCTTCCGCCCTCTTCCACATCCTTCCGCCCGCCTCCATTTGACGCCTGCCCGTCTCCAAGCCATGCTGCCCTCGTCTGTCGACGCGCTGCCCGCCCGCCGTCCTCCCTTCCTCGCAAGCGTCCACAAGGGACGCGCTCCCGCTCCCTCAGTCTGCGGCGCTGCTCCGAACGCTCCTTCTCGTGCACAGCGAATTCGCCGGCGCGCGCCCGCCACGGCTTGTTTCGCCCCACGCGCCGCGCCGGGGAGGGTTTTCCACTTCTCGTTGCGTCAGAGGAACGCGCTGTCGAGCGCGGGCGTGGGCGGAGTGGGTGAGGACAAGGGGGGGCGGAGCGGCGCAGAGGGCTGGAATGAATATTGTGACGAGCGAAACGGGCTCCGATTACGCGGCGGGCGCCGTGGCGCAGTCCGCTCGCCTCTGCATGCAAATGGCGACGCCGCGCCGGCCACTTGCGACGCCACGTCGCCGACTGACCATCGTGCGCTGCGCGCGCCCGCTCGTCTCTCCGTTGAGATCGGTTCCGATTTTACTTTCCGAGTCATTTTCTGAGTCTTTCTTACGCTCGCTCCAGTACTACATACTAAGAAAATGAGGCGTCGCCGACGCTGTAAGCTGTTTTAAATATATAATTTCGTGTGCTGATAATTTATTTTATATCATTTCTCTCATGCCGAGCTTTGTCCATTATGTTCTTTCAGTATCTGGCATTAGTCTTACCAATAAATCGTAATAGCTGTTAATGTTGTACTCCCATACAAAAGTACTCAACACCCAATGGCCTTGTATGCTACCTCTCATTACAATTTCAAAATTACAATCACCGTAAAAAATACTTGCAGATTTTAATGATGCTAATAGTTAAATTTTAGTACAGCTACATTTTTTCTCTATTTTGCTTACATGCAAAATAGTGCATATTGCACACAGCACATTAGCACAAATGCTAAATGCAAAAATGCAGATTATTACCAAATGGTTCCGAAAATTCTGTCGCAATGTCGTTTACAACTAGATTTGATTCTTTCCAGGATTTTCTTAACATTTCTATATTCTTCTCTCCTAATTTTCGAAGAGATTAAAACTTCACAAACTCAGTCTAATTTGTGTTTACTTCTACTTCTGCAATTTCTTTATTAATCGTTTTGTCTGTGAATCTTGGGTTGTATACGAATTAGAATGTGACTGTTTTGTTTAATAAGAGTGGGTCACATTCATTTAATAATCGGTATTTGCATACTTATGTAAGAACGTCAAAGTGCAAAGTCGAATATAAGAAAGTTCATTAATTCTCTAACAGTTTTCTTTTCCTCGTTTTCACTTGAACTTCTTGACTTCTTCTTCCAGTTTAATAAGTTCCCAGGTAATACTATTCGTAGGTTTTTGCAAATTTCTTTTTCAAATACGATAATTAGAATCTAAATTGAAATAAATCTGCAGCGCGATTTACTTGATAATTCAATTGTTCACTTGCAAACGTAAACATCAGTGTTGCCAACGTTGTGGAAGAAAATTAGGGCGTATTGAGTGAAACATGCATTTGAATACTGGTGTTTAATCAACGCCACCTACGTAGATCGATTTAGGAGGGGGTGGTTTAATTCCTGACATTATCACTAAGATCGCAGCTGCCAAAAACACGAAAAAACAGGTTTTTGGAAATTTCTTTGAATCTTATTGGCGGATCTGAAAACAAATGATCAGTTCCCCATCAGGAGACCGAGACGCGTCGAATGACCATGATACGTGTTGATTGGTGCACGGGAAATGGTCTAGCCGCTAGTGTCGGAACCGCACAAAAGCACAAACGCACATATTCGGAGTTTTACTCAAATACAATATAGGGATAATTCCAGTAATGCTTGTGAATGCGTTGTTAAAAGTGTGAGGTATCTACATGAACTGTGACTTAAGAAAGTTATATTGGACAGATAATTATTCAACTTTGTTTTAAATAGTAATCTGTCTTAATTATGCTCACTTCTTTTGCCTATTATAAAGGAATTTCGAAGAACTTGTTTTATTTCCCAAACATACTACGCTGGAGTTGGAAAACCAATAGGCATTACATATTATATATATGAGCTTATTTCCATGGATAATTACGTATGAAATTAAATCTTTAGTACTTCGTGAACTTTGAGAATTTGAATCTTAATCCTTGAATCCTCAGATCTTGAATCGTAGTACCTTGAACATTGAGAAAACATATACATTGTACTTTGGTTTTACAAAATGCTAATGATTTACATTTAATTATGTCTTTTCATATACGTCGGTAATATATTAATTTCGTTATCCTTGATGCCCTTTTAATTTTCAAATGGTCAGGAATCGTATCTTACTAATTTTTAAGCATTAAAAGTGATATTATATAAAAATCAACAATTGAAAGCCAATATTCTCATTTACTTTTATTCGCTATCTTTTAAAAGGGAATTTTCCTCTTTTACAGTTGTAATAGCAATGCCAGAAACTTCAGGGTTTTAAGACGGGTTTACGTTCGAGTTCAACTTTTCTAATCTCGAATTCCCTTATTCTTTCATCTGCTTTCCAATACCGTTTGTTTTACAGCATTATCGCTTTCTTACACTTTATGACCTGCCTTCTGAAGTAGCTGCTATCAAATTTGTTGATTTGTGGCATCTATAACTCTGAAAGTAAAAAGAGGAAGGGAAGGAATAACCAATTGGAAATCGAAAATCTAATTAACCATTAAACTTAAAATATTAAACTTTTTCAGCCCTATTGATCTCAAGATGAAAGATATAAAATAACATTTCAGAAGTTAACAGAGCATTAAAAACTACACTTGGGCACTCTATTTGGTCCACTCATAAAAGGCAACGACTTCGACAAATGAGCCTCATAAAACGGTTTGTCTCCAAGACCAAAATAATCTCTTCTTTCTTCGCTCCCCATACTTATAGCTTCTTTACAATCAATATATGGTATTAAATAATCGGATAACATTGTTTTTAGTAATATGAAATTAAACTTTTAACCATTTCTAATTTTTATTTTCAAGATTCTTCTATTAAAGAAAAGTGAATGTGTGTGTGTAAATGCTGTAAAACGTTTATAATCATTGAAGCGATTGGACCCCAATGTAGCACAAAGATTCTTGGCCAACCAACAATAAAAGTAGCTTAGTTGCGATTAAAAATGCTACCCCAAAATATGTATTTTACAATATTTACTGCATACAATCCGCAGCGCATCTGGCCTCGTGGTTGGCGGGCGTTGCCGCGTGACGCAAGCGGGACCGGAAGGAGCGAGCGGAACGGAGAGGAAGAGCGGAGCACGTGGGCGGAAGAGAAGAACCGGAAGAAGAGGGGGGAGCTGAAGGAGGAGGCGGAGCGCAAAAGCGGGCCTGACACTGAGCGCGGAGGAAAGAGCTGCGAAAGCCAAATGAAAAGGAGGAACGTGTAGAGCGGAAGAGGCTGCTTGTGCCGGAGACTGAACGGCGTGGTAGGGCATGCAACGAGAGACGGGCGAAACGTGCGAGGCTGATTAACAGGTGATTGTGACAAATAAAAACCTGAGTAATTAGATCATAAGAGTTAAAATAAAAGTAAATTACATAAAGGGTTAAATGAATTCAAATTTTTGCAGTGTGTACTGGATTTTTTTAAAGTTGCTAATCATTTTTATTTGTTATATTTTAATACGTATAGTTTTTAAAATTATAAACATATTAAATAGTATGAAATAAATATTCCCTTAATTAAATGTTGCTGAAATTAAAATGTCTACACACATGTTTATAATTACAGTTTATATATTTACAACAATCTTATGATTGTGTTAGCGTTGAAGATAGTGTTTGTAACTGTTTTTGAACTCTGTAAGTGATACTAAAGCGTCAAGTGCCGTAATTATTGAATTTCCTAAACTTATTGATTCTTATAATAATCGTATTTTTTATAAAAGAAGATTGGATTTAAAATTTCAACTAGATAAAGTCCGTGTACAACAGAATAATTGATTTATTGATTGTTTAGTGATTCCGGGCACATCAACAACCATGGCCATTGGTTCCATAAGTGTGGTGCATGTTTTGTACTCGAGAGGCGGCGATCTTTCCCCCGCTGTATGGTGATATCTGGCGCAACCTTATATTTCAGATTGAGATCTACTTATTTTTTGCTGTATAAATTATTACCATCTACTATACCTTTCTGATTGTTCAATCATTTTCCAATTGGATTGTTTAAAATCTTGAAATGTCTGCAATATGAGGCGTTCATATATATTATTTTATTTTATTTATACAGATACATGGTGTTATATTTTGACTGCTTTGGTAATTCTTCTCAGAGCCTTTAAAAATGTTTAAAAGATTATTCTACATTGTAAAGTGTGGCCACACTCCAAAGTACTTGAATAATTGTATTTTATTTTTATTTTTTAGGGGTGATTACTGAATAGTCAATTACCAAGTGGTAATTAATGTTTTGTACTCAAATTAAGAGCTCTGCGTGTTTTCTACCAAGCTAGAAGTATTCAGTACTCATTTTTAAGTTAGTTTACACTCCAAATTTTGTCCACAAAGCCTTCTATATATTTATTTTCTGTCAAAATTGGATTTATTTCTGTGAACTTCTGTAAGTTTGATAACCACTGCTAGAGTGCAGGTATGTCGCACTCATTTTCGATAATCTTTTACTACCAATTGTCTGTTGTAAACCACTAATCTCACACATAGATTGCGCTTGTATTTTGAGAATTCCGCTGCGAGATTTGGGCCCGCGGAATGATATTGTATTCACATTTTTTTAATATAACCGAGCTCCGCGCTCGCTTCGGCGCGCTCGCCTTTTGCACGCCTGTGGCCATCTGTCTCGTACTTATGTTGATTTTTGATTAGGCTCTCTTGTGGCCCGTGGCCATTTGCCACGTATTATTGTGTTATATGGTGTGATTGGCGCTATTCGCCAATATTATTATGCGTTACGTTGCGATTGCGCTCGCTCGACTTCACGCCCGTGACCCTCAGTCGCGTTAATGTATGTATTCTGAGACGCGATTTTTCATTTTTGGCGTTTTTGTCCTAGATTACGCCCGTGACCCTCAGTCACGTTAATTTGTATATTTATTGTCTCGTGTATCTGTTTCTTTTTAATTGTTTATGCTGATTCAATCTGTTAATTATGATTTTCTCTTGCGTTACTTTAAATTTTCTTGGTTGCTACTCAACTTCGAGCGCCGACGTCATGTAGGTTTCACCTTGTTTAAATTTTCTTTGTCGGTTTGCTAGACGCGGCCCAAGAATTCTATATATGTATATAATTTTTTAGGAGCACCTTCCAATGTAATCTTACCTAGTAATTTTTGAAGTGTGTTTAATTTGGATGCGGTCTATGATGCGTTGAACCTGTATATTGTGGTTAATGTTGTTTATGTGTGTTTCAGCATTATTGTGAGATACACCGCATAAATGCGGCTCTGTCTCTTATGTATTGTGCGCTATTTCTAATGAAATTTTGATTTATGTTACAGAGCAGTGTACATTTTGTAAGGGGCTTTGCCAGGCGTTGTGAGGGCGCGAACCAGAATTGATGCCGCATTTCCACACACTGGATCCCTAGAAGCTGGAACTCTAGTGTTTCGTCTTCTGCAAGCTCGCAGCTCTCATCCTCCTTCATAGCGTGGCGCCCCCAAAGAGGTTGCTGTCGCCATTCTTTCATTCCCGGAGCAGAGCGGCACCCAGTTGGTGTTGCAACATAAGAGAGTGCTTGCGACTTTCTAAATTGTTGGAGCGTGGCCCCGATTGGCGCCCCCATTGAGACACTATTTGGTACAGGTGAACCAAAAATTGTTAATTGGAATTTTGGTAAACAGCGTAATCCAAGTAGACATGTGGTGTTCAATCTAATGGCTATTGAACTACTTTGATATGTTTCCTATAATGAGTCAGGTTGTAAATGTTGAAATGAGCATTTGAAGTTCAAGTTGTAATTTCTCTGGCAGCGTGGCATTTACTTATGTTTATTATTTAAAGAAAGTTTATCCGCTGACGTAAACATTGTCAAATTTGTAATTGTGCACACTCTGTGCCAGTCATTCTGAATAAATTATTATTTTCTGCAAAACGACCAATTTTCGTTTCCCTCCGCCTTTTTTATAGTCCCCATGTACCTGTACTGTTCGACATTTATATTATCTAATTGGTATTTCTTCTTTGTAAATTGATTGTTGTCTAATAAACTTAAATTATTTGTTCGAAGGTTGATGCATAATTTTTCTGAACCGTACAAAACTACCCGTTTACTAGCAGAACCCTTGACCCGTTTCCTGCTACTGAATTTTCATATATTTATTCTTCGGATAGCTTCTAGTGCCATTGCTGAGAGTTTTGTTACTCGAGCTTAGCCAGTAGATGTTCACTGCGGTCATTTAATTATTGCCTTTTTAGGCTGGCGACCGTATATTTAATATAATATTTCTTTAATTTCGCCACTTTAATTTTTAACATACAAAGTGACGACCGTGACAGGACTCGATCCTGTAATCTTCACATATTTAAAAACTTCGCTTTATATTAAAACACCTATTGTCGGCTAGTGGGTTTTCCCCAACCAGGTATCTCCCACCAGCGGGACACCGCCCCAGCCGGGACAAGCTATTAGCTCCCGACCGGTCTCCCGGCATGTGTGGAAGTATAGTGCGTGTAAGTGTGTGTGTATGTGTAAGGGGAGAGAATAGGACAAGGAAGAGGAAGGTAAGATCGCGCCCAATCCGTGGCCCGTTTTGTAAGGGTACTGCTCCGGCATTCACCTGGTATTGATCGGAGAAATCACGGAAAACTACCGATCAGAGCAGACGACTGCTAGGATTCACCTCCATGAATTCGTCCTAGCTAACAAGCTAGTGACGAAAATCCTGCCTTTCTTCGGGACTAGAACCTAGGACCTCCCGGTCAGAGTACAACTGAATAAGCTACGTTATACGACGTACAGAACTTTGCCATACACATGTAAAGAATCAAATGCAGGTCTTCTTTGCAGCTCTTTATTATTCAATTGATTTCATCTCGATTTTTCGATTCGCTCGTTTTCATTCCGATACGTTCTGTGGTGGGGTAAGAGATGCATTGGCCGGAGGAACATTATATTGGATTTTACCACTGAGGAAATAGGAGATATTCATCAGGAGACTGTAGGTGTGCGCTTTCATCGTACGCAAGCAGCTACGTTGGATTTATTTACGACCAGAAAAGCGGACACCCGATCGTCACGGAGGCGAGAAGCCACGGTTAGCGAGGGACGGTGTTGTGAGTTATTGCACAGCCCACAAGCGCCGAGATGTGATTATTTCGCAAGCTGTACGCGCAGAGACAGAGGGTGTAAATGTAGAAGTAGTAACTCAGAGGGTTTTTTTAAAAACAATTATAGTTAAGCACGCTCAAAATTATTTTACCAGAGAGTATTTCTAGGGAAACGTGGAAGCCATCAGCCAAAGCCAGATATTCTGAAAACCTGTAATATGATTGTGTATTTAAAAAAATTGAGAAAATTAATAATTATTTTGAACAGTTAACTCAATAATTTCTTTGTTCATTCACGGACATATGGACGTTTAAACGTTTTTCAATACACAGAGGGTTAACTCTTCTGTTTTAGTTCAAATATTCAACTATATCTTTTGAGAAATTAATAGCAAAGAAAACTATGTATTTCAAATTAATGATTCAGTACATGTAAACTTATCCAAATTAGTTTCTGAGTGTGCATATGTAATTAAAGGTTCGTATTTCTGTTCATATTTATATTTTTTGGGTTTAAATTAGTAACCTGCCAACATTTGAAATTCTCTTACCTTTTACGTGAATTGTTGAATTTAGAGCTTTGTGTCTAGAATATAGTTTTTTCCATGTGTTTGTGTGTTATTTTATTTCAGGTTTGTTTTTGCATGCAATCATAAAATGAATTCTGATCAGTCAAATTAATCAGTAAATTCATTATAGGCAATTTTTTTCTGAATGAATACTCCCTGAATTCTTGAATATACTTCTAGTAGACTATTTCTTTAATACCTTACCTTTTAGACTGGATATTACGTGACATCCGTTAATCGCTTGGATACCACACCCCAAGCATGCATTCCTTCTTGCGTCATCGGAACCTAGAATTTTCTTGAGTAACTAAAAGACTGAGAAGTGACACAAAGACCCATGAAACAAGTATTCTACACAACTACACAGACTCCATAACGTGTTATTAGAAGTAGTTTATTGTAAATAGAATCATTATTTATTAACTTATTCGTTGTTTCTAATTTACGGCAGAAAAACTTATTATCTGGCCTGACAATAAAAGTTTTTTTCTGTCGAAAATTCGCCGTTTTCCGGCTCATGACTACAATACTTTTTCTTCTTACGAAGTAAGGGTGAAAGGGTAAAAACACCTCATCTCAACTAATAGCATGTCGTCTTAAGCTTCCCCTTTGGCCACGCAACCGCTTTCGCGTATCGCGCGTGAGCGTAGCGACTGCTGGCGACGCATCGGCTGCTCATCAACGGCGCAGAAAGCAAATTCCCCGCGGGATTCGCGGCGGCCGAGGGGCCTTTGAGCACGCCCGGCGCCGCTGCCAGCGCTGCTCGTTAGGGGCAGAGACAGCGGGCGGGGGCGGGGGGGGGGAGGTGGAGGCGGCCTCAAGGCGGTTGCCGTCACCGCGACGGCGCGCCCGCTCTAGGCGCCGCCGGCGTCAACCGCGCAAGAGCCGACCCGAAAGTCGTTGACGCAGACACCACAAAGCCTTCGCTACAGTCAACCTCGGTCGCGGTTGGCATCATCTTTACTGGTATCATACGTTCTTAGAACGCACGGAAAACTTTGTAGAGAAGGCGAGCTTCAGACGGGATATTAATAAATTCGGGGCTCTTTGAATGAAATTTTGAGAAATTACACAAAAAACACCAGTCCAATCTCTTCTTACTTAATTTACTGTAATTTAAAAAAAACACATGTTATAAAATCCTGTGCAGTATTTCAGTCTACATTTAATAGTGATACTTTGCAACTAAAAAAACAACAAAGGCAAACAGCAACGTAACCTTACACAATAACTGAATATTTTAAATTGCATGCAAAGAAGTGTTGTGAAGTGGCCAGAATTTTTATTCGTCTTTCACACACAAAAGGTGCACAAACTGACTTTGTGTCACTCACGGTATTTATTCCATAGTCATTGAGTATGCGCATGAGTCCAGCCGGGCATCTTTCCCTAAGCGCACTTGTTCGACGAGACCGAGATAACTAGCGGGGAATTCTTCCCCGCCGTAGAATCTAAAAGACTTTTACCTCCTCCCGCGTAAGGTCGTGTTGCAGCGAAGAGACCATCTTCCTCGCGTGGCCTCTGCCTCGACATCTCGCGGCTGGGCTCAGTTCAGCCTCACGCACCACCGTCCCTTCGCTTCCAATCTCGCTAGCCAAATCTTAGTTTTTTTGAAAAATGGGATATTGTTCAATAATAATATTTTAAGGTGGAATTGCAGCCCAAAAATGAGAAAAAAATCGATTTTTAGCTTTTTAATCTTAAAATAATCTCTACACTTTTCTGAACATTTTGATATATTATTTATTGATATATTTTTGCTTTTGTTTATTTTATTTCCTTTTGAATGTGCATCCGCACAGACAGGCTGACACTTGAGAAGTTCCATGGTTCCACATAAACAGAAACATTTATGAAACTATTGACTCTCGAAGGCTTTGGTTTTCGCAGTTTCATGTTTTATTTCATTGTTTATCTCTGCAATTTGGCAGGTTTGTATTCTATTTTTTAAGTTAAGCGTTATTTTCTCTTCCTCGTGGTATGCGATAGGAAAGCCTGATTTGTGAATGAATTGATAAGTAGTTCGACTCAAATGACAAAACCGAAAGGTTATTTTGAAAAGCTTTTGAACAAAGAAAGTAGATTCAATCGTGAAGATAGTTGCGGTTAAATATTTGTGTAATGCGCAAAATAAGTTTAGTAATGAAAATGTTTATTCCAGAATTGCTCCAGTCAACCTCCCAAGCAGAAATCTCAGCTGAGAAGATGGCCAAAATTGCCAGAAATGGAAGAGAAAACAGCTTCTAGATATCAACAATAAATAGCATTGAGAAGATTGTTTTTTAACTAAAATAATACAACAAATATGATGGCTTGATGCAACAGATATGATGGCTTGCAAATATGATGACATCAAAGCAAAAACCTCAGGAGCGTTTTTCTCAAAACACAGTTTTTGTTATAAATGCCCCGTTCTCTTACAAACTTGTTTTAAATTCAAACGTTTGACTCTAATGGGTTGTATCACGCCAGTTGCAGTGCCTTAGCGAGAACAATTCTTACAAAAGTATTTTAGGGTATTGCAGTATTGTAGACGTGAATATTTGACGGATGCTTCTGATTAGTTATTTCATACAAGAATTTAGTGCACATTTCGCGCCAAACATTCGTGAACATTATATTTCTTCTCTTTACCCAACGTTTTACTTCAATACTACATATTTGAAAAAAGTTTGTTAATTTCTTCACACAATTACACTATACATTTACAGATAGAAAAGGCACGATTGGCAGTCAGTTCTTGTGATCTGTTTACGATATTTAGACGTTACGACTGTGACTGTGTGAAGGCACTTGAATAGTTCTGTGACAAGTTTGGCCGCCTTTACTTTCCTCGACTATTATTTGTTTAAACTTTGGAAGTATGTCACCGACTGGAAACTTACCTTCTTGTATTGTTTTGTGTCAGTGTTGCCAGCTCCTCTTGTACTGACGTTCTGTCAGAAGCGTTACTTTGTATCAATACAGTAGTTATTATAATACAAGTTGTTTTTATAGTGTCACTCTGGCCCAATAATTTATAAGATAATAATGAAGAAACTGTATTATGCTTCAACGCATGACATGAGGAATATCTCAAATACATTTTGAAACGTAAGAAATCAAACGGAGCTTCAAAAATAATCTTCCAACTGCTTTGATTGGAAAAACTACACGATTCAAATATTGTATTAGGAGCAAATAATTACTTACCGTAATCTTGATAAAATATATTATTTTGCAACAGTTTATACCATTAAATACTTTTAAAACGTTATTAAATACGATCCGACCACATTAAATTTTGATCACTATCAAGCACACGTCAGCAAAACCACCTATTAGGGAGCAGTAGCAGCTTCCCCATGGGAGCCCCCTGCCATCCCCACCTCGGCGCCTCCTCTAGGCTTAGCGGCGACGCTCCGCCACCGCCGACTTCGCCTGCAGCGGCGCGCGGGGCCGTCGCCTCCCCAGTGCCATCGCCCCCGCCTGCAATATTCAGCGCGTCTGATGCACTTGTCAAGAATTAACGGCACTCCGTGCTCGCTTCCGCGCCCCTTCCGCCCCGCCCCGCCCTTCTCAGCTAGGCATCGGTCCGCGCTGTCGCCCCCGCCATGTCCCGGGCCGTCGCCTGCAGGCGCTTTGACGCCCCGCCCACGCCGTCGCTCATCCGCCTCACTTACCCCACACCCCCACCCGCGGCTCTAACCTGCGATTACTCTGGAATCGCACACTTCAATTGTCCGAAGGCCGTGGATACCGCAGAAATCTTGTGGACGTCTAAATGAATAGGTCAACATTTCAGAATAAAAATGTTGTATATCACAACATCACGTTAAGATGTTACAATCGCAGCAAGATGTTTAGAAGATGTGTCTTCCTTCAGTAATTCCTAGCAGACGATATATAACGGAAACAGTGTAATGTAAATTTGTTACAGCAAAACGAGTTTACCTGGCGTCTGAAACGTCCCCTAAAGCGTCCTAAACCCTACCCCTATCCTAAAATTCTTCCCAATTCTGCCTGATGGGTAGATGACGCAGGGCGCGTGCGAAACGAGAGCGCGAAGACGCTATCTGTCGGCGATTCCCTTACTTACTACTACTGACTTACGTGACTAGACTGCAAAACGGCCCCTAGAGAGCTCTTAATAACGGAGGATTACTCCAATGCTCTCAACGCCCCTTAGGAGTTCGGAGACGCGTTAAACGCATCCAACAGGATAAACAGCATTTGCTGAAACTATACAATAACAAATAACACAATAAAATATATCTATCAACTCACATGGTAAATAGAGCAGTTATTCAGACACAGTTGTCGGAAAATTTTTGTGCTCCGTTGCAAAATTGTGTTGCGAACATACATGTTGCTAAAACTGAAACATCTTAAAGTAGTAAGAAGTAAGTAATAAGTACTAAGTAGTTAGTCAATCATCAGTCGTCCGTTGTCCGTCCTCCGCCGTCAGTCGTTAGTCGTCCGCCGTCTGTCGTGTGTTGTCCATCGTACGTCGGTCGTCGTT
>BOPP01000005.1:15963263-16049309 GCA_017312745.1 Gryllus bimaculatus | reverse complement strand
AAATTTTTATATTCTTTGATTTCTTAATATTATTTTTTGGATTTTTTATATTTTTGATCTGTTCATAATTCATTACAGTTTTTTGGTATTTTTAACATTTTTCTTTAAAAGAGATTTCCGAATTGTAGTATCTTCTTTTTCTGTGTTAGACTCTTTCGTGTTTTTCTTATAGACTCTCGATGCTTGTCAGATTCGTTCTCTTCGTTCGTGTTTAGACGTCGTGTTTTCTCGATTCGTCTTTCCCCTTTCATCGTTTTTCGTAGTGTTGTCATCTTTTTGTCCTCATTTGCGTGTTTCATTGATCTTTGCTGCGACGCCCTTTTGCCGTTCGTCTTCGTCGTCCTTCGTTTTCACAAATTGTAAAGGTTTTGATTCATTTTTTTCGAATTGAATTATTTTTCAAAATTTGTTATTTTTTGATTTTTTATATTTTCAAATTTTAAAATTTTTGATTTCTTTACATTTTGATTTTTTTATATTTTTTTCATATTTTTTTCATCTTATATTATTTCGATTTTTTATATTTTTTGATGTTTTTATATTATTTATTTTTTAAATTTTTTTTAAAGATTCCGAAGTTTAGTCTTGTTTTTTCGTGAAGATTCTTTCATGTTTTGTCTTTACAACTGCTCGAGGCTTTAAGCGTAACCTTTTCGTTCGTGTTTAGACGCTCGTGTCCTGCGTCAATATTCTTGCCCCCTTTCGAGTTCGTCTTTTCGTGTGTGTTTCATCTTTTTCGTCCATCATCTTCCGTGTTTAAGTCGATCTTTTTTCCACGTCTCTTATTGCCATTCCGTTACTTCGTCGTCTTTCGATGGTCACTAACTTTGAAAATTTTTTTTAAATTCATTTTTCAAATGTAGTATTTTTTTGAATTTTTTATATATTTTTGGATTTGTATTATTTTCGATTTTTTTACCCTTTTAATTTCCATAATTTTTTTTTATTTTTGATTTTTATAATTATTTATTTCTTTTAAATTTTTTTTAATGAATTTCGAAGTTAGTCTTGTTTTCGTGAGACTTGGGGTTATTGTCTTTAACACTTCGAGCTTGTCGTGCGTACCTCTTCGTTCAGTGTTTAAACCGCGTGTCTGCGTCAATATTCTTATCCCTTTCGAGTCGTCTTTTCGTGTGTTGTCATCTTTTCGTCCATCATCGTCCGGTGTTTCATCGATCTTTGTTCGACGCTCTGTTTGCCGTTTGTCCGCTTCTTCGTCTTCGATGGTCACCAATTTGAACATTTTTTTAAAAATCAAGATTCGAAATTCGAATTTTTTTGAATGTTTAATATTTTTTATTTTTTAATATTTTTCGATTTTTTACCTTTTTAAATTTTTCATATTTTTTGATTTTTCATAATTTGTTGAAATTTTTTTTTATATTCTGATTTTTTATAATTTTTTGATTTTTTATATTTTTTGATCTTTATATTATGTTATTGTTTTTGGTATTTTAATTTTTAAAAGAGTTCCGAATTTAATCTCTTTGTCGTGTAGACTCTTTTCGATGTTTTGTCTTTACACTCTCTAAGCTCATCATTCGTATCTCTTCGTTCGTGTTTAGACGCTCGTGTCTTGTCAATATTCTTTCCCCTTTGAGTCGTCTTTCGTGTGTAGTCATCTTTTCGTCCATCATCGTCCGTGTTTCATAGATCTTTGTTCGACGCTCTTTTGCCGTTCGTACTTTGTCTTTCGGTTGTCAAAATTGTAAAATTTTTAAATTCATTTTTCGAAATTAATATTTTTCGAATTTTATATTTTAAATTTTTTATATTTTTCGAATTTTAAATTTTTGATTTTTTATATTTTTTGATTTTTCATATTTTTTATTTTTTCTATTTTTGATTTTTTATATTTTTCGATTTTTTACCTTTTAAATTTTTCATTTTTTTTGATTTTTCATATTTTTTATTTTTTTTTATATTTTTCGATTTTTTATATTTTTTTATTTTTTTATATTATTTATTTTTTTAAATTTTTTAAAGATTTCGAATTTAGTCTTGTTTTTGTGAAGACTTTTTCGTGTTTTGTCTTTACACTGTCGAGGCTTGTCGTGCATACCTCTTCGTTCGTGTTTAGACGCTCCTGTCTCGTCAATATTCTTTCCCCTTTCGAGTCGTCTTTCGTGTGTTGTCATCTTTTCGTCCATCATCGTCCGTGTTTCATCGATCTTTGTTCGACGCTCTTTTGCCGTTTGTCGTTCGTCTTTCGTTTGTCAAAATTCGTAAAACTTTTTAAATTCATTTTTCGAAATTCGAATTTTTTTGAATTTTTAAGCTTTTGATATTTTATATTTTTCGATTTTTTACCTTTTTTAAATTTTTCTTATTTTTTGATTTTTCATAATTTTTGATTTTTTATATTCTTGATTTTTTAAATTTTTCGATTTTTTAAATTTTTTGATCTTTTATATTATTTATTTTTTGTATTTTTAATTTTTTTAAAGATTTCGAATTTAGTCTTCTTTTTTCGCGTAGACTCTTGCGTGTTTTGTCTTTAGACTCTCGATGCTTGTCGTTCGTATCTCTTCGTTCGTGTTTAGACGCTCGAGTCTCCTCATTCGACTTTCCCCTTCCAAATCGTCTTTCGTGTGTTGTCATCTTTTCGTCCTTCATCTTGCGTGTTCATCGATCTTTGCTCGACGCTCTTTTTCCGTTCGTCCTTCGTCGGCCTTCGTTTATCAAAATTTGTAAAATTTTTTAAATCGTTTTTCGAAATTAATATTTTTGAAATTTTATATTTTCTAATTTTTGGTTTTTTTTATTTTTTGATTTTTGATTTTTTTGATTTTTTTGATTTTTTATATTATTTATTTTTTAAATTTTTTTTTAAAGATTTCGAATTTAGTCTTGTTTTCGTGTAGACTCTTTCGTGTTTTGTCTTTAGACTCTCGAGTTTTGTCGTGCGTACCTCTTTTTGGTGTTTAGACGCTCGTGTCTCGTCAATATTCTTTCCCCTTTCGAGTCGTCTTTCGTGTGTTGTCATCTTTTCGTCCATCATCGTCCGTGTTTCATCGATCTTTGTTCGACGCTTTTGCCGTTCGTCCTTCGTCGTCTTTCGTTTGTCAAAATTCGTAAAATTTTTAAATTAATTTTCGAAATAAATATTTTTCGAAATTTTATATTTTTGATTTTTTATATTTTTCGAATTTTTACATTTTTGATTTTTATATTTTTTGATTTTTCATATTTTTTATTTTTCATATTTTTTATATTTTATATTTTTCGATTTGTTACATTATTTATCGAAAAATGAATTTAAACAATTTTCAAATTGTGACCATCAAAGGACGACGAAGGACGAACGGCAAAAGAGCGTCGAACAAAGATCGATGAAACACGGACGATGATGGACGAAAAGATGACAACACACGAAAGACGACTCGAAAGGGGAAAGAATATTGACGAAACACGAACGTCTAAACACGAACGAAGAGGTACGAACAACAAGCCTCGAGAGTCAAAGGCAAAACACGAAAGAGTCTACATGAAAACAAGACTAAATTCGATATCTTTAAAAATTATAAAAATATAAAAATTTAAAAAATCAAATAATATAAAAAATTAAAAATATGAAGAATAAAAACTATAAAAACAAGAAATATAAATTAAAAAATATAAAAATCAAAAAATTATAAATTTAAAAAAAATGAATTTCAAAATTTTACAATTTTTACAAACGAAGGACGAACGTGAGTTGCATACGTTTCATTGTATTTCTTTTATTCAATACGCAGCAAATATTTTTAGGAATTAGATGATTTTAAATGGTATACAACATACCTCATCGGACATTTTGAGATGTAATTTATAAAAAAAAACACTGCGAAATTCATCGCAAACGAAAGTACTGGCTCTCTGTATGACCTGTGACTGTCTGTCTCTGACCATGTCACTCTGTCTCCTCCTCCCTCTCTCTCTCTCTATTTATCTATCTATCTATCTATCTATCTATCTTTATCTCTCTCACCCATCCGGTTCTCCAGGGCCTCCCTCTGCATCACAAGGTAACGGCCAGCAACAATGAAGCTCGGTTGGAACGCAGTTGGAATACAAATTGAATTAAAATGCAGCGAAATTGTGTCCTGCAGCAACGTCTTGTGGAGTTACAACAAAATTCACTTCACATAAACCTTCTAAGTGAAAAAGCATGTAGATGTTTCATGGCGATCGGTCACACAGTGTCGGTGTCTATACCAACATTCACTTTTGGAGTATATAGAGATTTATCTATTATTATTTAAATATATCCAAGTAATGTTTTTTCAAATCATTATCCGCTGTCTGTAGAAGAATTCTAGTGAATTCCAATTGTGATATTAATATCGTCAATATTCATTTCGAAAAATCTTGAAATCATACACTCAGAGTGAAAGAGAGGGAAAGAGAGTGGGTACCAGTTTGTTGAAAAATACATGAAATTGTGAGAATGCTGAGTCTATGTTTGCAAATTTCATATTTTTGTGTATAATAAATCAAGACAATGCCTGTATTTGCATTCGCCCAATATTGGGCAGCCATTGCAATTGATGCAAGATAGTGGTAATGGCTTTCAGCTAAACTCACCCGGTATTAAACATTAAAGTACAGTTTCCAAATAAATAACTTTCTATGAAATGATAATTGTTAGCACTACTTACATCTATAAATTAACATCAATATTGATATTTCTTCATATCAAAAAGCAGGTAATCGCAGGAGAGAAAAGGTGAAAAACAAATTCTCATATCTATCCTACATTTTAGGAAAAGGAAAGAACACATTAATAATACTTTCATCCACAATTTTATAATGTCCAAAAATGAAGAAGACTATGGAGGGTTTTTCCTCTTCGCACCCTCGTATATTAGAATGCTTAAAGCGGTATCAGCCGCAGCGAAAAAGTGGCGTAGTGCTCCGTGCGCAATCCACTGGCGGACGCCGGGCGTCGTCCCGGCCGCGCAGGCCAGCGCGCAAACGGGAGGGGGAGGGGCAGCTGCTGAGGTTTTTGCGGAGGCCAGGCGGCGCGCTATCGGAGCCCGAAGGAGGCCGCTTATCGGGCGGCGGGGCCACAACGAGCACGCCCGCTTGAGGCCCAGACTCCGCATGGCCCCCCCCCCCCCGGCTACCACACCCTCTCCTTGCCCTTCACCCGCCCGTCGCCCGGGCAACGCGCCCTGCTACCGTCACTGGAGGCGCTACTACCGTCGCGAAGAGAATTCCAGCAACTTTCCACGGTTACTTCAATCAGTACCAGGCGAATGCCGGAGACGTACTCTAACAAGCGGGAGTTAGGAGGAGGTACCTGGAGGGGGAAACCCGCTAGCTGACTCGCATGATCGCGCCAGATGTCATGTTCCGGCCCAGGAGAAACATCGCAGCCACCAGATTGATTAATTACGTGTTTCCGAGCGCCTCAATAGTTAGGTCAGTTAAACGTAAGTGTAGTGCTTTTTACGTTCCTGGAGATGGCGGTGTTCCTCACCCACCAAAACGTTAGATCTGACCCCGACGTATATGTAGGCATTTGTATATGTAGGTCATCCCCCGATATCTCCGTAAGTGGAACATAGCCCCAGCTGGAACAAGAATTAACCCCTCGACTGATCTCGCGATACACGTGGTAGTAAAGTGCATGTGTGTGTGTTCTAAGAATTCTACTAGTCTCATGACATGTGTAGTAATATGACCTTTGGAATACTCCAGATAGCTGGTGAATTTGAACTAGCTATATTGGTAGTGTCGAAAATCCACCATCGCAAAAACTCGAACACTATTTTCTCCAGGTCGGAGAATGCTGTGGTAGAAGACGTTACCCTGAGCCATCTCAGCTGGACACATACGCAGATAATGACATAGACAATTGACGCGCACGAATCCAATAAATACTCGCTCACACTCTACTGCCTTTCACAGTCGGCGTCTAAGATACCCGTTCGAACTTCCTTCAGGCCCCACTGCTGCAGTTGCCCTTGCAGAGAGATTGTCAATGATACTGCTGGCAAGTTAGAGGCATTACCCCTGCACAACTTCTGTAACTGTAACCACGCTTTCTCTGCATCAAACGCCCTCAATGCGATTTTCTGAAAGCTTCTTTACCCATTCTCTACTGTTATTGCACGAGCATGGTCAACTACTGATGCACATTTTTAGGCTGCCGTTGCATCCTATCTTTCCATGTAAATCCTTTATACTAACCCTAGTACCATCACGACTACTGTTTTCCCCAGTTTCCGATTAAATATTGCTGTTTTATCTCATTGTTTACTGCGAAATTCAATGTCTACGACTAAAATTTTATTCAAAAGTTGTTTTCATTCATGTTGTAAACTTTATTGGCGTGACATTATATTCTTCACAAGCAAGATGATACCAACCATTTTAACGCCCGCCACTATCTTGATCTCTATAGCCCCCACTTCCTTCAGTCCGTTTTCATCAAATAAAAGGCAGGCATCAACACTTCATGACTTTTATTATTTTTGTGACAGTTAACGTTAAAAGCTGCTTCATATCATCTCATTTTTATTGCATTCTTTGATAATAAAATTTGTACTTCTTTTCTCAACTAGTTTTACTCTCCTATACGTTCCTTCACTTTTTCAGTTTCATTTAGTAAACCACGTCCTTGCACACGCTATTTTCTCGTTATCACTACCTCCTCTCGCACGTCCAAAATTCCGCGGACCCAATTCTCATCTCCCCTCGCCACCACCCCTCCTGCTCGGTTTTTCGGGTCGCTTCCCGCTCTTCCCTTTACCCACTGCCGGTCACTTTCTTCTCGCGGCGCGAAATCCATCGCCTGCCACCTCGGCGTCGCCGTCGCCACCGCCGCCGTTGCGGCCGGCAATCGCCCGCCCGCTTTCTCCTCCGGCAGATTAAAACACATACAGTACGGCCGCATCGCCGGCCACCTCCAGCCCCGCCGCCCGCCCCCCCGCCCCGCCCACCCGACGCGCCCGCCCCGCGAGACCGCCGCCCGCCGGTGCGTCTGCCTCGCGCCGTGCGGCCGCCCACCGCCCGCCACCCGCACTGTAGTTTTACAGAGTTCGCGAATTAGCGCTCCCTCCCGCCCCCTCTGCTTCTCTGCCTCCCCCTTCACCTCCGCAGCTCTAGACACCACGCTCCCGAGTCACAGCTGCCAAGGACACCGGAGCACTGTGGTCGCCTCGCAGCTCTCATGAAGCCAAACTGCACTGCACAGAGGAATCATTTGACACTGTTTTCTTCTTTTTCTGTTTCTTTACGATTTCCTTCAAACAGAGCTTGGATTTAAACCGTAAGTGGCAACAGATACGATGAGAATATTATAGCATGGTGATGACATGGAAGAAGCATGATGGGGCAATACCCTGCTGGAATGTGGTGTGTGGAGCTGTTTGCAGAAAGGCCAGTACCTTTGGCTTTAAAACCTCTTTGGTGTAGCGGTTGATGTTCGTATGAGGCGTCATCGTACATTGTAGGCAATGGCACCCCAAACCATCATTCTCTGCGTTTTTCCTCTATGCAGGCTGTGCACAATGCAGGCTGGGAGATCGCGATCACCACGCTTGCGTTAAACAAGAATGCCGCCATCGCTGTAGCACAAATCGAAGCAGGACTAGTCCGAAAACACTACATTTCGTCACTCAGCACACAAGTGAATACGTTCACGTTGATTCTTTAACTATATGATATTGGTAAATAGAGATTAAATCCCCTAAGAGATTGTGTGTCTCAGAAATATTAAAAGAAACATGGTTCCTTAATAAAGAATGTATAAATATAATTTAAATGTCTGTTTGTAATTTCAAAATAACTGATTTTTATAATCGCATATTGTTATACACGTACGTTATACACGTTTTACATTTTTCCTATCTGTGACAAAATAGAAGCTGCAAGATAGATGCATCGTTTCATTGTAAATCCCGTAAATCAGATAAATAGAATGACCGTGAGGGCATTGCAAAGTTTATGTTTGGTTTTGAAATAGTGTAAGTCATTGACCTGCGGGGTGTTTATGACTGTGTATGTACTCGTATGTATGTAGACTGTGTGTATGACTGGAATATCACTGATAGAGAGATTGGTTAAAAAGGATGTTTCATACGAAAATATCCTATGAAACATTTCAAGTAACTGTTTCTGTATATGAATTATGTTTGATGTAGATGCACATTGTCATTTCACATAAAATTGTAATAAATTTATAAAATAACAGACTGAACTTGCAATGTGTATTTATTTGTGTAAAAGTATGTTTATGTAAAAAGTCCTGATTGGTTATTGAAATCCCGTAAGTCATAAACTTTTAAAGAATTCCAGCGACTATTGCACTGTTGATACAAGTAAATTACATGTCTCCATGGCATTCTCAATCAAGATTTATGCATCAGAAATAAAAGAATAGAAGAAAAGTTCTGTATTAATAATTTTAATATTTTTTCTTGATTTCCCACAACTTTATAATTTTTGAGTTGCGGGGTTTAAAAAATAGCAAATTCAATTTTTGCGTCTCTCTATCTGGGTTATCTTCGGAACGGCTTTGCATTGGCAAATTGTTAGATTGTATTTCCAATGATTGAGTATTTTATAGGGCTTGGGTTCCTCTTGTAAATTTTGCTTCTTATGGGACCATATTTCAAGGTTATGTAGAACTGATTTCACTGAAAAGTGATCTGTCCCTATTTCCGACCCCTATCGGCTGAATGGTAGAACCGTTGTTCACAGACGGACTTTTTGACGTCATTCGATTTTTCGGTATCATAGACCCACAATGGCTAATCCATGTGTTAGAGGATATCTTTTCTAAATTTATAACTGAATTTATCCACTTTTTCGTTACCTGTAATAAGAGTCTTTCTGCCGAAAAATAACCGTTTTTTCGCGCAGCATTACATAACTTTATCTCTACTGCGTAAATGATAGCGAGAAAGTAAAAAGTAAAAACTAATGTTGAACATCCATTTTTATTCTCTTTTTCCTGGTAAAATAATGTCACTTTCGTATTTTTATATTCCCATTTTGGAGTATTTTTAGACCTTTCTTTGATATAAAACGTATTTTGTTTATATTCTCAATAATTAAATTCCATCCTTCTGTCATTCGTAATATATCACCGAATATCGGGTTTTGAAACCGAATGTTCGTTTCGAAATTGGAACGAAACGTTTGCAAACTGCCTGTATCAGGTGCAAAAACCGCTAAGTCAATGTTTCTCTTTAGATTTTAGCGTATAAAACATAATCGAAAATACTAAGTAATTAATTATTGTTTTAGTTATTATTAAAAAAGAAGTCTTTAACTTCAATAGTTTGGATAGGACGAGGTTTTCGCGATTATCTGAGTTTCGACTTTCGCTTATCACACAGTTAGAGGCTTTTACATCTGGGCTACACAATTAATAACATTCAATAGTAATCTATTAATAATTAACAAAATTGAAACGGTACATAATTTCAGCATAATTAACTTAAGTCATTAATATAAACGAATATTTACATGTTTATAATAGCGCCTAAATTTGCCTCCAATAAAAAATGAAATCCCACCTCTGGGTATTTTTATTAATTTGATTTCTTAAAAATAGCCAATAATATTATCGCTGAAAACGTAAATGATCTTCCAGCGTGACATGCAAGAACAAGAGTTGTGATTCTATACAGTAAGATACTGGCATTAGCTATTGAACCCAAAGAAAGTAGTTTGAACGCAGCGCCTCAGAGCGAATGCATTGTGGAGTAGTGGTTACCGTGGCGGCGTGTCCTAAAGGAAATCAAGGTTCGATTCCATGAAGGTCCTAGGAAATTTATCTGACTGCTGACATTAAGAATGCGTTCAATTGTGGTAACAATGCTCTTCAGTAGCAACTGGCACCACATGATGATTCAATGCACTACCAACAGACTCCCTCGTGATGAAAAAGTATCCCACCGAATCACTATAAATTCTGATGGCGCCAGTTCCTTTCGTTCATTGCATGTCGCTCTTTTACAGATTGTCCATAAGAGTTTATCTCCGTCCATTTTTCAGAAGACAAGATTGATTCTTAGGATCGTCAGTAAATTCGGAGTTTAATAAATTTGAAGGAAATATGAAGTGAGTCACTTTGAGAAAAAATCTAATTTGCTTGATTGATTATTTACTTGTTTCAGAAATGTCACTATCAGTGGCAAGCCTCCCCCTCCCAAAAAAAGTCCCAGAGTTTTCGTTGGTTACCTTCTTTTATTTGGCAAAATTGATTTAAATATCTATGCTAAAATTACGTAATTATTTAAAACTAATATTGTAAAGTATCAACCATATGAACTACAAAATTATTATTCAAAGTAATAACAACTGTTACAAATTAGTGGTGCTAAAACAGCACGCCCTTTTTCGCCATAAATAGTACTACAATGGTTATGTAATACTATTTATACCACAATTTCTCTCCGAATTATTTGTTTGTAAAACTCATTTGAAATCGTAGAACATTTGGTGCGAAAAATAAGCAGAATGCGCAAAAAAATCAAAAGGTAATAAATAATACTATACCGATAGCGTTGGATACCAACTAGATCGAAAAATAAATAATAATATATTTTTAGCCACAATACGAAATATCTTTAAAAACCTATTAGTAATTCTTTTATGAACTGTAAACAATGTATCATTAATACATTTGAATATAAATTTCAGTAGAAATACTTTCATGAGTTTGAACGATACAGAATTAAAAACATAACAAATATATAAAAATAAAAATAAATAAACAAATTGTGTATTGTTGTCACAAAAGTATCACACGCTACTTATTCACACTGATTAATAAAGAGAATTTTAACAACATTTTCTCATCTGATAATGTTGTATAAGAAAAGACGCATAAGCCGCTAACTTGAAAACAATACAGATAAGAGCATGAAAATAACGTCAAAGGAAATAACTGCATGAAGTGAGTCGATAACTTTTTTCTTTATGAAGGAAACATCCAGAGAATATAACTAACAAATACAGAAATAAAATTATGTTTAATACAGTTGTAAAAAATATTACTAATTTAAGGTATTAAATAGCAAATATCAGCGATATAGTATTTCTCATTGTCAATGAAAACGATTTAATGACAAATTTGACCGTTTGATAGCACTAGTGATTATGACGCTAGCAGCCCTATCTGTTAACGAATATTAGAAACAGCGTCAATGCAGCCAACCTTGCAGCCTATTACTCGTACACGGCAGTGCCATCTACTAGCAACAAGAGATACTAACTACACCGCTTCTGCCAAATAAGAAGCTGCGTTGTATTGAAAGAGCTCTCAGCACTTGACTGGAATGTTTTGGATAGTTTCAAAAGACATAGTAGAAATAGTGCAATAAAAAGTATTCATTAAATTTGTTATTAACAAATTTCACGTCTGTAGTAATCACATAAAAAAGTTTTAAAATTCTTTAATACAAATTTTGGAAATAATTCTTGAATTAAAACGGAACATTCCCATATTTTCTTCACAATTATTATCGTGATCTTTGGAAAATAATTGACACGGCTGCAATTTCACAAACTTCAATCTTCGAGGCCACTAAACAAATGCGCTGCGAGCATAGGGCCCTTCTCGTACCCTTATTTGGTCCAATTATAAATATGAACACTCAAATTAAAGTTTGTTGCACACGAATTTAATGTTATATGTTACTAAACCAGCTCGATAAAATCGATGTTGAAAAACATCGATGGTTTTTTGTCGATGCATTTTGAACAGCGACGTTTTGTTATCGATGTCGTATCACTACCTCGGATGAAATGCTTCAGTTAATTGCTGTAATACCAGAAGTTCAGGCCGCTATTACGTGAAAATATAAACATATGGAATTGTTGGTCGACATAAACACATAATTCATTGTCGCATCATGCCATCCCATGGGACGTTCTGTAGCTCATTATGCGAGTGCCGCGGTACTTGAAAGCAGTTGTTGAAGGTGACATTCGTCAATACTTTTGAAGATTCATTGATACTTTACGAACGGAATGCTCTTCACCATGCAAATGCATGGCTGAATCCAATTTCACAAAATGTACCCATTTGCAACTAAATTAATATAAACAAATGTTTAACTTTTTTTCTCTTCCTAACCACAAACGTCTCTTATCCCTACACACGTATGTTTGCACGTATATTTACGACTGTGTAGACGGCGTAGCTCAATTAAACTTCTATTTTCCAAGCCCGCCATTCGACCCAGTGTGTCGAAATAATATTTTATGTACGAGGGTTGGGGAGTATGTCAAGGCAACTACTTTATGTGAGAATTCGAAAACGGGTAGAAAGTGTGAAATATGCACATGTAAGGACAAGGTATGAACCAAGGGCATGGACATTTAACGACACTCCCATAATTGGGTTTCATTATTCATCAAGGATTTGAAATGACAGCTCTGGTTTCATGTTACAAAGCATGAAGCATATACGAGTTCACGACATTCCAAAAGCATTACATTCCCTTTCCAAAGACCGATTTGCCAGACGCTCGATTACGTGCATCATGCCACATCGGCAACACACTTACGCGTCATGTACGGTCGAAAAACTCTCCTGCCAACCTCGCGTCTATAATTAAATTATTGAATAATGATTAAATGGAATAATTTTTTAACGAAACCTTTATAATAAATTCTGTGAACTCTATCTTAATCTCTATAGAAACATTTATGATTTTCTTCATTAGAAAAGACATTAATGTACTTTACATAAGAAAACAAATAAACCAAGCAATATTCATTGTATTTTCAAGTGATCTCTGTGCGTCGTTATTTGATTTAAAACACACGTAAAAATGAATAATTCATGTCTTATTTTCCCGTTTTCCTCAACTGAACATTTGCCGAAGTTTTTGGTAAGCACATAACTTTACAAGTGTTATCGGCCACACATCTGTTCGCACTCAAGTAATTTCCTGAACCAAAACAGTTCTTTCCTTTTGTCCCAATTTGCATATTTTACATGGAAATTGCAAACGATTGCTCCTGCGAACAAATTGTGCTACACCTTCAGTTAACCTTTGGTGAAATTCATCATTCTTCTACGCGTTAGCTCAGGGGACACACTGGAATTTACCGACAGTACAGCTTTTGGGATCACAAGAGTGCACATCAGGAATCAAAATGCGTATTCAAAAGCTCTGGTCACCGAGTGATATTTTTGAAGCAGTTAAACCGCTTGTTTTTGTCCTAAAAGTTGCGGGACTCGCGCCCGTGAGATACCGATCGGCTTCCGAGGGAGGTCCTCTGGACAGATCTAAACCAGCTTGTGTCTACACAATATTGTTGACTATAATCATAGGATTATCTTATTTCTATACATTTGTAGATAAAGACACGATATTTACTGATACAATATCTCTTACTTATTTGACTGTGCATGTAGTCACCGAAACTATGCAAACTACTTTCATATTCATGTCATTGATAATGAATATGACTATTTATTTCCAAAACAATATAGATATCTTAATGATTTTTCATCATGTAGAACCCAGTATCATTGATCGACCAAATCAGGTATACAAAACAATCAGAAACTTTCTTATTGTACAGTTCATCGTGATATTTGTTGCAATTGTCATATTTTACACTTGTATGTTTTATGATGATATTCAGCGAGGATTTCCCGGCCATCTCTCATCATATATTCTGAGAGAAACTTTAACAATAGTAATTAATATACAATACGTAGACACAGTTCTATTATTATCAATATATTTTAATCACTTAAATCGCAAATTAGAATCCCTCGGACGCTCTGAAAGTCAGAGAATTTCGTTGGTTGCCCAACAAAATAAACATTTTGAAACGCTATTTATGAAAATTAATGCAGACCATGTGCATGATCTGAGGAAAACGCATTTCCTTCTGTGCGACGCTATGAGAATTGTCGATTCCATTTTCGGAATGCGAATGCTGGTTATGTTCCTTTATTTTCTGGTGGGCACTCTGGTGGACATATATCGCATTGTGAAATGGACTACTTCAAAGTTTCATTTTGGTGAGTAATATTAATAGTTCAACAATAAATAAATATTTTTTAAACTTTCCTTAATAAGGCAATTAATAAAGTGAAATGTTGCATGTTTGTATTGAGCAATATATTTTTAGATTTTTAGCAATATATATTTTATCAGAATTGTTTCGCAGAATTTTTATTCAAGAATTTCTCTAAAGTTTTCTTATTATATCCCCATGGCAATCTACAATTAATTTTATTTACCTTAAGGTATGTCCAGTTTAATGTGCGAAGTGTGTAAATGAACTTAAATTAAACGCATTGAAAGCATGATAACAGAATTGTGACATAAGAGAACATAAAAAACGTCTAGCAATAATGAACGACAAATGTTATCGGACCCAGGTTCCAAGTCATTCTTTTATTTATAAAATTTTCCGTTACAGCCGACTAGAAGACAGTGGCTGCTGCTCTCCTAATAAAAAGCCCGTTTTCATTTCATTTAAAGAGACAGCGTTTAAATGGCATTTCATATTTTCGAGAATTTACATGTTGAATGCAAATAACAGGATCATCCTACCGTAATCACTACATCAATTCAGCCATCCTTCACATGCAATACTCATACAAATGAATTGAACACTAAATTAAGTTCGTTATGAAAGGCATTTAGAAATATTTGAAATTCAGCCAGCCTTCAAGTAGATCGTTTCGTGTATCTTGAAAATGTACATTCCTGCTTGAGATACATCATACTCTGGAGAAGCACATCTTATATCACAAAAACTTTTGGATTACAGAAAAAATGAACGAAAAATAAGAAAATCCCACATACGTGATTCTTGTAAGCCTCTTTTCATTGAACTTGGAATTTTATCATTTATTTACTAATCTGTAGTTAATCAAAACTTACTTAAGGGTGTATTGTCTAGCAGTACTGAATTTTGTAGCACATGCCGTAGGAATCACATGCCTTAGGTCTCAGTGACCACCACTCACAACAAGAAATTCACATGTAATACATGTTCGTTACTTTACAATAAATTGCCAGATGATATTAAAAATCGTCACAGAAGTTTAAGTATAAAATTAAATATTTTCTGCTGGATAACTGTTTCAATACAATTGGAGATTATATTGGACATCAAATAGAAAACTAATATTTATTTTAACAATGATATTTAATGAAGATTTTTAGCATATTATAATTTTATGCCTGTAACAAGTAACATACCGTACTTCAGCTACCGGGTCAAAGTCCCTCTTCTCGATCAGTTTTTTTCATCCAGTTTCCCTGAGCAAATACTGAGATGACTCCTTGATTTGCTTCCGGACACAAACGTAACTTAACTGTGTCAGGTTTTGTTGAACTCCTTTTCTAGTTGTGGTAGCAGTAGAACCTGGGATGTGGGTTGAGACTTTTGTTAGCAATACTATAATAGTAGTTTATGCAATGTTAATGCAAAAAAAAAAGTTTATAATGTTAAGCTTTATTGCATGAGTACATGTTTTGAAAACGAGCGACTTTAAAGCCGAGTTTCAATTCTGTCGAATGCTATAAGCACATATAAACGGCAGTTGACGCATCATCTATTATTTTTGTATAACTCAATATAGTACATTAATAGCCAGAAAATCAAAACTAAATTCTTGCGAACAACTTCCTGCCGACGACTCGAGTATTGACCCGTGGTCGCGCTTGTCCGTTTTAGCTCTACCTCCCCCCCCAGTTTCTCCGTTACGCATTGGCTGAAAGTGCTTAGAGGACGCAATCATTTGCTCGACATAAAATTAATACTATCTTTGTGCCGTAAAATGCCCGATTATGAACGATTTCTTGCAACAGAAAAGGTTCTTTTATAATGCTGTATTACAAAAAAATTAAATATGTTGTTCGTATACTGTTGCAAATAGGTTTTCTATAACTCGGGCGTGAAAATGTCTAGTATTAGAACTTTCCTAACTCCGCTTGGTTGGTATTTTATTCATCATTCAACTATGTGGGTAATACTCGTATGTAAAAGGTTGGGAAAGGGACACCGGAGCTCAAGGAAACGTGCCCAGATTTATACTTCTCCCCCATACGTTACACATTTAATCCGACAGATGAGTTAGGAAATCAGATACTTACTGAAACTAAATGTGCACAATTTTGATATTTGAATCGCTACGCCCTAATTTCATGTCTCAATTATTTTTGAATGAGAACATAGATTCAATGTTCTTGTATGATTGCTTTCTTCTATACTATCATAACAGCTATCATAAGTGGTCAAAAAATTGTCGATAAATCCAAACAAGGCGTGTTCTTTAGTTCAACTATTTCGTGAATAATATCGGTACTTAAAACACTCAAAAACTTTTGACATAAATAAGATAAAAAATGAGGGAATTTTCCCTCATTTTCCTCCCCGTGAATCCGCGCCTGTATATGTACTATAAAGTGAAATATGAATCTCGTTTATGTTGCACCGTAACCTGTGACTTAACTAACAGACCACTAAACCGCGTGCGATATTCCTTCGTCATCCTGTTCTCTCTTCTTCTCTTATATACAAGTACATGCACTACACTACCACACATGTCGGGGGCTTACAGCTTGTCCCGATGAGGACAACGCTCCGCTAGTAGACCTTCGGCCCCGCATCTCACGTTTGAGCGGGGGAGGGGGTTAGCTTCCGGGATACAACATGCGTCTTCCCAACGTACGGGACCGACTATCTGACTAGGTGAGGCGACCAGCATGAATGTTTTTTGGCTTAGCCGAAGGTTTGTGTGATTGTAGTTGTGTGTGCAGTTCGCGTTTTACTGCCAAGTGTAAGTGACTGGATTTTAGTCAATAACCAAATCGGCTTTTGCGTTGCACTACGCCCTCAGAATATGAGAGGGGAGTGCTTGTCTTCTTTGTCCTAAAGGGAGGACATGTCGAGCTAATTGTTTTAGCGTTGCCGGAGCTTCGTTAAACGAAAGCCGCCTCAAGCATTGAGCGAAGGACTCGATATCACGTTCCTTGCTCAGAGCTCTCCGAAACGGAGGGCGTGCTAAACGCGCGCAGAACGCCTCCTCGTGTCAGATGGTGGGGTGTTTGCGCAGGCACGCTGACGGCGGCGGCGTGGTCGGGGCTGAACGCGCTGCTGCTGCTGGCCATCGTGGCGAGCAGCCACCGCGCGGCGGCGGGCGGCGCGGGGCGCGGACGCTGCCGTGCGCGCGGCCTGCTGCTGGGCGCGGGGGCCAGAGCCAGCGCGCCGCCGCCGCCACCGGCTCCCAGCTGCCCTCCTGCAGAACAGCTTGCGCGCCGCGCGCCCGCGCTCTTCCGCCGCCGGCCTCTTTCACGCTCGACCTGCCGCTCGTCGCCCGCCTTCCTCGGCACGCCGCCACCGTACTTCGTCGTCGTGCTGCAATACTGACGCACGCCACGCCCTCATTCACTGTTTGTGGCGGGAACGCCGGCAGCGATGGCTCTATTCTACAGCAGGGTTGTCCAACTGGCGACCCGCAAAAGGTTATTAGCCAAAGTGAAAGTCCCTTTTATCCATATCGGGAGAGAATATTGTGGACCTAGCACACGCGCCCTGTCGGGGTCAACACCCCCTTTAATGGAAGAATAGGTTAAGTTTAGATTTAAGATTTTTTTTATCTAGTACATTCAGAATTTCAAAATCATCCCAATGTTTCACTGTGCTTTGCATGTTACGGCCTGATATCACGCATTGTTCTATCCCCCCCCCTTCCGCGTTTCAGGGCACACGGGCAAACCACTTTTGGTATCAAGGACCCACAAGACAAGGATTCAGACTGCACTACATGTTGGAGAAAGTTATTTTCTACTAAAAGAAGCTACAAAAATCCACTCTGGTGTCAGGGACGCAGGAACTAGATTTTCTGTCAAAATGGACACATTTTCCTGCAACATTACAACTCAAAGCAGTAGTATAAGAGGAAGTAAAAAGACAAGCTCATCATCTTGATTCTGTTGCCCAAGCCAGGATGGAGTACATTTCTTCAGTTCTTACAGCTGAAATATCCAAAATTCACTATCATAGAGCAGTTTTTAAATCTTAAAATGGTTTGACACAAAGTATCTTAAAATTGGATGATTAACTGTCTTGTGATGAAATATTTAGTTAAAATGTTGTAGTTCATAGATGTCTTCTCAATATAATTTTTTACATGATGAATAAACAAAACTTGAGGGCTAATGGAGAAAATGCACAACTGATGTTCCAAAAATCAGACATGATCACTGGGGTTAAAGTTTCAAAACATTATTGTTCTTCTGAGATATTGAAACATGGAAAACATTAATTTTCCACTCTTCTGGACAACTTTTGTTAAAACTTCGGTTCAGTAAGTAATTTATTCCCTGCAAAACAGTGATTTGAAGTCACTAAACGAAAGGACCAGAGAATAAACTAAAAATGTATTACTTAAAAACCAAATATTCTGTCTTCAGCATATTTATTCTTGAAATACCTTTCAAAAAATGTTGGCAATTATATACATCACATACAATAATTCACATTGTATTTGAGATTTCAGACACCAAAATACCAAATACTTGATAAGCTGATGTTGGAAATAATAATTTTACTTTGCAGTTGCAAAATACAAATATGAATTAAAATACATTTTATGTAATCCTAACAATATTAAAAGTACAACAACTTTATATACATTCTTCACATCACCAATGAACACAAAACCTGATATTAACAATATCATTATATAAAATTTTTAATTCCTTAAAGCTTCATTGCACAAATTATATATTTAACAGAAAATATACTAATATATACACATCTATTAAATCATTTCTATTAAAATTGCTGCTCTCAATCGAAGACATGCAGAAACAATTGATGTACTGCATGATATACTCAATTATCATTATCTATTCTCTTCTTAATTATTTTGTACCTTTACTGTTCATGGTTGTTACTCATTAGTGCTACTTAATTACTTTAATTTCACAAAATGAGAAACGTATGAAATTGGGATTTATAATATTTCTTTTTAACCATTGCTCAAAATGTGCAAGAGTATTGTAATTCTCGAACCCACAATACACCATCAGTTCCTTTCGAGTTTTCATATCAAACTTGAGCTGTGAGTTCTAGATTGCTAACCAGTGAGCAAGGACGCAATTTTTTATTCACAGACAGCATGGCTCTAAAATGATCCTTGGTGCGCAAAAAACAAACAAAAAAGTCCGAAGTCCACAAAGTTTACTAAGTCACACAACTTTAAAAGGCCCCACATTTCGTCAGAGCTCATGTACCTCATGCTCTTGCGTTGCCTTGGATTACTTGTGCGTTGAGTTGTTGTAAAACATTCAGCACAACATCATGAAGAGTCTGTAATCACAATGAAGAAATATTTTTTTAAAATTCAGACTTTCTCAAAAATCCATAGAAACCTATGGAAAATTTTGTATAATAATCACATCTTATCCAGGTTAAAAACAATATTAATTTGAAAGAACATAGATTGAAAGGTATCTGCAGTTTAGTTACTCAGAAAACTCCTACTATTAAAAGTGCACAAACAACATTAGACTCTGATATTCATTAGTGCATGATTTAAAAATGCAAATAAGAGCAGAAATTTAATTTACTGAAAAGTTAATTGAAATTATCTTGCATACACAAGTACTCCTTTAGAGGCACATAAAAGATTATTTCTGAAGGCATGTAAACTAATCATGCAAATAATTATTCCATGCTGTCATGCACATACATTTTCATTAGTTTTAATTTATCAGAAAAGACAAAACACAGAATGTTCTGCACCAAAATCTCTGGTGATGTAATAAAAAAATAATTCTTTATTTTATTTTTGTCTATGTTATTATTTTGATTTAATGACTTCATTTATCACAAGCATAGAGAAACCCCTAATGTGGAATGACAATAAGCATGTAGAAATAAGCACAACTTTTCACGTCATTGCAGTTGCAGTTGAGTTAGCAAGCAGTGCAGATGTAGTAGCGGATTGCTCGGTAAACGAGAACTCAAAAGTGAGGTGTATGTATTTGAAAATGACGAGTAAGACCGACAGTTGGAAAAAAAGGAATGGGAAATAAATGTTGAAAAGTAGGGTGTTCTAGTTTTTGTAGAAATTGGTGAAAGTACAATAAATTGCCATTCATACGCCAAGTATTGGGTGCTCGAAACAACACGTGTGTGGTGGCAGTGCTGGATACAGCAGACTCCGGAGGCACGGATGGCAGGCAGTGCGAGGTAGCTGACTGTGCTGGTGGACGTGACAACACAACAAATGTTCAAGTACGCCACAGATGAGTGGCATCGGCAGTGGCTGACCAGGGAGCTGATACAGCAGCAAGCTGAGTGGACAGTGCGGAGCTGACCGGCTTTAACAGGTGGATTGTAAGTCAAGGTTAATAGAGCATAAGAGGATGGGTAAAATTAACCTCATAAGGGAATTGGAGCGATGTAAGAAAAAAATAATTAGAGAGGGCATCTACTGTAGGAAATGTATGAAATACTTCCATAGTAGCTACAGTAACAAACATCAAATGGTCGACACTAGAGATGAGCTTGTGAATTGACACGAGGATAGAGAAAAGTGTGTTGAAAATAACAGAAATAAGAATGATGAAGAAGAAAATTCAAGTGGAAACATTAATAGTATGTTACAAAGCAAATTATATTTAATAATTCAAGATATAATTGAAATTAAAAATAAACAGCAAAGTATAGATAATTTGGAAGAGAAGTAGTTTTAGAAGAATTAAATATTATCAATGTACAGATGGCAGACATGATAAAAAATGTAAATATCAATGAAAAGGGGGTCAAAACAGTAACTTATGCCAAAATAGCTAAAAAAGAAAAAACAATTGTATAAAACCAAAAATACCACATGATAGTAATATAATAAAACAAACTCTGAAGGAGAATGTTAATATTAATAAACTCCCGGTAGAAGTAACTACAATCAAGAAAGGAAGTAAGGGGGCAGTGTTTTTAGAATGTAATAATGAGAAAGGGAAAGAGCAATTAAAAAAGAAAGTAAAGGAAAAATTAATGAAAAAAGTACATACTTTTAAGCCAAAGAATATTAAATCTAAACATAAAATTATAGGAGTAAGAACGGAGGAGATTGAATTGGAAGACAAACAATTAAGGTAATTAAGATGCAAAATGAAATAGAAATGAGTAAAGATATGACATTAAAGTGATAAAAAGCTAGAGTGTTGTCAGATATTTCAAGTTCTGATGTTTTAATCATTTTAGTAAAGATTGTAAGAAAGTAATTATATGTTAAGTGTATGCTGAGACAGTAGACAGTAGAGGATGCAAATTAAATAAAAAAATGTGTGAACTTTGAAGACAAAGTTAAAAGACAAAAATTGATGGGTATTTCGACTGATCATGAAGCAACAGCCAAAGACTGTCCAATTTATTGAAGAATCATAAATGAAAAGAAGAAAAGAATTGATTATACTTCTGAATAGCAATCATTGAATATACAAGTGACATTCATAACACTAAATGAACTAAGACTTTTCACAAATTTCGGTCAAATCAGTAAATACATAAATCAATGTCAAAATAAACGTAGTTTAATGGCGTTCACTGAGACACAAGTAGTGAAAGATATAGAGGATTGGGAAATTGAAACTCAAGATTAGCTGTATATATTCAGTGGTGGTTTGTAGGGTAGTGCCAGTGTGCCAGGGCACCTCCAACGAAAAGGAAGGAAAAAATTTTCACCACAAATATGTGAATACAATTTTGTTTCTTCTTAGTCCTTCAATGCTCTAGCAGTACTCTCTTCAAATTCACAGGGTGTGGTGCTATCTGTTCGCCTACTCCTGAACCTCTGAGCCACCTACGGAATGGCTCTGTCCATACGCATTTAACACTGTATGAAGAATGCTGGGTTGAGTTTGTATGCGTCTCTTATGAATGAGACAGTGCCAAATATGAATTGGCACACATGTTCACATTCTTTTTCACAGAGTGCATGCTTGACATTATCTTCATTGCCCAACATATCTCTTGTTCAGGATGACCCCCCATGCCTTGGTATTTCATACATCTCTCCTTGCGTTTCACTCATGGAGAGGTGGCGTAGGTCATGGGCGTAAGGCTTCCCCTCTTCTTCCTGTACCCTTCTTCAGCAAACTGAAGCAGCTCAGACCTCTTGAGATTACTGTGGGCACTCAGGCTTTCAGCCTGAGTATTTTAGTTGTTCTTATTATTTTTAGTTTGTTTTCAGTTTAATCTTCATTATAACTTAATAAACATGGTTATTGTAAAATTAAATTGTGTTGCTCAGGAATTTTATTTTAGAGATTACTAAACCAGTTTTAAAACATCACATTAATGTTTAAAAACATCAATTGTTTTTCATTGATGTTTTATTAACATCAATGTTATAATTTTAAACATCGGTATTCTGTTATCAATGACACATCACTAACTGGCACCACAAATAGAATTCCGTACCGGTCGCTACTGATCAAATGTAATTCACAGAATCAAAGAATCAGGGAAGTAATAATATTCATGAGAAAGATATTAAAATAGAGAATGTTAAAACAGACTATAGAAAATAACTGTTGTATAGTTAAGTTAGATATTTTGTGTAGAGAATACACAGGATCGGTAGTTGCTGTCTATAACTCTCCAAATACATCTGACAGTGAATTTAGTGACTATATTACAAACAAAGTTTAAGAAACAATGAAAATTAATAACTGCATAATAATGGGGTTTTCAATATAATTGCACAGAGAGAAAGTTACACCACAAAGAAGTTCAAAATTGTATCAAAAATAAGACTAATACAAAGAAATGAAAATTCCTTAATAACGACTGATTTTTCAAACAAATCTTCAGACAATGACCCCTAGTTTGTGAATATATACAACCTGCGAAGTAAAACAGTCATTCAACTGGCACGGATGAACATGTAAATTATTTAAAATACGTATTTCATATATAAGTATTTAAATACTGCCCAACCCTCCTCATTACAAATCGTACAAAATTTGTTTTAAACTAAATATTTTCAAGCAAATATCAACACAAATTTGACAATTTTAACCGATTTTCATGCAGGTAAATCATGTCAAATAAAATGCAATTGACAAAAATGAACTTTGAAGTCATTGTAGTATTCCAATTACCTGAAAGGTAGCAGTATTTCACATAGGTTTTAAATAATTTCTGAACGATTAACGTGTAAATGTATAACAAAAGTCAAATGTAAGAAACGAACAAAGATATATGAAATATACAAATTCTAACATAACCTAACTGTCGGGAATTACAAAAACTAAGCACAGTTAATTTGGACAGGCTATTATTTTTGTCTCCAAATTAGCCCAAAAATACTCATGTTTTTATAAAATTGCACATGACCTTATTTGAAGAGATATTTTTGATTGACACATCCTCTCCTGTCATTGCTTTGCACCAACACCACTTAGACATACAGTTTCTAGGTGGTGTTGCTTGCACTCCACAGATGTATATCTTAGACTGGATAATATTATAATTCTATGAATTATGGCCTAAATAACACAGTTCTTTAAGAATTATTTGCCTACAGTATGAAGGAACGATGAAACCCATATAATCACTATTGTCAGACCGTCAACTTTACGTACTCATAAGGCAATACATTGTACAAATAAATAAAGTTAAAAGTGCAAAAAGTCAAAAATAGAATTAATATTGACATTTTGCATGCAAAATTATCATTCCAATTAAATTAATTATTTTTCATATCATTCATTCAATTTTTCTCATGGCCATAGTTGATGTGAAACCTGTGTACATTACATTAATTTCAAACAGAAATAACGCAACAACCACCTTTTTTTCAAAAAATTATACATGCCCTTTTTTAAAGAGCTTATTTTGTACAACAGACTTTGTTGGAAGCAAAAATCTCCGTCTTCAATTTTGTAGTTTTGATTTTTTGTTGTTGTTGCAATTTGAAAAAAAAAAAGAGCAATACTAGAAAATGAGACTAGTGCTATATTTCTTACTGACCTTTATTACACATGTGAAAAATATTTTTTTAAAATGTGGAGTGGATTTGGAGAAAACTCTTTTTATAAATTTCAATTGCAAAACACGCAATAACTACTCTATTTTTTCAAAAACTTGTACATGACCTTCTTTGAGGGGTAATTTTGTACAAGAGACTTTGTCTTAGACAAAAATCTCTACCTCCAATTTTGAAGTTTTAAAATTATTTTTTACAAAGTTTCAAAAAATCAGGGATGTCAACAAAAATGATACCTGCTACATTCTCTTAAAATGTTCTTCGCAATATTCATCAACAAAATTTAATAAAAAATTTGTTTTGATTTGTCCCAGAGGCTTTATGTACAGTACCCCTCAAAATTAAAATTTCAGTTATAATTCCAGTGTCCACGACATCAGCTAGAATGACTGGGGAATATCAACTTTGGAGAAAATCAGCTGAACGGTTTATGCGCTAGCATTGTGCACAGACAGACTGACATTTTGCCGTATATCAATTTTTCTTATCAAGGACCTACAAACATGGATTCTGGCTACACCACATGTTCTATATTTCTATATTTAGCAACTGGATGTATCCAAATTTTCCTAAAAGGGCCCCGCAATAAGAGTTTTTGTGTCGAAAATTCAGCGTTTTCCAGCGCTCGATTACAATACTTTCTCTTCCTATGTTGGTAAGTGCGAGAAAGTAAAAATAAATTCCTTAATGTTATGAGGTCATTTTCCTTATAAATAATTTGGCGCTTGTAAATTTTAATGGACTCGTATTAAATTTAGTCTAAAACTATAAATAGAAGCTTCTAAGATTCATCAAAACTCAGTGAGTACAAAATTTTATATTACAATAGAGAAAATTAATTAATGTATCAATGCAAATCCAATAATAAATAAATATCTTGTTAACACCCAATTATTTCAGATAGCACCATAACATACAACTGAAATTGATAAAATTACAGCATATAAGTTCTCTGTCAGTTTAATTTGAAATGTTTTTACATCCCAAGTGCCCCCTATCCCAATCAGGTTTTTGTCCAGTTTCCCTAATCCATTGAGAAAATGCTGAGATAACCACCAGCTTTAGTAATACACCTACCAACACTGCACCAGCACAGAAGCAGAAATAGGGGCACCAACATGACCCTTAGGTAATCATAAATGGACCATAAATATAGGTATTTTAACCAAAAATGCAATAATAATAATAATAATAATAATAATAATAATAATAATAATAATAATAATAATAATATATTATTATTATTATTATTATTATTATTAATTTATTTATTTACCCAAACCCATACATTCGCATCCATTCGCATAGCTTCACTATGCACACGTTTTGTTGAACTCTCCTTTTGCTTGTAATGGAAGGAATAGAGTTACTTTTGTTAGCAATGCAAAAAACTTATACCTGCAATTTGTTTACTGATGCAAATAAGTTTCTCATAACTCGGAATGAAAAAGTCTAAATTTTTTGAAATATTGCTAATCTCATGCTTTTTAAAATTTATTTATATTTATTTATTTATTTTATACTTTTACACATTTTGCAACTATTTATAGTTAAAATGATGGGAAGGGATTCCGGAACTCAAGAAAATGTGGGCAGATGATCTTCTCCCGCATTCGTCACATACAGTTTTTTCTTTTTTTAAACTAAATAAATCTACATCTAAATCTCTTGTCAATAAGATGACCAATCGTTTTCCTTTAGGAAGGGCAGTTCTCCTTTTGTAGGTTCTGTGCTTCCTTGAAACATGTCCTCCTTTTTCATATTTTAAAAGTAATGTGTTGATCTAGTTGATCAAGTGGGAAATCACTTTTGAATGTTGATACTCGATCTGCAGCATTTACCGTAACATCCAATACGAAGGACATCTCTTGCTCCGAAATTCCAACATACTGTTAGAAAATAATATATTGACAAAAAATACTTATTCAATGGGAAAATTGTCATAAATAATTAAAAGGGATGTAAGCATAAATAGTGTATTTTTGTTTGAATTAACAAATGTTTCATTTAATTGCTTTGTACTTTTTTCTCAAATTTTTTCATCTTTTTCATTGTTAAGAAATTGGTCACCTTATTGTCAAGACACACTAAAAAGGAAATTCTGGCTTTGACACTGTATCCCTATTGTTAATTTTGGAATATCTTTGGTATTTTTTTCCTGATTGTTTGCTTGCCTATTTTAAATTTAACAACAATAACAAAATGTATTTAAAAGGTGTTTGGACAGTTGAAAACAGGCTAATGATACGACTCTTATCTGAAGAAGATCCTTATCAGAGAAAGAATCATATTTCCCTGAATATAAAATGTCCCCTTATTTCTGAAGAGGCCAGAGAATGCTTATTGATAAGAAGATAGTCTTGCTGCTGAGAAAGTCTCTTTGTATATGCTAACAATATTTTCATCTTCTCTATCATCATTGATTTTGATAATTTTGACGACTACATCTTCACCTTCATTTGTACCACTGTTTCATTCTTTCTGAACGCCCTCCCTTACTGGTCTTCTTCTGGGCTTTCACATCCCTCTGAAAGATTCAGCATGTTGAATTTACATTTTTTGTCTTTCATCTGATGACATTAAGAATATTCCTTTCTGTTTCAAATTTTATTTCTGACATTTTATTTCTGTTCGTGGCTTCTTCTTCTGTAACCACTATTAAGTTGAAATTTGCATTGCTTAATATCAGAGTGGTCGAGCAGTGAAATGCAAATTTATTTTCTCAATAAATTCTCAGTTCCTAATTTCAATTTTCGTCGTGTTTCACTTATTACCATGCTGGTTGAAGTTTCTCTGAACTGGCCAGTAGTGAATGTTGAGAAAAAGTTGACAAAACTAATTAAGTATTATACAGAATAGTCCGAAAAGATATGTGGATCATCCATCCATCTGGCACTGGGATGTAAGCACAATAATTGTAAGTCATGAGGTCTCTTACAATCTTCATTAATGTGACCTAAAGAAAGTTTTAATAGCTTGGGAAAATCGTTTTCATCATCTGTCTTTCTTATAAAAATAAAAAACATTGTAATAAGTCAAAATTACAACAATTTTCTCTGAATATTCTAACCAAACTGATTCACACCTCTTTATAAGGCAAAAAAAAATTTTGATTTTTTTTTTAAGGATAATTGTACCACAAGTGACTTTGATAATATGCTTGTGGTCAAACTTAAACATAACTCACTCATAAAAACATAAGGAAAGGGGTAAAGCTCATCTCATATTGTATGCAACATACTATCACTTCAGAACTAAAGTGAGAAACTTATTGAGATTTTCTCTACAAAAAGTTCTTCCAATTAGAACCAAACAAAAGGGAATGGAGTTCATTGTAATACAAAAAAGCAAGTATGTATTTATTTTTCAAAACATATAATAACAAATTTTGAAAAATAGTATTAAAATAAAAATGTATGATAATGTTCAAAGTTGCTCCATACATTATTACATTTTCAAAAAGAAAACATCGCTGAGCAGGCCACAAAATGGATTTGTAGCAAGTGAATGAATATTCTACATCTATAAATGCAATAGGTCATTAGTTTGTAATACACAACATGTAAGTGGGATGAACGATTTATGAGCGGTGCAGTGCTAGTTATATGCTCTCTGGACAGAGCAAGTGGGATGGTAGACCTGGGAAGGTGGGAGCGAGAGGAAGGGACAGTAGATAGACAGATGTGATGGAGGTGCATGTGGCGATGTGTTGTCATTCTCACAAGTGGTTATTGTTTGGTGTACACCTTTAATTTGTAAATAAACCAACATTTCAAATTTACATGCATCTCTGAATAAACCCAATCCTACACGTACATACAATGTTTGCAATGAATCTGTGCACATATGAACTGTCATACCACATAGCACCAGTGACTAATCTGGGAATGAGGAGTAATGGGAACATGATCACACCCCAAATCTAACTTTTTTTAAAATCAATTTTATTGTAAAAACTTGCCAAATATTGATTGCCTCATATTTCAAAGGAGTATTTTCATTATGCTCAAATTAATGTCTTTTCATGAATAAATTCTGAATTCTGCATCCCTGAGACATGTCTCTCAGCAGGGTGCAGGAAGCACAATAAGACAACGTCTGAACGAAATGTCACATTTTGATCAAGTTATGCATTGGCATTATTTAATAAACACGAGCAAACACATAGGTAATATTTATTCAGCTTTGCAAACATCCACTCATTCTTGATTCAAATACAGGATTTTCATGAAGCAAGGAGGAGGAAAGTTTGCTTACAGAGTGTCTAATTTCGACACTGTATGAGCTGGAGCGCTCTTACGAGATTACAAGTTCATGCTTGCCTAAAATACGGCACCAAAGGTTACAGAAGCGCAGTGTGGCACAGCATTTCTTACCAGAAAGTCGATTCAAAGAACATATAATGACAAACTCGTATTTGTCTTTTACCTGTTCTAATTCAACAAGAAAATACATCGCAATGCATTGAAATATGTGGTTAAAGGTAAAATATGCCAAAATATCACCAGTAATGAATATTCTGGCTGTTTGAAATGAGTCATGTCTGTGTCATGGAGGAAGATGTTTCAACCCACACAATGTAGCCTTCCCCAGAGCTGTAGCACAGCAACACTGTACGCACAACAGCTCTTAGGAAAGCTGCAATATCCTGGCCGAAATGTAAGCCACCAAAACACTGATGTGGCTCGTCTCAAGATCATAACCTTCACAATCAACAGTTACGTGAACATTAATATGAGAGAGATATCAAAAAATTACATTTGTGTATTTTTTCAAAAAAGGACAGCTAAGTAACACTTATCTCATCTGTCACAGTGCATTTTGCTCTATCACTACACAATGTTTAAAGAAAAAACTTGGAGCAATTTTCGAGAAAATATTAACAACATATCAGGGCCTTCATGTAAAATATCCCCAAAATTTAAAGAATAATTTTCAAAATCACAGAGTTTTGAGTTAGACCAGATAAACCAAGGAATATTATTTTTGGGAAAAATCCTACAAATAGTTTAAGTGTCAGTGTTGTTCACAGATGACCAGACAGACAGGATGTTTGAAAAGAAACACTTTTGCGGTGTCAGAGGAACCTAAAACGCATATTTCCACTCAAATCTCAAAATCAATTTTCCGCAGCATTACATTGCTCTCTCTACATTATGTATATTATTCCATATATATGTACGCAAACAAGAAAGTAAAAAGTTATTGGATTATGTACCTCATAAATGTTTATTTTTCATGTTTCCTTACACATCAGAATTTGAATTTCACATTATGGAAAGGCAATAAATATTGATTCCAACTACTTACTCTGTGAATGTAAGATGTGCCTTAATTTTTCAAATGAGACATTTAGGAAAAAATGTATTTTATTCAGGTGAATATGAAAAATATAAATAATAAACACACCTGTGGTTTGCAGTGTTCCTCCAACCAACTAAAAATACATCCAGAGAGTTCAGCAAAATTAGCAACTGAAACATTGCTAAATGACTGGAACAACTGATCCATAATGGCCTGAAACTTAATAAATAAAGGAATAGATGCAACATAATATTTGAAAGTGTAATTAAGAATATTATCGAATGCTTGTATAGAATGCATATGAATCAAAATAGTCTACATAACTTACCACCCTAAATTTTGTCTCATCAGAAACACGCATTTCTGCTTGCCCAGGCTGGTTCTGATGAGCCTTCACAATCTGCTCATAATTAGTTTGCATGATACGCAATGCAACCACTTCTTTTCTGAGTGAATTTCTTTCTTCCTCCTGTTTCTTTTTCTGTTGTTGCAGAAACTGAAATTCAAGAATATATTGGGGCAACTATAAATAACATCTTCCCTTTTATGGACCATATAATTAAGTTCTACTGTAGTTTTCATTATTTAATAATTGGCAACATTTTTAAAGATGTGAAATACATTAACTTAGCAGAACAATGTGTTCTTACGTATTTCAATATATTATTTTGTGATGTGTCTATTTTGACTACTATCATACTACTTAAATTACTATCTTGAACTACACAAGTTTTAGTTAAAGCAAGTTGTGCAAACTGCAATGCAACAAATGTTTGTAAGAAATGTAATATCAATCAATTTTTTAAACATATGAACATTAAGTAACTCTAGCACAAAACAATAACACAGTAGTTAAACTCAAACATAACTTGGTAATTAAAATGAATATATTTTAATTTCTTTCAACATGTTTGTTGGCCTTAAGAAGCATATGTTCATTTGTAGCATTCAAGAATGTAACATGACTTCTATCAGTGCACTAGCTGAATGTGTTTTTACTGATGTTTAAAATATTTTGCTATGCTGAAAATTCCTACTATTGAAGTTCTAAATAACAGTAAATAAGTAACTGTTTAAACTTTAAACATAAAGTTGTCTGTTTTTTCATATTTCAGCATAGAATGTGAAAATTATCTTGTAAGAATAAAATTTATAAATAAAAAAAAGTTTCAAGCAAATGAGTAATCTCAAGCTCTTTTGCAGAATGTCTTTCAGGCTGTGCGCTAGTTCCCATCCCAGAATAACAAGAACCTAATTGCCAAACATGGCCACAAGAGTTGTTCTATTGTTGATATGAAAGTTACTACTGAACTACACAAGTTTTAGTTCAAGATATTAGTACACATTCTTCAGTATATTAAAATCAAGGTGACTTATTAAAAAAAATTGTACATTTGCAATCATCCTATTCTAGAAAATTCCATTACTTTACAAATTTACATTACAATATAATTCATAGGTGAAATTATCCTTACAAAAGGAGATTATCCCGTTTGCATTTGTGAAAACGAATATTTCAAACAAAATTATGCTAGTGGGTAAACAACATGACTTATGTTCCTTCCGAGTATCCACACCCTAACCGCATACTGCAGCCGGCTAGCAGCATCCGAGAAACAAAATATCTTATTGACCTTTGTAATTCACCCTCTGTGAGTTTGCCTCGCTGATCACCCTCTTGTCCACTTCACTCTTGTCACAGTCAGCTGTCATCACACCTACATTGTTGAATTTCTGGGGTGCTCTCTGGCAGAGGGGTCATTTCAAAAATAAGGTTAACAAGCAATGGGGAAGAGCACATAAGTAGCAAGGTTAAGTTCCATTAGAAACAAGCAGGACCGAGGCCCGAGGGGTGCAGTGATATTTAATTCCCCATATTAAAAAAAAAATGTTTTTTATCTAAAACCATGTCTGATAAAATCATAGAAGAAATAAATGAAGCCTTTTTTAATTCTATTATATTGGACACAACACAAGATGTATCACAAGTTTACCAACTAAGTTCAATTTTACGATACATAACTAGTGAGAAAAATTATTCTGGAAAAACAATTAAAATAAAAATTAATGAATCTTTCATAGGATTTAAGAATGGCGAAGATCAATCAGCCCAAGGGTTATATTTTAATGCTGTTGAATGTATAAAAGAACAAGGCATTGATTTATCTACAGGTAGAGGTCCAGGATATGATGGTGCAGCAGTTGTGAGTGAAATTTTCAATAGCGTCCAGAAAAAAAAAATATATATATATATATATAAATCAGATAATGCATTGTACTGCTCATAATTTAAATCTTGTATTTGATGATATCATGTATGGGATATGAGAAGTTCAGACATTTTAAAATATGCTGGAATGAATGTATGTTTTCTTTTGGCAAAGCATTAATCAATGGAATATAGTATTATCAAATGATGGATTTAAATAAAAAGAGAAATTATCTTACATTAAAACGACTTTGTCCTACAAGATGACATCACAGAACAATTCCATAATAGCTGTAAGATTTGGACATTTCATGAACGGAAGTTTCTGAGGCGGAATCGAAACTCATAAGATTTTGGCCGTTCTATTAGTGATTAAGCATTATGTGTCTGAGATATATTATATTAAATGAGATAATTATTCCACTGAAACTGAACTGAAACTGATTGGGTACATGATGGAATGGAGACAGGGAATAAGAGTGAAAAATTTATCTGTCAGTCCTGAAACAATCTATGTCTAAAATATTTATTAATTGTATAAACTCTCATGCATCATATCACCCAAGTTGTAGTGCAAGGGTATATTTAAATTTAAAATCAGAAGTAATTGAATGCTGCAAATCTGAATTAAAGATGTCTACTAATGATGAATTGATTAAAATCTTCAAGCAAGAATTAGAAAAAAAAACTAAACAATTGGGAGATAAAACAGCTAAACTTGAAGTAGAGCTTATAAATAACCAGAGAAAAATTTGGAAAAGTATCAAAAATGATGTTAAAAACATCTCAGACACAGTACAAAAGCCCGCAACTGATATCAAGGCTTTCCAGGAAGGGTGTAAAAACTTTGAAAAAGAGATGTGATGAAATTGGATCCTTGCAAAAAAATACTGCAAATAAAGTTGAAGATATTTCAACGGAATTTCGAAATTTCCAAACTACCAGTGCCGTCCCTGAATCCTGTGCTAAGATTTTTGAAGAGATAGAGTGTGATGCATGCAAAAAAAAAAAAAAAGTAATCCTTGAAGATTGGGAAATTACAATTCAGTATCAGTGGAGAGTACAGACCACCATCAGTTGATACAAGGCCAAGCCAGTCCAATTTAAACTCTTACAAAAAATTCATACGGAATGTGGAGTGCATGAACATGTTATAATTTTCAGAGATTTTAACTTTCCCACAATTGCCTGGATGTAAGGAGCTACCCCAGGGACTGAAGTGGAGCGGAAGATTTTATAACACTATGTGGATTTCTTACTCAGAAAGTTAGTGAACCAATGCGGTATACAGAAAACCAAACTCCTGCAACTCTGGATTTAGAGTTGACAAATGATGAGGATTTTAAAACACCTCTGATGTTGAGACAAAATAGTGGGAAGAGTGATCATCTAGTTATTGTTACAACTTTACACACAAAATTACAAAATGAAGAAACTTCCAAAGATGTCAGTGAGAAATGAAATTTCTTCAAAGCAGACTACAGAGCAGTTATAGAGCATCTTGATGAATACCATGAATCAATTACCATGAAAAATAACAAAGATCAGAGATCTGCTATTGAAGATAATTATGGAGAATTCCGTAACATGTCTAAACAACTACTGATTACCCACTCATCAAAATTCATGAAAAAGAAAAATATGGACAAACCCTGCATAAAGCATGATGTCAAGAAGAAAATCAGAGTCAAACACCGAGCATGGTACATGTATAAGAGATCTGAAGCAGTTGAAGACTTTGAGCAGTATAGGATAATCTCAATCACTCGCTTCGGGCATACGGACAAGGAGAGAAAAATTTTAAGTGCAAGTTGTACAGGATGGAGCTAAGAGATTCTACATTTATATTCGAAAACAAACAGCTTGCAAAACTGGACCACTTAAATTCATCCAGAGTAGAGGATCCCCGATATCAGACCCAGAAAAAATCGCAGAATGCTTTGCAGAATACTTTGAGGAGGTGTACACAACAGAACCTGTGGGTCAACTACCAAACATCAGACAAAAATATACAGAAGTAATTGAAGATATTGAATTTACAAATATTGAAACATCTCAAACACTTGAAAGAATCGACACAAGTTTCTTGGCTAGTCCCGATGGCTTTTTGACAGCTTATCTGAAGACCTGTGCTACCCATTTAGCTCCAGTACTTAATAGATTTTGCAAACTGTGACTAGACAACAAAACTACCTTCCGCATGGAAAGAAACTGTAGTTACATCTATCTTCAAGAAAGGTAATAAGCAGTTACCAGAAAATGACAGGCCAATATATCTGACTAGTACTGTTCAGAATGTTGTGGAGGGAATAATTGTTCAGAGACTTCATGATTATGGTGGTAGAAATAATTTAAATCCCATACAGCAACATAGATTTGTCCCCAATACATCAACAACCACGAATTTGATTAGTTCGCTTGATGTTTGGACTAAGGCGATGGATCATGGGGCAACCTATGGATGTAATATTCTTAGATTACGCAAAAGCATTTGATAAAGTTCCACACAAACGATTAATTGCAAAATTAGAATCATTGGGGATACAGGGAAAATTGCTCGCACGGAATATCGCTCGAGATGGACATTTCAAGTATTAAAGAAGAGAAGTTGACATCTTGACATGTACAAGTGAGGTTCCTCAAGGGTCTGTTCTAAAACCAATGCATTTAGAAAAACGCGTGATCTGAAAAATAAACTAACTGGAACTGCTATGTGTACAATTCTTAACTTCTTGCAAATCCACTAATGGATCATCAGAAAACTGAAACAACATTTTGATGAACTTTGTGAGGATTTTAGTTTGTCAAAAACTCACTGATGGAGAACAAAGATACAAACTTTATGTTATCTATGAATATTTAGATATTGCCCTTTACTAGTTGCAGTGACGATTTGTTGGATTGAAAAACAGTGGCAGTTTTCAAAGTGATTCAGAAACAAGTTTTGATAGTTCTTTCAAACAATGAAACTTACAAAAAAGCACAAAAACTTCAATCAAAATACCCTGCAGATGTTATGAAAAACTTGTCATCTCAATTATTGTCTTAGCGCATTTGTTTAAAGAGTCAAATTTCAAAAGTAGGATCTGTTAAAGATCTTGCACACTTTTTATTAAATGACCATTGTTCATTATTAACAAATTTTCTCAAATGTGCATTCACATTATTTTTCTCACTTCCTGCCATGGTCGCCAGTATTGAAAGAACGTTTTCAAAATTAAAGCTGAATAAAGTAATAATTAGTTACGAAGTACAATGACACAATGATTGTCTGTGTAATATGAGTATTTTATCAATAGAGCATGAAAAAATAACGCAGTTGAAAAAAAATATTTCTACCGTCATTGTTAATTGCATAGAAAATACCATACTTTACATTTCAATTATATCATGAAATTTGAAAAATGATAATTTATTTCTGTAACAATTTACAGTAATAAAGGTTTTTATTCCTAAAATTCAGTTTATAATCCCACAATTATATTAATGACATGTCTTCAATTAACAAGCCCCCGTATTTTGTCAGTCCAAGGGCCTGTTGATCTTATGCCACTGGCAGAAGACTCTTTCTTGGTAATTAAGGATTTTATAAATGTTTCAGAAATGTAGTATGTCTATGAGTAATATCATGAACATTGATCTAACAAATGAGTCATATTATTTGATTCTGTCATACGCACATTCAAAAATACCTAACACCTACTGTTTGCCTTCACATCAAAGCTACACTATTGCAGAAAATAATTCAGGAAATGTAGTTCAAAGCTCTATAAAATACATCTCATTATAAAACAATTTAACTAACAAATAACAATTTTACAGCAAAGTTTGGGTTAGCTGATATATGGCATTATCGTGTCCTAGAAACCAAATTTTCCATTAGCATTTGAAAATTTTTTAAGACATATTATTTGTCAATGTATATAATTCAATGGCAGTTCTTTTCAACTATTTGTTGTATGTATATGTAACTATATGTTTCTTTAACTATTGAGGTATGAATATTGTCATGACCTACAGATTAATTTAACGCCAGAAAGACAATAATTATAGTAATTCAGAGTATTTCACCAATGTGGGTACTTTGAAACACCCAAAAAACAGTTTTTCTTCTAGATTTTTTAGAATGTACTAAAAGGATCTCGCTAAGAAAATGGCAATCCATTTGCCTCATTGAGAGAAATCAAACGGGTTATTGATCACCTCTTAAGTTACGATAAGTCACTCAAAACATGTTTTAGTTGAGTAAAAAATGCAACAACATGTTTTTGAAGATATTTCTTAGAATCTTCTGGATGGATCAGCAAACAAAATATTGGTTCTCCACCTGGAGACCAAAACACATTGAATTTGTCTCGATTCATGGACAGGAAGTAGCCTAACCACGAGTGACAGGCGGATAAATGGACAGACACAGACTAATCTATTAGTGCTGTATAAAGATGAAAGTGTGTCTAATGATGTCTTTGAGAGACCAACATTTCGAAATCAAGCAAATTAATACTATACATTACCTATCTCGAAGCTTATATTTTAATAATTAATGTTAATCATTAGTGTTAATCATAATACAAAAGTCTACACAAGATTTTGATAATTAGTACCTCAATATATTCTATAGATTTCTGAAGCACAGTAGCTTTGCTCAACTTATATCCTGAACTGTCTGTTTGTTGGCAAGTGGGCACAAGATCTTGTAAAGAATCATAACCCTTTTTAATGGCATCTCGGCGTTTTTGTTCGGCTTGCGTATGTGCTTCTCTGCGTCTCTCTTTGTAACTTGTAAGTGCTGATCCCTTGTTGTCACTATCTTCATCATCTACAACACACCAAAATAGATTTTTTTTTAACATTTCATTTCAGTTAGCAGCACATTTAGCAAATAAGCAATAATATTATGTTTTCTCTTTTTTAAATTTAGTTTCACTGTAAATTGATTATTTTTTTTCAAATTTTGTTTCTTCAAAAAAATACCAAAATAAAAAGTGCTTGTACTGACAAGTATATTCCTGGACACTATTTCAAAGGAACATATTAATCCTAACATTATCATGGATATTACATTTAATATTTCCATACATTTCCAGTTGCTTTTTAGAACACAAAATGCTCTTAAAAAGAAAATTGTTATTAATTTGTTCACAATAATAAAAGCTAAGAAGGCAACAGAGAAATTAAGCAATTCATCATTAAACAAGAACTAGATCCAGATGTTCATGACCTAAAAATAATGGAAATTAGTATGCATTTGTGACCTCAAAGCAGCAAGAATAAAAACCAAAATGTGATCTAACAAATGTTTCTACAGCAATTCCAGTGTATTGGAAAATAAGTTAATATGGACAAAATGTTTCAGAATAATAAAAAAATTGCAAATAAAAAATATTACAATTTTTATTTTGAAATAAACTTGTATATTTATTTTAGCAGCTAAATCACTGCAGACTGCTGTGTTCTATTACACATTCTTCCCTTTAATGGTCTGTAATCCTGGGTCAGTTACAGCGATCATTTTCATTCATAGTTAGTAGTGGCTTTGGAATTGAAAATAGAAGAATCGTCTTTCAATCAATTCTGAAACAACTCTGCAAAACAATTAATATTTCCCAGGTAGAATAAAATCCTTACATTTATCTTTTAAATCCTTATACTTATTCTAGCATCCTCTACACTGTACATCAGAGATGTAATATTCACAACATAGTTTGCACTTCTGAGAATTGTTACTAAGAATTTAAAAGTCAACGGTCCACCTGAGAGGGGAACAGAAAGCAAATAGCTGGCCAGGAACGAAATTCTAAATAACATGTCCAGAGAAAAATAATGAAATGTGTTTTTATTCATGTGTTAATTATTATTTTATTATGTACATCCAGTGAAACTTTAACACTCTGAATGTAGGCATCATAGCAACTATTGTGTTTAATAACAGTTGTTTTATGAAAAATGGTAACTTAATCTCTGATTAAAGCATAGGACGAATTAACTTTTGATCAGCAGGGATGTGATTATCCAATTGGAAGATTCAATATCAAAAATTAAGTAGTAACAAAGCTCCTGACTGGATAACTGCAGCTGAGCGCTTTTTACAAATTGTCTATGAATTGAATCAAAGTAATCAAATCTTAATGGTTATTTTTTCAGATTCAAGACTTGCAGTCACGAGACTGCCCACAGACCACTTTGCCTTATGATTATTAATTGTTCGGTTAAAAATGATGATACTCTGAATTTCCTCTAATTGGTACACAAACCTCTTTAGCTCCCGCCAAATGGTTTCGAATCAAGATATATAAGAAAAAAGGAAAAAAGGCAGAAATATAATGAAAGGTCAAACAAAGCCGAAATAAGACTATGTATGACCTACAAGAAATTCAAATTCAAATTAAAATATGCTAAAACATTCAAATTTGAATATGACTAAATTCATTACATATTTCAATATGAATATATGTATATCAATAAGTAAAAGAAAAAAGTATACGTGATCATTCCAGTCCTAATCATAACCACACTATACCAATTTTTCTATAATCTTTTCTATAAACTACTCTATTATCCATTTTAATTAAAACATTAACATCCCAAGGTTAATATTATTTGCATGTTACTGTTTACTTTTTCTAAATACTTTTTAACATCTAATTCCCAGAAGTTTATGAAAATATATATTTAATTAAAAGCTTTATTATATGCTAATTATCAAATGTCCCCAAAACACAAACGAACAGAAATTCTGACATTTTATACTGCATATTTAGAACATTTTGTGTTAATGCATCATATTTCCATTTCATTAAGTTCTTATTCATATTTTATTGCTTCTATGTTCTTAATGTGGCATATTTCTCTTCGAATTTCAATTAACATGCATATTTGCTTCCTCAAACGGAAAAGTGTATTTTAAAAATGTGAATGTGAATGCTATTCCTGGGAAATCATGTGAATGTCTTTTGTTCCTTGCAGCAGTATTTGTCTGAACACCTTTTAGACGATATCATGGTGCTGGTACCCAGAAACAATTTGTCCGAATATGAATGATGTGATAATTTATCATTGACAAAGAATCTGTGGTATTGCAATCAACAGTAGTACACACAAATTAATTTTATTTTACTTTAAAAATTATCGTTGAAATACTAAGTGGAGACAAAAATGCAAAATTAATTGCTGAAATTAAACATTTTGTAATTGTTCATGAATACATAAAACTGTTAATTATTAGAGCAAATTTCCTTAGTTCCAGCATATATTGTACAAATGTTAATATCATACTTTAATGCATATTTCTCCTTTTGATACAGCGTTAACTTCCGAGCCTTACTAATAACTAACTGTATTATCATGTTTACCAATTCCCAAAACACTTAGATCTTCTTCAGAAGGTCTCTCCCATTTTGTTAAGTCTGGCTCTCCCCAGCTTTCCCAATGACCACTTTCTGACATTCGTGACACTTCCGAATCAGCAATTTTAAGAATCAATCAGCCTTTCACTCTCCCACAAACGAAAACCACTGAAAACAATTCATTAACTACACAGTTGTCATCACAATATTTCTTTAATATTCAGTCACAAATGAAAAATTTCTTATCAATGATATCTCATGTTGACATAGGCTTCCAGAATTAGAGGCTGCAATATACTGGCAGAGTGAAATGATAACCAAACCATATGTTTCAATAAAATTGGAAGTTTATTCTAATATTGGTCCACAAACAAGGAAAGGGATAAATGTTTATCATTTTCTTTTTTTGCAAAGAATAAACATCTTAATAAAAATTACAATATATTAAATGGTATTTGTTCACCTTATTCTGAACACTGATATGTAGCAATAATAAGCAAAACATTTTGTATAACCTTTCTTTTTCTTCAGAAATTTATATTTGCATAACTCTAATTACACCAAATGTCACTCGACACAATTTGAAAATTAAGCATAATCAGAATTCAAAAAAATAAAACAGCATGCGGTTCATACTGTCTATCATTGGTCAAACAAAAATTCCATTTGCTACTGGACATCACACAACACAGAGATAAGCAAAGGCTGATGATTACCATGACCACTGCTGCTACTGAGGTTGCCTCCAGCCCTCCCACCCTCACCTGAGTTGTGGGCTGATGAAGACAGAGTATGCAGGGAGCCCGTGCTACTGCTGCGGGAAAAGGGAAACCTTTCCCTGTCAGTTGGGCTGGCAGGCTCCAATTTCATTTCATTTGGATTCATCGCCATGACATCAAGTAGCTGCACAATAAATTAAGCATAATGAGTAGGCACCACATAACAAAGAACATTTGACACAGTATAAACATTAACTTCCCAACACAATACTGCGACACGCATGTTACATAATATGTATTACAGTGAGAAGACAAAAAATGTATTCACATTGTCATTTGAAACAAACATCTGTTGGTTTCTGATTTTCACCAAATTCATGTTGAAAAGACAAGATACACTTCTCACTAGCTTATAATGCTTGGCAACGAATTGACCTTGAACTATACATCTCTACTCATCCTCGAAAGATAAAGTAATCAACTACGACTTTAAAAACCTCTTTACGACGCAGCAGATTTATTCTACTTGCAACATAGGTTAGACAATTTAAGTACAAGGTACATCTCAAAAGTCATACATACTACAAAAGAGTTGCGTTGTTTTCAGATGGCATATTCTCACATATTTGGACTTTAATATTCTAGCTACACGTCCTCATAAACAATTAGAATAAATAATCACCACAAAAGCAAAACACGGAAGGATGATTTGATATCATTTTTAGTTTGTTGCTAAACTTCTAGATAGCGCTGCACAAACTTACGTTCCGATTCCGTCGTGAATCAGCACTACACTTCGTTACCTTGAAGGCCAACAGATGGTGCCAAATAATACATGAAAGAGGTGTACGCTTTTTCCATGCTGATACAAAGTACTTTGGCGGGAAAGTAAAAATTAGTGGTGATCAAAAAGCTCATACTTTTTGTTACTTGCGCTCTTCTGTAACAATTATTTTTTATAATCATTACATTCAATTTACTTTTCGTGTGATAAGTATTATGTTTATTTGAAAACCGAGTCTTGAATGTCAGACGCGTACTGTCGCAGAGTTTCCTGCTCATGTGCGGTAAAGTGGTGAGCTGTGATCGAAAACATTCCGTGGTTTACGTTAAACAACTTTAAAAAACAATTATTACACAGTTGTGAACAATGAGAAGCCATGGTGTCTTAAAGGGAGCCATGTACAAACATAAAAACTTTACGAAGAGACGTGGCTGAACAGCTGTTGCGGCGGAGGGATACGTCTCTAAATTTCAGGTGATGTTCGCTTGTTTAGTGAACTGTCATTTTGGCTCATTCTTAGGCGAATCCTTCTGTTACAAAACAACTTCCGACACGACGATGCTCGCTGCTGCCACACCGATGTTCGCTTCGTCCCGTTTGGTTCGGACCACCTGCCCGTCCCAAACTTTCCTAGTTTTCCGCGCACGCCTCATTCTGCCATTGCGCATTCATCACTGTCGCTCCTCCGTCATGCAAAAAGTTGGCATCCCCTACGGGCTGGGTTCCGCCTGCGGACTGCCTGCTGCTGGATACGTTTTCCCCACTGCTGGGTTTTCCTTTTGCTTAAAATTTCCCGCCTCCCCCTTTGGGGGATGGGGCGGGGCTTATTCGAACTGCTTCCAGACTGTGCTTGCAATGCACACGTTTCTCCCTTCGCATTTGCCGCCTGGCAGCTCACTGGTGTTGCCTGGCGGTAAGCAGCGTTGCCCCTTTTCTTCCCGCATCTCATTCCCATTGTTATCCAAGTCATTTGTTTGATCGACCCTATCAACACGGTCGACCAGCGCATCAAAGGTCTCCGGCATATTATTCCAAAGCCAATTGCGGATCCCATTGGGCATTTGCGTTATTATTACGCGAATTATTTCTGTGGGGTTAAAATCCTCACTGCACACCTCAAAACCGCTTACTTTACGCGTCTCAAAATCAATCATGTTTTCTCCTTCCCTTTCCTGTATCTTTCCGCCATTAGCGGATATTTTAGGTCAAATCAGCGGTGTTAGTTCCAATGTTTTTCTAAACATTTCGCCCACCATTCTGCATACGTCTTGGGACTTGCAGTCAGCACTCTCTATCAATTTTGAGCCTTTGAACATAAAGCTTCCTCGACAAGATACTGCTTTAGCGGTTCGGGAGTGTTGTTAACGATTGCGGAATTTTGTATTGCGTTTAAAGGGGAGTTAGAGAAGACAAATTAATTTGCAACATTTGCAAGTAAGTAAATAATTTCAAACTTTTGCAGATCTAAATAGGGGAGAGTCCCCCGATGTTGTAGGGCCGGAATCCGCTAATTAACAATTTTTCAACAATCTACAATTTTATAAACAAGTTCGAAATACGCGCTAGAACGGTAAGAAAGGATCTGCGATGTGCTTGAGATGAACATTTTAATATAACTGTTTGACAGAGGTACAAATTTATTGCTGAAAGAGAGTATAATTGTAGCTGAAATGATAAATATTTAATTGGTCTATTGACAGTCATTATTGACGGATAAATCCCGCTCAGAAATATTTTCCTTATGGCATACGCGCAGGCGCAACCTCTCCTTCGGCAGGGAAAGGCAAGGACGATATTTCCGCCTCATATGTAAACAATCGAGGCCCCGCCCCCCGGGAACGGCGTCTTTCCCTCCCCACGGTAGTTTACGTCAATCACATAGGCACTAAAGTTCTGACTGTAGCGTTTGGTCAACGCGTCCCTCTCGCGGATCGGAGAGTGTCCTAGTTTGTCTGAACGGTTGGGAAGATAGAATTTCACCCGCCAGTTCTTGTAGGGGGAACTTTACATAGACTTTATGTGTCACGTAAGGAGGACGATGCTAAATTAAAGCACCAATTTTGCACAATGCAATAATCGGGATGGGAAATTATGTAGTCAGCCATCAAGATTATCCACTAATGGAGGTCATTAAATCTGACCCAAGAATGGGAAACACGGGCATTGTAAGTGTAGCAAGAAGCATTGCGAACAAGACTATGCAAGACACGCAGAAAAACTGAGACACTGAACTTCTGATGTTACTTAACATGAAATGTGAGAAATCAAAAATGTTAAAAAATCGTGGAGAGACAAATCTCTCCATGGACAGTATTTAAAGAGAAGGGACAAGATGCAGATCAATAAAATTCAACCATTTATGTGGCTTAAAAGGGGAGGATTGAAGCCAGAATAGGAAGCATTTGTAATAGCTACCCAAGATCGGGCGTTGAGAAAATGAAAAACCGGTTCTCAAAATTTCTCAAGATGATAAGATAATGTGCAGCATTTGCCAGGAACAAGTAGAAACTATGATCATATCGTCTCAGCTTGTTCAATTCTAGCACAGACCGAATACCTGAAAAGAGACGACAGGGTATGTAGTTACCTTCACTGGCAGATCTGTACCACCCTACAAGTTCCAAACACATGCTTCAAGTGATACGAACACTCACCAAAACCGCTGACGTCTGTTGCACTGTATACCACTATATGACCAGCAAATTCAAATTGATCGCATGATTGTGATAACAAACCGGATATTGTTACACGGGTTTGGGGGAAAAAAGTATATTGTAGATGTTGCGGCACCGTGCGATCTATACGTCGTAACCAAGGAGGCAGAGAAACGTCTTAAATACAAGAGTTTGGAAGTCGGGATCAGCCGAATGTGGGGCGTAAAAGCATAGGTCGTTCGGTTAGTTATCGGAGCTCTGAGATTTATTCCGCAAAATGTGTGTAAGAATTTAGCTAAACTCCCAGGTCATTCAAAAGACTGGTAAGTAATATTGCTTTATTTGGAACAGCTCACATTTTGTGCAAAAGTATTGTATCAGAATTAAAGCTCTTCAATAATGGTGAGTACTATTGATGATTTAAGCAAGGAAGCATCTTATCAACAAAAAGTTCCCCCGGGAAACAACGGATTCCGCAAATTGAATGAAACCCCGCGAAAAGCATTTTCTTCCCGCAAGTCGACGGCCCTTTTTGTCTGTATTGGCGGAATTCTGGCGGAATGACCTCTTTGCTTCCGACATCACTTTCTCATTCACAAACTGGTTCATATTAAATTAAGGCTTTATCAATCATTCAGAACTCCATGAAAAAAAAATGTTTGATCGTTCTCTGCTTACTTGATATTTAAAATATCTGGCAAAGAATTTCACAACTCATTTACTACTAATAAGGTTTTTTTTTAGTATTCAAATTTTCATAAATGTTGTTTCATAATGTACTACATAAATATAATTAATAATGTTATAAATCAGGAGTTTAAAAAAACAAAAACAATTTCATTATATTGTTAAACAATTTATTTAAAAACATGTATTTTATTTTAAATAACTTCGTTTATTCACACGTCTCAATTCAGTATTTTGTGTTACCTACCCAAAGTGTAACAACGAACTCAACAGTATACTACACTACTGGTCCAAGGAGACTGACTGAATCTGGAATGACAAAATCTACTATAATACTTATATAAAAAAATCCATCTAATCATGTTCACTTCTTTGCCAAGAGAAAAGTTGAATCTAACCTCTCTACTTGATGCCACATATCTTCAAAAATCTCTTAATTTCCAACACACCAAATAATAACCAGAATTTATTGACTACTTTTTCAATATAAAAATATGACATGCATTTTGAATCATTGTGCAGAAGCTATGGAATGGAAGCTTTAAAAACTGTTATCCACACTGCTAATACTTGTTTAAAATGCACGTATAAAGGGTACTATTTCACAGCATTACAGAAACTCCAAGTAGTTACATTGTTACACCTCAAATAGATAAAAACAATTATATTACAATGGTATTAGTAAGTCAGCGTGATAAGCTTCTTAATGTCAATAAATATATTATCACAAGTGTTGAAGAAAAAGTCAAATATAGAAGGACAATATAAATTTGCAATGAACACAATGTCATTTGTTTATCATTGTATACCAAGAATTCCAAAACTGATTAATTTTATACTAACGTGACTTGAGCAGATAATATTCATCTTGCTAATGTGTGATTCAGTCTTCTCAAGCACCAGAATAATCAGTTTGTTAACAAAATTTGTAATTCGAAATTGAAAATTTCCAATATCTTTTTCGAATGTTATCTGTGTCATTACAATTATTATTGGAATACCTGGTATAGAAATCAAAATTTTCTTCAATTTTACTACATAGAAAGTTGAACAAAAGGGATAATTCAGATAATAAGACACCTAAAGGAGAAACAAGACAGAACTATGTTAACTACTCTTCATGTTTGCAATTAATTATTTTTCTGATACATTTTGAGCATAACATAATTAATTCATTAGTATACAAAATAAATTAAAATATTCCTAATTATTTTTTGTATGGTGGAATGTTCCCTTCTGTTTGCACATCCTAAGCATAACAGTAATAAGACCAATCTAAACTATAGGATAAAAACCATAGGACTAAAATTATATTAAAGATGCCAGTGTTACAGAAATAATGTTCTGTCTTATTTATCTGATTTGAAAATGAAACATATTAAGAAAATATAATTACATAACTTTATCTTAGAGAGTAGTACAGTGACTACAATTTAATTATTTAATGAGATGAGTTAACTTATTTATAACCATTCTGAAGCTAAAGTGGCCAGAGTATTTTAAGTACAAATTAAATATTGAGAACACTGCTCACATAACACCATTGAATGTTCACAGATATATCAGCGAAGAACAATGTATTACAATTTTCAACAGCAAATTACAATAATAAATGTAATGAGGTGAGCTGCAAATGAACTCATTGACACTTAATGCCACAAAAGACTTTTAGAAACTTGGAATACTAGATGATGTTTCATAAATAATAAAATTATTTATGAAAATAAAAGTAGTTGACTAAAAAGTTATTTGATAATTATGAATTTGAAATTGCATTAAAACACCTTGAATATTACAGAAGGGAAGCAAAACACAAAATAAACAGAGATAAAACTTTCTTGGTTGTGAAAGGAAACTACAATACCACAAAATTAATATATGTATATTAATTATATTAATGTATTGTAATATTTTTTTTATATGAATTTTGGTGTGGTATTGTTCTGGATTACAAATTAACAATGCTTCTAAGGTAATAAGATATGGAATAAAGCTATTTCATAAATTTTCCTTTCTGAGCACCTCACCTCATTTAATATCTACACCATGCATCACTGTGAACTGCAGGCTTTTGGAAGTAGTCACGTACTTGAGAACCTTTCAGCTCACAGGAACAAAATGCAACAGAATAGAAAAGCCCACTGTCACTTATTTTTACTGGAAAGTACACTAATTCAAAAGGTACAAAAACATTGTTGCATTGCATTGTATAATAATATATTAAGAGGCAGAAAGTCATTCTGTTTGCCAGAATATTGTATTTCATAAACCTGTAAAACCACAAAATAGCAGAGAAAAGGCATTGTAGAAAAATTTGTATTTTTGTTTAATGTTGTTCATGTTTGATTTGTTCTTCCTAGCAAAATAAGTTAGAAAAACAGCATCAGAGACAGTACTTAGCAAGCACTGGAGTTTGTTTCAAAAGGAAGGCTTGCTTGGCTTTGGCAGGAATGTAGTTGTATATAAGTGTTGCTTGCATTTGTTTTTCTATTCTAGCATGTTTACAGTTAATAGTCAAATTGGAAGGCATTTCTTTCTTGAATTGGCTATAGCTTTTCCCTAGCCACATGGCCATAATGTCAGCACCAATCACAATAAAGATATTCAAATGATGCAAAAATGTTTTGAAAATTGTCTGTTGCAGAACGTTCATGGCCTTTGTAGCTAGATAGCATTTAACCATGACATGGTAGGTAAGACAAGGATTTATGTGAAGCAAGCACAGTCTTATCTGGGGGGAGTGACAATATTGGAGGGGACTAGAATGCACTCAACACATAGAGTAAGTAAATATCACCTGCAAGTCTTCTTTTGGTAGATGGCCTTGGAGAGTGTACTCTAAAGTTACTGTCTAATATCTGTTGATGGAAGCAAATGAAAGGTATACTGCTTAAATTCAAATCTTAAACCTAACAAATAAATTGGTTCTTTAGTTCAATTTCTATTGTGGTAACAGAAAAAGCAGAATATTACTTCAACATCTGGTGGCTTTCTCTAGAGGGGATTACAAAAGATACATGACTTTGGCTGTCAGAAAGAAAGATTAGGCATGCAGTATTTGTTTGGTGTTCACAATACTTAAGAATTTCGGATACACTCAGTGTGTTAAATTTCCGTAATGTACATCTTGAGAGAAGCATCACCACAGATTTGATATATAATTAAATAAAATTGGTCATTCTTATGACAGCCCAAATATATAACTATCAGGATTAATTGGAATGTTAAGAAAATTGTTTGGTCCAACTTAGAATTGGTATTGTTCAATTAGGTACACCAGGAAAGATGTGTAGTTCATTTGGAATGTAAGTAAGGTGACCACCTTTTCATTTCCAGTTTTTCCTCAGATTTTCATCACCACAGTACAATAACCTAATATAAACAATTACTTAATTAAAAATGTGACTTAAGAAGACTATTGCATAAAGTACCTTTCACATGAAACTGAAATACGGTGAGGATCAACAGCAATTTCTTTTGTCTCAAAAATAGATTTTGTGTTAGGTAAAGTTTATGTTGCATATTCTTTATAAATTTCAGTTGAAATTCAGTGAGATTTCGACAAGTAGTTAACGGTTTTGAGTAATCATCAATATGAAGAAACATACTTTGCTTGATTTTTCGTTATTTGTTGAACTCACATTGAATTTAAAATTGAAATTGATATAATAATAATGTGAGTTTTATTTAACAGTAAAATGCCAAGCAATTAATCAAACATGTGAAAGAAACTGGAGATAAAAGACAATCTGGGATTCGATGTAGCTCTTGTTACAAACTGGAAGCACCAGGTGATACAATAAGAGGTAGTTACTCCAATTGTGTGTAATAGTTTAGTTGGGTAATTTTTCAGTTCTGTTAATTTAAACATTTTTCTGTGTTTTCAACTACTACATAAAAGATCAGTTTTTTAAAAATATTTATATACAGGATTTCGTGGGAGGAAACGTCAAAACTTCGAAAATGAGCTCTTAAGATAATTTGAAAAATATTTTGTCTAATAAACTACAGGAATATTCCGAATGATTGAGCACTCAAAAGTTGGTTTGAAAAACTGCTTTTTAGCCAAAACTTTGCATTGCAAAAGCATAGGAACACTCCAGAAACGTAAGTTGTTTATTATTTACAAAAGAAATGAATGTATTTGTTCAGAAAGAAAAATTAACCCCAAAATAAGAAAAGCTCCCAATTTACCCATTTTGACTGCTTTTTGTTTCTTGAGTACGTTTTCTTTTTGAACAAATATATTCCTTTCTTCCATTCAGAACCACTCAGGCTCAACCATTCAAAATAACCCAGTAGTTTATTAGACAAAATATGCTGAAAACTGTCTAATAGTTTGTTTTCGAAATTTTGACGTTTCCTCCCCGAACACTCTGTAGAATATAAATTTTACGAACACATAAAACGTTATTTAAAACATGAAACAATGAACTACACAACTTTCCCATGTATGTAGGCAAGATTACATGCTGTATCTGCTATTCAGGAACTTGTAAAAGAGTTGTAATGTAAGTACCATGCCCAGTCAAGCAGAAAATTGCATACACCTAACACTTGCCCAGCAGACAACATGGAATGTATTTTTTTGTTTCAAAATAACATGACTTAGTTAATAAAATTATCATCTCCAATACTAATCTCTTCGAGTATCTAACCCTATTCATAAATGTCTTTATTCGGTAAAGCTCTTGGTTATTATAAAAAATGCCTGGAATGACGATACAAAACATCTCGCAATCCTGCAGCCACATCACACGAACAAAATTCTTTTGGCACATCACAAAAAAATAATATATTTTGTTGCTAAGTCTTGGAGCGTCCGCTCGTAGCGCCCGCTTGGAGCGCCGTCATCGCCGCCGCCGGTCGGCAGGCGACGCGCAACGGCGGGCGAAGCGGCGGAGGCGGCGGTCACGCGTCCGAGAAGAGGAACTCGCTCTCCGAGAGCAGCACCTCCAGATCGGACGGGACGGTGTGCAAGTTGGAGTCGACGTCCACGTCTCGCGCGAGCACGGGCGGCGGGGGCCGCGGCGGCGGATGCGGCTGCGGCGGGGCGGGCGAGACGGGCGCGGCTGAGGGCGGGGGCGGCGCGGCGCCCGGGGGCAGCGGCGGCAGCGGCGGGCTGCGTTGGACGGCAGCGGGGGGGGTGTAGCCCGGCGTCGCCCCCGCCGCCGCCGCCGCCGCAGCCGCCGCGCCACCGCCGCCGCCGCCTCCTTGGCCGCCGCGCTGGGCGCCGCCCCCGGGGCGCCGGCTGCACCTTGCGGTGGTTGGACCCCCGCGGTGGCGCTCGCGCTGCTTTCACCAGGAGCCGCCCGTGCGCGCGCCCCGCCCGCCCCCGCGCCGCGCCCGCGCGCTTCGCCCCCCGCGGCGCGTCCGCTGCCGCCCCGCCCCGCTCGCCCGCGCGGGCGCGCTCCACACCACCACCGCCCCCGCCACCGCCGCCCGCCTTCTCCGCGCCGCCGCAGCTTCAGCTGAACTTGAACGGCGGCTTGTACACCACCTGCAGGCGCACGCGCGTCTTCGCAGTCCTTCTTGGAGGCGCGCCGACTGCAGGTTGCCCGTGCTGAGACGGAGCGCTCTTGTCGGGGCGGCGCCCGCGGTGGCGCGGCGGCTGCGCGCGCGCCTTGACGCGGGCTGCGCGGAGCAGCGCGGGCGGGATGAGCGCCGTGGCCGTGGGCGGGGCGGGCGCGGGCGCCGACGGGGCCGGCGCGCGGCGGGGGCGGGCGCCGGCGCCGGCGCGCCGCCGCCGTCAACTCCACCGGAGTGGACTTGGACTTGGGGATGAGCGCGGTGTCACCCACCTGGTGATGGTTGAGCAACCAGTTTTTGACTTTTCCGACGGGGTCGTGTTCGGGCGCGAAGCGTGGGGCTGCCGCCCTAGGAGCCCTATCACCGGAAGCCCGTGTTTTTCCTGTAAGAGCGCTATAGTCTATCACTTCCTTATTCTTCTTTTTGGTGAGCGCTTCTTCTTGTTTGCCTTGGCGGCTGAAGGGAGCAGCACGGGTCGTTTTCGGGCGCCAGCGGGGGCTGGCGACCAGCAGCCCTATCACCGGAAGCCGTGCTTTTCCTGCAGGGCACTATAGTCTATCGCCTCCTTTTCATCTTCTTCTTGCGAGCGCTTCTTCTTGGCGGCCTTGGATGCGGACGCGAGCTTCTTGGGCTTGGCGGCGCCGGCGCCGTCGTGTGGGCGTGGTGGGCGTGGTGGGCGTGGTCGGCGTCGTGGGCTCCTTGGCCGCCTCGTCCGAGGCGCCGCCGCCGCGGCCTTCGCCGCAGCCTTGGGCGGCTGTCGATGGCTTCTTCTTCTTCTTGAGCGGCTTTCTTGGCGGGGAGGCCTTCGCCGGCGCGCGCTCGACCCGTCGCTTGCGCGGCGCGTCCGGTGTCGATCCCGGGCCTCCCGCACCGGCGCTTGAGCGGCAGCTTGCAGCGCACCGCCGCCGGGTGCACCGTCACCGCGCCCGGGCCCGCACCCACCCGCCCGCCCGCCCCGTCCGTCCTCCGGGGGAAGGCGAACCGTCTCCGTCGTGGAGCTGTGGATGATCGTCACAGCCTTCAGCTTCGACTCCGGGCGCTTGCCCAGCAGCCTCGTGCTTGCCACCTGTGGACAGACGGACGTCATTCAATCGCATGCCATGGAGAACGTCGTGCCCCAGCGCAAGGAATAAACTCTGTGAAGCGGGGCTCTTAACAAAAAACGTTTATTAAGTTTAAAGTGAATAAAGTAAAGTTAAATGAATAAAGTTTATGACCGGCTTAAAACCAGAAAATCTAAACGGTTTCTGAGAAGTCGTTTGTGCATATTTATTTTCTTATTGTCTCATGTTTATGTAGATATGATTTCATATGCGGTATTATTTCACTACTTAATTTCGTGAAGAGATGTGAATATATTTTAAATTCCGTTTATCAAATAAGGTTTTTTAGTTTCTGTTGAAATTGAAATGCATCTCGTATTTCATCATGAACAAGTAACTTTGAAATATAATATGTGTTCTAAATACAAATTTCTCTTAAAACTTGGAAAGGATTTTTGGGTTCTCCTATGAAGGTAAGGAATCTACGACATATTTCGATTATATTCTACTTAAAGCTACTTAAGTATATAAAGCGCAGCGGTGAGGTCTTCAAAGAATATGATTGCGAGATTTTATTAGCAGATGGCTTCTAGAATTACAGCACTCATTTTTCAGTAGGTGCAGTGAACGAGGGGCGGAGCTACAGTGGTAATATGCGAAATTTTAACGAGATGAGAGTCAATATTAGGTAACTGGGTTTGGACGTCAAGGTCAGGTTTTAACCACTTACATATCACAGATTGAGATTTTGTCCGCCTCGTCTTCTGCCAAAGAAATGGCACACACATTAATTTGAAACGCGAAAAGTATAAATTAAATAAAACAAATAAAATGTTTATGATTCACTTCAGAAAATAAAATATAGAAGATACTGACAATAAACATTCATTGGTTTAACACGTGGGTTGAAAAAATTAGTAAATATATTTCTATAAAACATAAATATAAATCCACATGTCGTTTAGGAGCTCAGCCATTATCTCTAGTGAAGTCACGTCGTCGTTTACCAGCAGGAAGACGAATCCCACGACGATGAAGAGGACTGCGTACCAATGGTCCGCCACCCACTTCTTGAAGGAGGCGATGCTCTCGTCCGAGAGCAGCAGCTTGCGGAGAGTTGCCAGCGGCCCTGACGGGTCCACCTACGCAAGCACAGAAGAGGTTCAGCCCACTGAAAAGCAATGCCCCCTCCCCAACTACGTTACTGGCTCTTCTCCCTTATCGTAACGAACGTGAAGAAATCGGCCCCCTTCCGGGAGAACTTAGCGTACGACAACATGCACTCGCGAGCCGAATGGAGCCCTATTTACAACTTCCAACTGTTGACGATTCGTTACGCACGGCCAATCTCATGACGAAGCTTCGTCCTAAGCGGATAACATACAACATCCTTGAATTTACCTTTGACATAGATTTCAACGCATTTTTATTCGAAAGTATTTTTTGACGAACACATCTAATCACACTTGATGCTTCGCTACCCTTGGAAGTTCATAAGATTTCGCCCTTCGGCCAACGCGATTAATATAAACCTATAACGCATAATTTCCAAAGCATTTTACGCCCAACACGTTTTTTAGACGACCAATTGTTAACTTGGTTTTTTAGGGCATGCGCAGCGTGCAAAAGTTCAATGTTTAGCACAAGTGCTTAAAGTGAGACGATGCTCATGTGTTCAGATAAATCTACGAATGCAACAAGGAAAACAAACCACATCAGTAACCTCAATGCATCGTTAAGTTATTTGTATACTTGAATTAAAATAAAAGGAAAGTCAGTAAGGCTGTGTTATGACACACGCAGTAAAAGTGATTTTATTTTGTTTCTAGGATTGCACCATTCACCCTACGGGCCTCGCGTCGCAACGTACTCGCAAATTAAAAAGTCACTTTTACCACTCGCATCGTAAATAACTATTTAATCAATTGAAACGTGCCTTTTCATTTGATCTACGAAGCTAAATCCACCACTCTCTTTTTCACTCCCGTTAACCGGTCCGGCGAGTCGAATCGTTACGAAAAGGGATAAGACGCACGCTATTTTGTCCCGCGAAACGAGCCACATCAACTCGTGCTCGTACGATGTCAAACTCCGCTGTGACTGCAGGTTCCGTGCATCATGCTTCACTCTTGTGATAGATGCAACGGCAACTTGAGATAGGGGCGTGAAAATCTAGGCAAACCATCATGGAAACCATTCATTTGGTTTTTGCCCAATGAAGTCAAATATCTTTTCCCTGATATTTGTTTGCTATCATCTCGTATGGAATATGACACTAGAAGAACAGTGCAGTTACAGAAAATGTTTATTAATACCAGTGGAGTGTACGAAAAAACACTGTATAAAGTACTTCATAATACAAGATGTTACATGACTTTTGAAAAATTTATTATTAATAATTCATTTCAATGTACATGTAAATATTTTTCACACTAATAAGAAATGTATGCATTTAATGTAACATTACATGTCATTCTTTGTTTCATAGTATACTTAATGTCAACTAATTGGTTGTAAGAGTGGCAAACCACTGTTGTACGCCTCTGATTTAGCAGTTATTTTTACCGACTTTTATACAACTTTAAACAAATTGAGGTATTTATAGGCGTTTGTGAAGAAAATTACCGTAGATATTGTCATAAATAAACAGCACTCCATTTGACTCACCTCTCTACATTTTTGAAAGACATCACAGTAACCATTGTAGTTGTTACAGGGCGTGCCTGGTTTGGAGTACATATCTGGAATATCCAATGGATATGTGTTCCATTCGAAGGATGACCTGCAAACATAAATAAGAGATGTAAATTAATGATTCAAGATAAAAATAACATCTTACAAAAAATAATTAGTTACGCTCTGTATATCATGTTTTAAAAAATATTACGTACATTTTTTAATGTATTGTTAATTAATATGTTTTGAAATAGAAAAAAAACAGTCAAACTAACGTTCACAAAGTTGAAGAAGGTGATTATCAACAAAGACACGCACAAACACTAAACAGAGAGTGATTCATTCTCAAAACGTTCAGTGGTCAATCGATTCCCGTCGTAACGAGAGAGTAGTATCGTTTTATTGCAGACAATTTCCGAAGTTTCAGGTAGGTCAAGCACGTTTTATCTCAGCATATACGAAGTTATGACACACGTAAAACGCTTTCCGTGTACACTGCACCCTCTCTCAGCTTCAAAGCCAAAGAGATCACCCGTACTACCGAAGGCACTACACCGAGAACTTAAACCGAGCTCCGAAAATTAATTAGAAACTCCAGGACAATAAAAGAGCGTTCTGTGCCATCGATCGCCTCGCAGGGCGTCTCGAAACGGCGGCAAACGCTGCAAATAAGTTTTGATAAGGCGGCCATGGAACGGCGGCGGCGTTTTACGGCACGGCCACCAGGTGCGCTCCGGTCGCGTTATGATTACGCGGCGGGTTTTATGAGAGGCCGTAAAGAGAGCGGAGGCGGCGGTGGCGGCGGCGACGGGCCCTCGAGGGCAGAAGGGCCGATCTAGGGACAGTGCGGAAGGGCGTATTAGATTTTCCTCTCGAGAACAGAATCGCGTTACAATGCTGGGCGTTGATTGGACGAAATGAAACTTGCAATGTATTTAGAGAACAGTTACCTCGTTTCGGAGGTGACGAAGGTGTTGAGAAGGGTTTGTCATCTAATAAGTTTCAAACAACATTCTTTCTTCCAAGTATACAGCTAGATAATTTTAGTAAATAGATTTCTGTTTCCTTTGTAAACATTGAAGAAGTACGCATTTCTACGTAACTACCAACTGAAATCGAAAGCAAACTGATCGGACAAATGACATCTCTAATATCCACAAACTGTCTGCCATGAGTTTATCTACTTAAGCAAGAACTGAAAGTTAAGATTTAACGTGTTGTATTTCATTTGCCAATTAGAAAAGAACACACATAACAGAAAGTATATAAAATCTATACAGTAGAAACTATTGATACATATTATTACCCAGAGAAACAAAACTTTAATTATTTTGGAACAATGTGTGTTTCATTTAACGTCAACAATTCACAAATAAAATATATCAACTCTTTACTTTTGATCTCTGTTACATTTCATCACATAAGAATCAATGAATTCTCAAACTTCTATCTTCACTTTAACTGTCACATGACTTGTGATATGAATTAATTTTATCACGAGGGCATTTTACATGATTCTCACATGAGGAGGGGATTCTCACATGAATAAATGATATGACACCAACTCTACTTTAAATTTATATGTTAATAATATGAAATTAAAAATTCCACGAAAATTGGATCTTTCGTAAGTCCATAAAATCTCCTTTTACGCACTTATTTACCCACTTCACTCGTTCCCACACAATACACCCATCAGATTGAAACATCGCCTGCCTAAAATGTAGAGAATGATTAGCGTCTTAACGCCATTCTACGTCACCTTGGAGTGCGAGGAGCATTTCGAAAGAGAGCAAACTACTTTTCGAAAAGCAAATTAATTGCATCGAGCATCAAGATCAAAATGGGAAGAGATAGGTTTACCAAGCTGTTGTTATTAATCTTAGTGTCCCAGGAACTTACGATAAAGCTGACAATAAAGTCTGGCCAGTTACCGACACTTTCGTAAGGCACGTAGTAGTGACTATTTACAAAAGTCCTACTTACTACTCCGAGATGAGAATCATAATATTGATTCTGGAGAAAAATGGGAGTACTGGGCGTTTTGAAGGGAACGCAGACACTAAACTGGGCGATGGAAAGGCAGAAATGCCAACTCCCAAGAAACATAAAATCTCTTAAGAGCTAAAATGACTCGCTGGGACCCGAATTAAAGAAATTTACCCCGCCCGCAACGTCCTCATCGATGCCCAAGGAGTTGGTAGGATTCGTTGTCAGCTGAATAGAATCCTAATACCAGGCTTGGACTAGGAGGTGGCGCGCGGCAGAGGGAAGAGGGAAGAGGGGAGGGGGAGGGGCGCCACCCCGGAGGAAGAGGGGAAGGGCGCGGCGCGCAGTCGGTGGCTCCCAAGAACCACAATTACGCGCCGCCCGGGAAGGGCAAATGAGTTTCGGATTGTTTGCGCTTCGCCGGCCCGCGGCACGCTTCCAATTACCGCCTTTCATTTGACCCTATAAATTCATTTCGACGCATTGTACACTAATCAATTAGTTGTTCATTAGGGATCAGGTTAAACGAGAGGTGGTTTAAATGTGAATAACTCGGGAGTGCAAGAACGCGGCGGGCCGGGGCGGAGGTAAGCGGGAGGAGGGGAGGCAGAGCGGGCGAGGGTAGGGGCTGGGCAGGAGGAGAGAAAGCGGGGAGAGGTGTATGATGGTCGGGGGCGACGGCGGGGAGCGGGGAGGGATGAAGCGAGCGGGTGGAGGGGAAGGGCGGAGAGAAGTGATGCCAGGACATTGGTGGAGCGGCGAAGGGTGGTAAGTGGCGGTGTAGGGAGAGGGCACAGAATGGAGCGTGGTGGAGAAGGGGGCTATGGGGTGGGTTTCGAGGCGGAGCGGGGCGTGATGAGGGAGCGAAATGGAGCGTGTAGGTAGCGGAGCGGGTGAGTGAAGCGAGGGGAGCTGAGTGGAGTGGTTGGCAGCGAAGAGGGGGGAGGGGAGTAGAGCCAGGAGGGAGGGGTGTACGGAACGGAAGGGAGTCGGCGGGACTCGGCGGGCAGGGATGGGATTGCGGACGGGGCTGGGCGGGCAGCGGGGCAGGGCAGAGCAGGGCGGGCAGGCGGGGGGGGGGGGTGCGGGCGGGGCGGGGCGGGCGGGCGGGGGCGCGGCGAGCAGGGCGTGCGGGGCGGGGTGGGCGGAGCGGGGCGGGCGGGCGGGCGGGCGGCGGCTGGGCGGGGCGGAGCGAGGCTGGGCGGCGGGCGGGGCGGGGCGGGGCGGGGCGGGGCGGGGCGGGCGGGGCGCGGCGGGGTGGGGCGGGGCGGGGCAGCGCCCCCGAATTCGGCCCACCGCATCCCTCGGGAAGTGGCTGCTGCGACCCGCCGCCATTGCGTGCCGCAATACCTGGCGAGGGCTTATAACTAGCCGGCGCGGCGGCGACCGTGAATGAGGAGTGCGGCTGCCGCGCTCTTCGTCGAGGTTAACATCGATCGGGGCCCCTTTTGATTCACAGAGCCCATGGACTCATATCGGCTAATTTGATTCCATTCCATTGGATTACTTTAGACATTCGTAGCATTTGATTTTGCTGACGCACAAAGCTACTGTTGTTAGATAATAGTTATGGATGTTAACAAGAAATAAACTTTTCAATAGAATAATTCGCTATAAAATGATATCCATGCACAATTTTTTTCAATATCATGATCATTATACAACTGCCAAATCACAATATATTAAATAATGCCGTTCACCTCCAAAATAGTTAATCGAGAATTAGAACAAAATTATGAAATTAATTTTAGTTTGATTTAAATGCCTCCCAGAGTTGAAAATTATTTGATAAAAACATTGAAGCTGCTTGAGGACTACGAGCCAATGTTGGCCTGCTGATTGCATGCGACGCGACTATGGGTCGTCCATTAATTCCGAAACGCTAAAGAGGGAGGAGGGGGTTTGGGGTAACGTTACACTGCGTTACATTGGGGTAGAGGGGTCATAGTTTAGTGTTACGTAATATTTATGCTGATATTTATTTTTTATATCTTTCAAAATTTGCTGAAATAATTTCTTTTCTTCATTCTTATACCAAAACATTTCAACATTAACAAATTAAATTAATAATATAATAAATTAAGAAATTATATTGCACAAATTGTTTCAATAAATGAAAATATTTTTCATCATTGATATATTGATTGAATCTTTCAGATTACGAAGAAAATATTCAAAACTGATCTATAGCATATTCTAGAATCCAATTAAATTGGAGCAGAAGTCTCGGAGCCTTTGCGTCATGCACGGCGGCGTGAGCACGGATTGTCAAAAATTGTCTCGCCAACGCGTCCTTCTTTCTTTCAAAAATTGTTATACATTAATTATAATAAATTTTAATGTGTAACACAAATGTAATTAATACAACTCGTTTCTCCTTTATAATTGAGTTTTACTTATTGGAATAGGGGGAAGAGTCACAAGCGTTACGTAATTATAGAAGAAGGTTCAAGTATGCGTTACAGGGGGGAAAGGTGGTATTCAAAATAATTTGCGTTACGTAATTTATGCACGACCTCTATAAAAATCTTGCCCCATTACAAATATGTTCTTCACAATATTATTTACTGATACTCAGAAATTAGAGAGAGACAAGTTATGAAATATAGTAATGTTCCTATATCACTAATGTACGAGTATTATATTTTGTTATTGAAATAAAACAATATTATCAGAGTATATTTATTAGCTACATATTTTTAATTGTTTTGTTCACCCATTATTGGGAAACTACAAGCTAAGGAAACTTGTTCTAATAGTGGAAGTATGAAGTAATTTTATATTCTATATTATTATTAGTTTAATGATTCTTTAAGAAAATATAGAAAACCACACGTTATAGTTTCATGTTGTTTGAATGATTTTCGCTTGTTTAATCAGCATATTGATAGTATTTGTAATAATTAACATCTTAAAATTGATAGAACTTATTTGTGTGAAAGCAAATAAAGTTTTATTTCATTTGGACCTTCTAGTTACACAACAGATCAAAACCACACACACTCTGTATCTGATTAAAATCCCAAACACTCTGCTACCTGCATAGCACTAATGGTACAGACATAATAATTAGCTTTATTAGCTAAATTACTTAGTTTGATAATACGTTACGTAATTTTGTTATATCGTGAAATTGTAATAATGTCGAACTGTTTAATACGTGTCTTTCCAACGACTAGAAAATTATTATGATTAGAAGCCATCGAATCTTTGGTAAATCATACAAACAATTAACTTTCGAAAATAATATACTCTTATTAGAAAAACCAGTATTAGTGTAAACGCTTTGAATAAAAATAAATAAAAAAAGAATTCGTTATTTTCGAACTTACTTGCAGACAGCTCCGTCGCCAGGCTCCTTGCAGCAGAGTTCGCACGCTTTAGTCTTCGGGTCATGGGGACCAGGCAGGCACTGGCACGATTCCAACCCATACGCCAGACAAATTGAGCCCGTGCATTCCTACAAAACATTCACGCATTTCTCAGAAGAATTCAAAGAAGCACATTTCAATTGCTATGAAAATAATTTCTAAACTTTTAAAACAAACTATACGTTATACTATGTTATTAGTCCAGCAAGTGTAACAACACGCACACCAACACAGTGCGTGTAGTAAATATAGTAATATTTTTATCACGAGAGGTGGCGGTGATCTGCAAACGCTTGAGAGTGAAATCCGACGCCGATCTATACATTGGCTCATGGGCCCCATTGAAGTATTTCCCACCAGTGCAGCGGGGTACCGCCCCAGCCGGATCAGGCTCTAAGCTCTCCGGTCTCCCGTGATGCGTGGTAGTATAGTGCATGCAAGAGTACATTTGTACATGTAAGGAAGTATAAAAAGGTAAAGGTCAAGGAAAAGAAGGAAATATTGCTCGCGGTCCATGGTCTGTATATTATGGCACTGTTCCAGCATTCGACTGGTGTAGATCGGAGAAAAAAACCAATCAGAGCAGTCGATCACTAGAATTATCCTCCACACAGGCGGTTTCGCGTTTAATTCGAGCCACCAATGCAGCTAGTGTCGAAAGGTCCTGCCATCGTCTAGAAATCGAACCCTGGGACCACCCAGACAGAGACCACTGCAGTACATCAGTTTTGATGCCCTGAGCGATCTCAACCGGTTTAGATGTGGAAATATTCGTAGACCTTACTACAAGATACAAGATTAAATTTCTACAAGATGATTAATTCTGCATTAATTATTTCTATTAATGGTTTGAGAAAAAATGAAAGAAAGCACTGTAATGACAAACTAATATTACATACGTCAAGAGTTCAAAAATTGATACTTCACCGTGAAATATCAAACGGTGAATCAAATAATATTCATCAGCTTCAGTATCAGCATGCAACATTCTGTAAACTATTATAAAATAAATAATAAAACAGAAAACATAAGAATTTCCTCCTGAAGTTTCCTATAGTTTTTCTGGTATTAAGTCATGCGTGAAGCATATATAGATGCAAAGGGGTAAATGTATTGCGGGACTGTATCTACTCCGGAACCGCTCGAAGTACTAAATTGCTGTCCGATTTCAGAACGCTTCAAGAACTAAGTTCCACTTTCTTTTCTCAGAAACATTGGTAAAATTGAAACACACTGGAATTTGGATAAATGAAATGGGGGAAAATAGAAATATATGCATTCCTGCAATGCTGTTAAATGATTTACTTCTGAAGCCTAACATGATAATCGAATGAGGTTAGAAAGCTTAGCCTCGCGTACACTTCCTGCTGTTCAGCTCAGCCAACGGGGACCAGCCAGTGATATCGAGCGCGGATCTGATCAGACCAAAACAAACGAGTAGCGCACCTAATTCGTCGTGCCGAACGCTCGCCAGTTCGACTCCCGATTGCGTTCTCCCCGATTTGCAGCGCGCCGCTCGATATTAACCTGATTTGCGAGCGCGCGTCGCTTCATGATTGGGCGAAGGCAGGAGGCGCGCGGGCAAACACCACTGATGAACCAATCGGGCGGCGTTTGGGCGCTGCGATCGCCGGCGGATTAACCCGCTTCCCCCGCGCGCCGTTTCGCGTGATTGGCGCTAACGATTATAAATCGAAGAGACAAGAACAATACTAAGGCGAAAACGAGTTCTGCAGTGTATCGTTTTCGTTGTCACGACAAATTTGCGCTATTGAGTTAAAGCGCTTCTACAGATCCAATTAAACGCGCCTTGCTTTTATATCAGTTCCAGAAGCAGAACAAACAGTTCGAGTTTGCCCCTAGTTCGATTAGGAATGTTTACAAAAGTGTACACGAACTTTACGTTTTTTTCGAGCCGTTTTAGAGAAGAACGAATTAACGTGTTGGGTAAAAATCACGATTGCAAATTCGTCGTGACCGGGATGAGTTTATAGACAAATCGAATGATTGTCATTGAGGAAATAAATGAAAATTGTAAAATAAAAACGTTGTGAAATGTGAAAGAATGGGGAAGAGATTGGAAAGATTTTCTAAGAAAGCGTTTCAGTATCTGCGAAATGTGTTTCAAGTAACAGGAAGGCTAGAAATGTGAGTTGAAAGGAGCTAAAGTTCTTATGTGAAAAATTGCGTTTTCAAAACACTATTTCAGTTATAGATGATAATGATGGATAATAATTAATAAAAAATAATGGATGACGTTGAGGACACAGTAAATACCATGAAAAAGTTAAACAATCTAATTATGCACTAACACACAAAAGTATCTTGTCATACAACAGATAGCTAAATGGCCTAAATTTTAAAAAATCAGCACAGAGTCCTCAGCCTCAAATAAAGACATCCACTAAGAGAAAGAGAAGGCCGAGAGTGTACTCACGCCCATGAAGCAGACGAACTCGTCGTTGCAGACGGTCTTGTTGGGCTTGTTGACGGAGGGCGGGCAGGCGGGCCCCCGGCCGTCGCAGAAGCTGGGGTCGCGGCAGCCGTTGTCCTCGCGGCACAGCTCGCCGAACTTGAGCTCACACGATGCGGTGCAGCACGGGCCCTGCCACAGCACACGCAACTATTCATTTGTGCCCACAAATCAGCAACTCCCGCAGCGCAAACGAGTTCGCCACTAATTATTGCAGCAGGCTAGTATGGTTGTGAAGGCTTTCTGGCCTTAAAATTTCAATAAAAAGTTTCGGGGCAATAAGACCGAAGGGCATACAGTTTTTTTTCATCATACAGTGCATACAGTTGCAGAACCTGTTTATATGCACGCATATGTACCACAAAGAAAGGTAAGTTTCAGTTTACTCTAGGGCAAGATATGCAAGACATGATCAGTCCTTCATGACTTTTCTAAACCTTTTTACTGACTCGCCAACAAGATACTTACGTGCTAAAGGGAAAGTACTATAATGTTGCTATTGCGAAAATTAGCAAACATTTTATGGATTGGAAACACATTTTCAATTTCAAGTACTGTTATAATATTAAGTAACAGTTATAAATAATGTGAGAAAGAACGTAATGTTGTAGCTCTAACAGTTTTAAATATAAAATGTAATTGGGGTTTGGAAGATAATTGTGATAACATTAACGTAAATATGTTAAGTTACAATCTCAGTGAACTGAACTTAGATTAGACAAGCTGAGCTTAGATTAGCCACTATTTGATTTCTGCAATTTGTTAGGCATTATCTTTGAAAGGAACAGAATAATTATCGCATGTTTAGTTCAGGATTTCTCTCAAGTGTTTTTTGGAACAAATGGAAACACAATAGATTAAATATTCTGTACGTATCAATGATAAACAATTACATGCTCAAAGGAATGTTGTAAAATTAATGTGTAATTTATGCTTCATTTCATTGTTACATTTCATTTTTCATGAAATTTATAATGGAAAAAATATGATCACTGATGCTAATGAGATATTAATGAAATTATACGCTTCAATCCATATGTGAAGTGCACTTTGTAGAATTCTGATAAAATAAAGTGCATTATTTACGAGAGAAAACGAACAGAACAATTAAATATTACAAATGAAATTCTGATTTGATCAATTTGGGGGGAAATTTTAATGGAACCCATTCACATACAGAGCGAATAAATCATGAATCGCAAATATTTCCAATTTCTTTTCATGATTATTATTGAGTAACTTGTCCAAAATGTTTCGATTGTGATTATGCTAGCTAATACCACATAAGTACATAAGCTTCAACTTCTAATTTTTACAGTGGACACGTGATTTTGTGGATATAATGATCTTAATAATGACGATAAATGATGGAACAAAGGGATTGCGAAGGGAAGGTGAAACGGGAGAACCTGCTTTGTTCGCGCCCGTTTTCGCATGGGCGTGAGCAGGATCGGAACGGCTGACTTCACCTGCAGGGAGCGGGAAGGAGAGGAGATAAGCGTATCGGCTTCAACCTTGTGTCGTATGTGGAATGGGTGGTTGATTTGGTGGAGAGGGGTCATTTATGAATATAAATGATGTAGCAATGGGATACCAGGAGGAAGGAAGAACCTCGAGGACTGGCATAATTCACGTGCGGTTGGCCGGGATAGGGGGATTCCGAGGGGGGGGGACAGGCAGCTCAGAGGAAACCTTGCGGACGTGCCTGGTCGCACTAGGGCGCAGGGGGGGGGGCAGCGGGCGGACGCACCTGCGACGGCGAGCAGGCGGCACCTGCGGCCAAGGAGCAGGGCCTCTCGCCGGGCGGCGCGTGGCGGCGCTGCGGATGGCAGCAGCGGTCGCGGCAGTCCTCCTCCCAGCCGCAGTCGCACTCCTCGCCCGCCTCCACCACGCCGTTGCCGCACAGCGCCGCCTGCGGCTCTGCAAGCGCACGCGCAAAGCGGCTTCAGACGACCCCGCCCACGCCCACGCCCCCGCGCAGTCGCCAGCAGCACGCGGCGCGGCAAACCAAGTGGACATTCGCAGAGGACCTTAACGCCTGCGCCACGCATTCGGCCTTCAGCAAGCGGTGAGCAACTAATCCCTAGTAGTGTGGACGGGTTGCTTGCTATTTCTCGAACGCCGACACGCTTCGGGGCTCGTTCTACCCGAAGCGAGTCGTTCTTTTCGGCTCATCAAAAGAAGCTAACTTTCGTCTTTCGAGCTCCTCGGGATTGGGTGAGCCGTGGCTCGCTACTCGCCGATTGCTGAATGCGGGACCATATTCAACGGCGTGACTGCGTTGAGCCGCGACACGCGTGTAAGCGACTCCGGTCGCGACGTGGAACGTCCCCGTGTGAAATGGCAGCCTCGCACTGACGTGCTTTTAGGACTTTTCTCATGGAGAGGGTAAGACACGCCAAAATGGGTAAAATGAATCGCGACTACGAGTTATTGAAGACGTACTTATGAAATTCATTCATGTCAAACAATTTTCACAATTTTTTAATATTTATTTTAATTTTATAGTATACCTGGTTGATTTCTGTTAAGCAATAAAAATATACATTACACGAGATGTAAGCCTCCTTATTGGTAGTAGTGGTTGACGGTCTACAAGTTCGTGACGAAAAAGTTCACAAACTGACATACCGAAATGGGTGGGAATGCCCCACCATTGTCCTTTTTTGGAGGAGATATGAACACACGGTATTTATAAAGATGAATTCAAAGGACTCTTATTTGTCATTCCATTACTTACTTGTCAATTTCGCACATTCTCAGTCATTTCACATCACCAAATTTCAATAACCATTGATTTTAAAAAAGGAAATTTATTTTTCAAGATGCTTCAACCCTATTGCGGTAACACAGTGTGAGAGTTACTTTTGGAGCAACAAATAGGCGAGCTTCTACAAACGTTTGAGTTGATCTTCTGTAAATATTTACAATGTATTGTAGAAAATGAAATAAATGTGGTATAATGGTTTGTCTTCGAACTCTTTTTTCTTTTTGTTCCTTTTTGTTTTACATTTTATATTTATCGGTGGTTTCTATTCATCATAATGTCCTTAGCTTTTCTTTATTTCGCTCGCCTCTTATAAATAATTACTTTTAGAATGTATATTTTTTTAAAATCGAAATGAAGTGTATAACTTCATTTATACAGTAAAATTTTAAAATATTGGCTTAATTACTAAAGAGAAACGCGTAACTCATTTTTTCCCCACGAGGAGCTCCGGTTCTATCATTACCGTGTAAAAAGTTCCCTACACACAAATGTATTTGCGCTACTTCACAGTTCATAAATCCATCTATCTTTTCGGTGGATTTTGGTTAATCAGGAAAAGAAAAAGGAAAACAAAAGTTAAAATAATATTTCAAGGCTGGTTACGCGGTAGCGAACGGAGAATGTTTTGCGTTTGACTAATTTGTAAAAGCATATTTGTAGTACATCCGCATCGTGATCCTATAAATTCGTAGAAACATGAGATTCATATGGGCGGCAAACGTGCAATTACATGAGTTACATTTCGCCTTCTGCGGAAACCGCTGTTTGTGATTACTGGAATAATTATACCGACGTTGTCCAAAACTGATTTCGAGTTTTTCTTTCATCTGATGTCAATGAGTGGTTTACATATCCTATGCTCACCGCAACGTGAAAATGACCTCGTTTATGTCTTTTTTCTCACGTGTTGCAGAATTATTTGTGATCACAGGATTTCGTGGTGGTGGAATTTACCGCAAATGAGTTCTCTTTTGTTTTGGACGAGTTTGTACAGCGGCCACCACTAATGGATGGATCCATTTCATTGGGAGCAAAGGGAAACTAATATAATCATTACATTGATGAGAACGTAATGAATATAAAAATATATAATAAATGCTACCTTTATATCATCGATATAAATTAATTATAATAATATGCATTAGTACTACTTAAATCTAACATTACAAAAATGGCAGAAAAGTGAAATTGAGTTAGAAAATTATTTTTAAAGCAATTATATTAACATAAATTATTAATTTACTCCAATAATTATTACTTTATTCCATTAATAAAATAGGGGATTTTAATTATAATGATATTAACTAATTTTTATAAATTAGTGATTGACAGATATTGTACTTTGCGCAGTAGTATCGTCCATTGCAGAGAAATAATATTATATCGTTTTTATCAGCACACTGTTATAACATTTTCTGCATTGAATGACTAGTTAAGTAAATATTAAAAGGTTCAGTTTAGTGAAGACTTTGCTTCCTGAAGTATTCATGAATTCAAAATAGTTAATTTAATAAGAGTAATAGAAAATTTAATTACGACAGCTTACTTACGTTTGACTACATATTAACATTACGGAATCAACTTCTGCAGTTCCTCTTTAGAATAGTCATCATCAAACCCACCTGTAAAGCAACCTTTCGCACTGCGTGCTTTGGTGTTGAGCACTGGATTGATGCTGTTGAGACTGCAGGGGGAGAACTTGTTGTTGTTGCGTTTGTCTCCAGACGTTGCACGCGCGAACATGATGTAGTTTCCGTCCTCGCCGCCAGGGGTGCATTGATCGGGATCGTGCTGCAAGCAAATACGCCACAGCGCGGTGTCGTCAGAGAATGGTTTGGATGTGTCCAAGTCGCAAAGTTATGTATCAAATACGGAGGTGAATTTAACACTAGGTAATTTTTTAAAACTGGCAGAAATATACATGGGCTGTTTCGTATTCACATATTGATTTGTTTAGATTTACACTCAGACTTTGTCAAGTCCTTTATTTACTCGTACGTTATAAAATTCGTGAGAATTTCGAAAAAAAAATTAAAAAATTATTAGTAAACATAAGTGAATTTTTAGGAAAAAAATTAAAAGAGCTACTTTTTATCGACAGTAGAATATTTATCTCGTAAGAAAGAAAATTCCAGCTAGTGTAAAACTTGATTTACCAGGCTCAATACATATTTCAATCTGTAGTTATTGAAGGTAATTGGAAGGAATAAAAAGGAAAAATTTTATTTTTAATTATTTTTCAGCACAGGATTTCTTTAAAAATAGGGAGACATATGAAATAATATAATTGCTGTAAGGCGCTCATAAAAATACGTAATTATCCATTCTTATAGTTACTATCAGTTTTCAAAAAATACAATCTACACAGTTATTGTTTTTATGTATATAAAGAAATTTTGATAGTTATAAATACTTGTATGATAGAATTCATCAGTTGATGAGCAATGGAGCTAAAAGTGAGGATCAATTCACGTATATTCAAATATTGAATTTGCGTTTCGTGATTCTGCATCATAGGTAAAACGAGCAGCTCGATCCTAAACCGACGAATCTAAACATTTGGGCAGAGCCGAGTTGACATCTACACGTCTGGCGCAGGATAATGGACTTGCAGAGCACTAGATCCCCACGTCCAAGGGCCCTTCGAGAACAGTCTGCATGCGAGAATACATTACCTTTTAAGTGGTATGCGCTAGATCGAGATTGCTGCTCTGGTGCCTTACCCTAGCAACGTCTTCCATCACCGGAAGTTCAACAAGCAAAGCTGCAGAAACTCCCCTTATACTTGTACCATAACACACTTTGTTAAGAATATTTCAAGAGTTAAGAATATTTCGAAAAAAAATTGATGTACCTGAGATTCGCTGTGTTGATAGAAGAGTATAGAATTTTGTACTTACTTATTTATATAGAAAATTTCATATTTCAATAGAAAGGTTAAAGCAAAAGGCGGTTCAAAAAATGATTGGCCCTCTTTGGGTCTATGATGAGAACCGAATTTGTCGCAAGTGCAGTCACGAAATTACCCTGAATATAAATTAATGGAATCGAACAATATCATTAAGTATTAATGAGCAAGAGTAGCGTCAAAATTGTTCATTGGTCTATAGTGGCCAATTGGAACGCTCAGTTCTAGTCAATTATCAAGGAAAATAATATTTGTCCAATAACAAAGTCATTTTAGTCTTGACTATTTTTCTTATCTTTTTAATGAAAAATAGGGTAATGAAATAATAAAAAATTACGAAATTAGTACCGTAAAGCGATTAATTACAACGCAAAACTGGAGACTTATGCAACAAGGCTCTTAGGCCTAACTACCCAGTGAAATGTGACTGACTGACGTTAATGTAGTTCACAGAAGGTCCAGGATCATTAGTCTACACTTCCGTGAATACTTCCTTTTTATTGCCATGGATTATTAGAACACAGGCATAGGCACTTTTGCTATTTTCTCCGAAACTGATCGTTGTTGTCAATAGCCAGGCAATGGAATATTAGAATCCTTGCGTTTTAATCGTCTTATTACAACACTGCCCTCAGTGTCGTCAAGTCTGGTTTCATTTGAAGTTGATTTCTCTGCCCGCCGCCTCCGCGCCCGCAGCAGCCAGCGTACTCACGGGCGATCCGAAGTTGTGGCCGATCTCGTGCGCCAGCGTCACGTGGGACACGGCGGGCGGCACCTGCTTGCCGTAGTTGAGCAGCGTCACGATGCCCGTGTTTAGGCTCTTCATGCTACCTCGGTACAACTGCGAACAGAGAGCCGCGTCATCGTTGCAGATAAACAAGTTACAAGGGATGAAATCAAAATAATTAATAAAAGAGAGAATAAGTGTAATGATGTGTTTCAAGAGGAAACTGAATGTAATTTTTGCATATTTCTATTGGATCAAGATTACATTTAAAACATTTATAAGGAATAACATGAAATAAACATTTGATCAACGGCTGATATGCATTATTCAACATGTTTACTGGGAGGGCTGACGAAATTGTTTATGGGGGTATTTATATTTTAGTTACTTCGCGAATTTACCAAAAATTATAAAAGGAATAAAGGTGAAAGAAGACCATTTTTATATTTGAACAATGAAGAGGATGAATTGAGAGCACAGAAATAATCCGGTCGAATTATTGAATAGGTATCGATTAATATTAACGGAATGTGACAAACAAGTTAATTAAATAGCCACACAATTTTCTAAGCTATTCTTTTGCGATCTCAAATAGTTTAAGACCTGCACTATGACTGTGATACAAATTATAAAATGCTGTCAGCCAAAAATATTAATTTTCATCAATCAGGGAAAATTTAGGATGTTAAGAATGCATGAAAGTTCTAAGATAACGTACAAAGTAGTTGTAGGTTAGTTAAATAGGAATATAAAAAGTTATTTTATGGAAATTTATCTTACTTCTTGTTACATCTGACACACGCGTCCCTGATTTATTGTATAATTAAACTCCGTATACAGTTAAAAAGCATTTTCGAGCACGTCGTAGGTGATCCGAGGTCGCAACTTTCGTCCTTCGGGTGCTTTCATGCCGACCAAGGCAGCGCTGCAACACCTCGTCCGCCATTGCATTGGCTTCGGAACCACATTCCATTCCGCCCGAAGGGCCAGGGCGCGCACTCGATCGCCCCGCCGTATCCGGATTTTTACGCCCGCGGCCGCGTGCATAACCCTTTGACGAGCGGCGGGGGCGGAGGGGCGACGGTAGGCGGCCGTCGGGAGACGCGGAAGGAGACGGACGGGGGAAGGGCCGGGGACGGGCGACAACGGTGGGGCAGGCACGGGATGCGAAGGGACGGCCAGCGGGCAACGAAGAAGAGGTAAAGGGACGGCGGATGGCCGGGGATGGTGGGGGGAGCGAAGGACGGGTGGGGACAGTGGGGCAGGCAGGGACCGCGGAGGGATGGCCAGGGGAACGGAGGACGCGGAGGCGTGGCCGGGGCGATGCCGGGGGATGGCCGAGAAGGGAGAGGGACGGCTGGGGACGGTCGGAGGTACGGTGAGGCAGCGGGAGTCGGCGGGGAGGACGGCGAGGGCGGTGGTGGCGGCGGGACGGCGGGAGGAGAGGAGGGGGGGGAGGGGGCGTTCACCGCGCAGTAAACACGGCCCCATGGATCTTTAGTGGCGGCGCCGCCGCCTGTTGGGGGGGGGCGACTCGCCTCGAGGGGCTGCGGGGGCGGCGCGTCACGCGGGCGCCTTCGGACACAAAGCCACTTTTATTAGGACAGAAACGCGGCCCTTGAGACATGTTGAAACTTGAAAGTTGGAAAGAATGAATGGGGGTTGAGCACGCAAACAGGAGAATTGTATTCGAAGAAATGAGTTACAGCAATCTAAATAAATCCTAATCTAGTTTCTGAAATGTAAAAATTTTAAAAGCACTTTCAATAATTTTCACATATTCTTACCACCGATTCAAATAACTCTTTTGTGATTAGAATGTAATATTCAGAAACTTGTTTTCATGGAATCTAAAGAATGGTGACTGTGGCTCGTAAAAAGTGGATTTCTTCCTTTCTAAGAAGACTTAAAAACAAGTATAAATTTTTATCAGTTTACTGTAACGAATTAATTTGTTAGGTACAGAATCAGCTTTTTTCGTTTAACTAGTGTTTGTTAAGATATATATTAAATCATATTTTCAGTCACAATTACTTCGACACACGTGCGACTAGAAACCTTCATTTTAAATTATTGAAGGTTGTGAGAATGTCAGAGCTCGCTGAATTAAACGGATTTTAAATTTGAATATTTCATTTGAAAAAAATTATACAAAATTGAATAAACTACGCAAGTGAGCAATCAAATACAATATAATTAATATTTAGGCTGCTGGAAAATAATTTATTTTGTTTTTGAAATTTGTTATTATTTCGAACGAATTTAAGTAAATTTACGTGTTACAACAGTTAGTTAATTATATTCGGACAGTTTGCAATTTACTTCTGGGAAAGAGGTTACCGTTCTCTGGTTTACTGTACGCCTCGCGGGGCCTTTGTCGTAAAAACACAAATGTTCCGCCAGCCGCCGCACGCGCCGTCGGGGCGCTGGCGTCGCCGCCGCAACCTCGCCATCTCGACGCTAGATGTCATCCGCTCGTGGCGCGAGATGCCTGCTGTCGCGCGCAGTGTTTTCTCGTGTGCCCGCTAATCAACAGCCTCGTCGCGGAGACAAAAGAGGATCTCGCCGCGAGCGGTGGCGGCAGTGGCGGCGGCAGCGGCCACGGTGTGAAATAAAAACAACGACGACCGGGGTGGAATCGCGGAGAATGCGCGCCGGCGGAGGCGCGGGAGAGGGCAGCTTCTGCATCTGCAGAAGAAGAGAGGGGCGGCGGCATCGGGGCGCGAAACGAGCGAATAAACGTGGACAAATGAGGGGCGAAATGCGCTGCTCTGAGGGGAGATATTTCGTGAGGAGGTAAAGATCCTGCGGAGTGGAGTCACCGAGCTCCAGCGAAGTCAGTAGTTTGCATTTATTACTGATCTCCCAGCATTGCTGTTCCTCGTTTTAATGCTTGCATGAGCACTATTAAGAGATACATATCATTATCAAGAGCTATTTTGTTTTTTTATTAAATACAAGAATTAAAACCATTAAGTCACATCTTCATTGTGCACGTCACCTTTACATTGTCAGGCATCAACCAATTCACATACTTCTTTGTACCAATTGATGTGACTCATCTTTTGAGTTCATGGTAACCTTTTCATATTGTTTGGAATATGCGAGGAATTGTAATGCTTTTGTTGTGTCCTTGTCAGCTAATGACATGTGGGTTACACGTGTGAGATGTCCCTTGTCAGCTAAACGTTTGGGATTTGGAAATATGTAGATGAAAAATGTGATGGTAAAGATGATGAGTGCGCAACATTACGAAGTTGACACTTAGTAAACACGTTATGTGCCAATTGAAAGGAGTCAAATTAATAGGACTTAAATCCTGTCTCATTATCGTATGGTGGGATGAATATCCCAAATAAAGTTGAAAATTCAATCAAAGATTAAAAGATTAAAAGATAACGGACTGCTAGGAAATGAACTTGATTATCGTAAGTGTTCAGTTAACGATATCTTGTGGCATGAAGTTTACACAGTTGCAAAGAATACTTACTCCGTTCTTCTCGCAGACTCCACCTGCATTCTTCAGGTCACCCGTCCATGCCAGGCCCAGCGTGCCCATTTCAAAGTCGCGATACGTGAACATGTAGGCCAAGCAGAAGGCGTCGTAGTCCTCCTCTGTAGAAAACAAACAGGAAGGGGAGATTATTCTAAAAGCCTTTGAGAATGAATCATGTTTGACACATTCTCCACCCCAAACAGTAATTAAACCACTACAACTATACAGTGTATTCAAGAAAACGTGTACTGGCCATTGTTGGTAGTGATCGTCTTATACAACATGAAGCTCCCAATTGGATAAAAGTGTCTTCTCTCCTAACTCTCCAAGTGTACACAACGTTTAATCTGAGATTAAAGTCACAACAATGGCGTTGGACCGATAACAAGGATGAAGCCTTATTTTAATGCATTATTATTATGGGACCGATTTTCCACAGTTCCAGATTTTGTTTGAATTGTGAATACAGAAACTGAAGCGGTACGGTTTTATTTATTGTGAATCGAAGTACGGTTTTATTTATTGTGAATCGATGTTTTAATTAGTGTTCTAACAACGTTCTCTGGACTTACTTTGTATTATTAATGCTTTATTTCCAATTAAAATTTTTAATATAAAATGAAGTTAAGCTAATAATATCATAACAGAAGTATCAACAAAGTTTTGAACTAATAACACTACGTTACAAATTTTAAAAAAATAAGTGCCAACTTCTATGTTAGCTGTTTATTTATTCATACACATCACTTAATAAGAACACGTAAGGAGTATTTCCTACCACACGTACTGTTTTTAGGTACGGTAACTATCAAATATTAGTGAAGTTATTGAAAAGGTAACGTCTCATATACACCTTGCTTTATTTAATTATCAATAATTCGAATGAAAATGACTTTAACCTTATCAAAATATATTTGAATACATTACAATATATTGAACAAAGTATATATTGTATACAAAAAATAAATAACATATTTAACTTCCCCTTTTATATTGGGATGTATCATTTTGCATCCTAAGGACCTTGAAACAGATTCATTTTTATTTATTGTCTTCACAAAATTCTCCATTAAGGCGAGTTTTGTAGGCGAGGTAAAATCGCAAATTCGAGTTTTATTTTGAGGCAAGGAGGGGGCCTGTCTTCGGTATGAGAAATTGGTTTAATTACAGAATCCACAGGAGAAATATTATGGGTTTTACATTCCCGATATTATATTTCAATTACTTCGAAAAGCCTCTAACACCAGTCATGAAAAAGTAGCAATTGTTGCCGTGATTACTAGGTTCACGTGACAGGTCGTTATTGCAAACGGCATTAACTACTGTGGACTAATATGAACAAAATCTATCCGTGTGTACCTCAAAAACAAGACGTAATAGAACCAAAAGACATCTACTTTCAACATACTGTAACTAACAGACAGCAAACGACAAAAATCATAGAATTCTTCTTGCTATTAAATAATAATGAGGCAGCTTTCCCGCCCCGTTTCATGGTAAAACATGATTAGATTTCTTTAGAAGTACAAAGTAATCCCCAGGCGGAGGGTTGTCCAAGATTGCCAAGACTTAATTTCATGCAACTCTTTTTAAATTGGCGAGTAAATATTAATTTATGTAGGCAGAAAATTCGTCTTCCAAACCCCCTTTTTCTGTAAGATTACAATAATAAGGCACGGTGAACGCCACCAGTTAATCACCTTAAACCTCCATCGGTACAAAAGCGCTGCGTTGCGGCAGTCCCGTGACACCTCACGTTTTTTTCTACTCTTTAAGATAATTATTTAAAATATACAGAAAGGTATGGTTTCCTACAGGCGATGTTTTACAGCGTTTTACACATATGCAAAACAGAAACATAGGCAATCAAAGACAAGTAGTAATTTTGGAAACTGTTAATTGACTGTATATTAAAATACATTAACATAATTCCTTAATACAGAGCGTGAAGCAAATATCTTGAGCATCTTTCCTTAAAAATAGCAAGTATCCATTGAAATAATTGAGGCGGTAGCTAGAAGAAGAGCCTATACTTCAAAACTGTTTTGAGAAAAATGCATTGCAATTTTTTGATAATAGCATTCTGCACCCTGGTAGACCCTTGCCCGTACGCGGGCTGTCGCGCCAGACAGAAAGTTATTTTATTATTTATAAGCATTATATTTGAAAATTACTGATGTCATGTCAACTACCGGTGCCTACCTTAGAATAAAATCTTATTCTTATCTTCTAAGTGAACAAAGTTTGCAATATTCTTTAAAGGGATTTACAAATCCGACAAAAAGTACCCATATGTAAAATAGGGCATATGACATTACGTTTGTGAATAATATAAATACATATTTTTATAAAAAATTAGACTATCTTGATTAAGATATAACAAAGAGGAACCTACAAGGCCACGCTATTTTATGTTTCAGGTCACCTCAAGAATATTTCCGTTTTCACCAAAAGCTCTGCTGTGCCTTTATCTTATTTCTCAGCATCTTAATGGCATCCCGAATCTAAGTAAACTGTTCTCGAGACTATTTCCTCAGCCTAACTTTATTCGCAGCCCCAGCGCGCGCTGCCCCATCTCGTGGCCGAGGGCGGAGTAATTCAGTCTCATTTCCTGTTTCGCAGACAACCAGATATTTGGAGGAAGACGCACCAGAAATGGAAAATACTCGCTGTTCGGCCACAAACTCTGCGCGGAGCCATCTTGGACCTTCTGCGCATGGGAAAAGAGGAGGTTGACGTCGTGAAATGAAATTACTCATTTTCGTAATTTACAAAGATGTGTTCGAGAAGTGTGAACCACGTTGCGTGCTGTGTTGAGTAGAAGAATTATGAGAAGGTTGATTGTCAATAAACAAACTTCGAGGGCATTCTTTCCAACACAATGTACCACACTTCTCGACCTGCTTACCCCAAAAGTTTGTAATATTTATTTTGTACTAACGCTCTACACAAGATAGAGTGTTTGCGCATTTCTTCCTATATCTGACACCAAAGTGGAACGCGGCTTTACAGGTGGTGGATGCATCGTTGTTACATCGTCAAATCATAAGGAAGCAGACTTGAATACCGCAAGTGGCTGCGGCAAGAGCTCAGCTTTATTGATTGTAGGTTCGAATCGCACGTAATGCTTGATCCCATCCTCTGAGCCGTGGTGTGGATGGCAAACAAAAATTACAAAGCAGTGCCTTATTAATCTTTTTTGGTATAGATTAATCATGTATATAGAGAGAGAAAGAAAGAAAGTGAAAAATAGGGTGAGAAAGAGAAACAGAGAGAAAGAGAGTGAAAAAGAGGAAGTGAGAAAAAAGAGAGATAGATAGAGAAAGAGACAGAGTAAGGGGAAGAAATATAGAGAAAGAAATAAATAAAGAGAAAGAGAGAGAAAAATATCTTCCAGGTATCTCACACTAGTGTGACACCGCCTTGGACGGGTAATTTTTTAAGCTCCTGGTCACCTGGATAGATAATGTTCACAAGCATACCTATGTTACGACTCTAACCATAGGACCTCCAGTCAGAGACACTGCAGTAACGTCAGTTGATGCCCTGAGTAATCCTTGCCGGTATGGTGATTCGACATAGTCGTTGAACGGTGTTTGTAGAGAACAACATGTGGTTGCCGTGTCGAAATGCGTCACCTTTACATTTTACTTTTATGGCATTGAATTCCACTCCCATTCAATTCAGATACTTTCTCATTGTCGCCTCGATGAGCCTGTGTGGCGGGTTCCCAATTATCACTGGGAGACGTTTGTGAAACCATGCTTAGAAAATTCGATGAAGAGTACAGGCGAATATAAGGAAAGTGGGAATATACACATTTTGAGGAAAGAAAAACTACATCTTGAAAAGATGTTCCGATAACTAATTACTTGCTGTAGGATTTAATCCGACCTTATGAACACTTAACTTCACGTCAGTTCTGCTTCAATGAGGAGCAACGCATTTTCGATTGAATACACACTACGAAAATTTAAAAATGACATAATTTTGGGTTTTGAAATAACTGTTCTACATCTTAGTGCATTGAATGGTTAAAAAAATAATTGTAACTTCTTTAAAAGAACATGCAACTACACGAGCAAAGGCTTCTTCGGAATGAAGTTCGCTCCATTCCCCCCTCCCCGTCCGCAACCCCATCGTTCCCGGGAGCGACCGGGAAAGGGGCGCGGGCGGGGGGAGGACGTGACGTATTGGAGAGTGCCGGCGATCTCGCCAATCGCGCAAATGTCACGCCGCACTGACATTTGGCCGCTTCCGGTCGGTCGGTGGCCCCGGGGAGAAACAAATGCCGAGCGCGCCCCGCCCCCTCTCCACCCGGCGGTCCGGCGACGCGCCGCGTTGTCCCATCCCGGCGCGGCGCTGGGGCGATGGCGGAGACGATGGCGGAGGCGATGGCGGTGCGATGGTAGTGGCGATGGCGGAGGCGATGACAGTGGGCGATGGCGGAGGCCGGAGACGATGCGGGAGCCGGTCTGCAGCGTCAGCTGACGGAATGTAATGACGGAGGCGATGGCGGTGCGATGGTAGTGGGCGATGGCGGAGGCCGATGGCGGGGGCGATGGCGGAGGCGATGGCGGTGTGCAGCGTCAGATGACGGATTGCAATTGAACGGAGCGATGCGGTGCGATGTAGTGGCGATGGCAGGGGCCGAATGGCGGGGCGATGGAGGAGGCGATGGCGGAGGCGATGGCGGAGGCGATGGCGGGGCGACGGTGCGACGGCGATGGCGGAGGCCCTGGATTGGCGGAGGCGGTGGTGAGGCGAGTCGGGGCGATGCGCGGAGGCGATGCGGTCGCAATGGCAGTGGCGATGGCGCGTGGAGGCGGAACGATGGCGGAGGCGGAGAACGATTGGGGAGGCGGCAGACGCATGGTGCGGAGCGGAGACCGATTGGCGGAGGCGGTTTGCAGCGTCAGTGACGGATGCAATGACGGAGGCGGATGGCGGAGGCGATGCGAGCGATGGCGGAGGGCATGGCGGAGCGAGGTGGTGCGATGGCGGGGCGCACGGTGGGAGGCTATGCGGGAAGCGCATTGGCCGGAGGCGATGGCGGAAGCCGATGGCGGAGGCGATGGCCGGTGGCGATGGCGGAGTCGATGGTGAGGCGGAGGCGGGCGGCGCATGGCGGGGGCGACGGTGGAGGCGAATGGTGGAGGCGATGGCGGAGGCGATGGCGGAGGCGATGCGGAGGCGATGGCGGGGCGATGGAGGAGGCGTGCCGGGGGCGATGGCGGGGCGACGCTTGGAGGCGATGGCGAGGCGATGCGGAGGCGATGGCGGAGGCGAAGGCGGAGGCCGGTGGTGAGTCGATGGCGGAGTCGCATGGCCCGGAAAGTCGATGGCGGAGCCGATTGGCGGGCAGGCGATGCCGGAGGCGATGGCGGAGGCGAAGGCGGAGGCGGTGGTGGAGTCGATGGCGGAGGCGATGGTAAAATCTGCCTAAACCGAAACCTATACAAGCCGCAATCTTGCCTTAACCGGAAAATTTCTCTGGCCCGTGAAGATATATGGTATTTTCCAAAGCATAAAACGGAATCTGTCGAACGCGGAAACGGAACGGTTTTTCATGTCCTCCGGGAGGGGGGACTTTTTAAAAGGGAATTCCTGCGAATTTAATGCGATTAACAGATACACTGGATTTTCTTAATGTAATGAATGAATCTGCAAGTCCGTTTTAAATACTCTATCCCACGTGATGTAGTCGTGGCAACCACACTGTGAAGAAGAGGGGAATCAGCTGACAGAATTTGACCTTGTTACATTTGTCTCAAGGTGTAGGCCGTAGGGAAAATTCCCCCCTCTTCACTGAGCGTGAGGTGGTGTACGTGCATTGCTTTTATTCGCACTTCTTCCTGCCCCAAGTTCAAAATCGCAACCCCTCAGCCAGAGACGCATTGCTCAGGCCATGAAAGAGTATCAGAAAATCATAGTACTCTGGGCTGTGACGCATTGTACTTTGGGAGCGTCAGCATGTAGTCCGATTTCAGCTATTAGGCAGTGATGTGGTGTGTATTACAAGTGGTGTGTATTACATGTGAGTTAAACAATAAGAAAACAAAAAAAACTGTAACATTATCTAACATTAGATGAAAAAGTCAAATTTATGGAAGCAAGAGAAAATCGAAGCTGTCAATGAAGAATGGTTAATATTCATTAATTGGTGATTTCCTCCGTTAATACGTTATATGTAAATTTAATAATCATAAAAAATCATGTAATTTTTCTTTAATTACTTCTTTACTTACATTAATTTTGTAGTTTCGGAATAGAAATAGCAATATCGTAAGAGTCGTTAAATGGGCAACTCTGCATAAAACGGGAACCTCCCTAAATTGGAACTTTTTTTGTCACGATCGATTTCAGTTTAGACAGATTTTACTGTATTTGTAATTCTATCGTGCTGGGAATTAACTTCTCTTGTACTAACATATCACAATTACAATTCTCATAATATGTATAGCAATAACAACATATTTTAACTAATATATTCACAATTAAAACTGTACGTAGATTGAATACTATTATTTATACCGTTTTATTGAATTAATACAAAAAATCATCGATTTAAAACTGACAATGTTTTACCCTTTAACTTCTTCACAATAAATAGGAAGAAAATTTTATAGAACATGAATTACTTCAAAATATTTCAAAACCCATAATTGTATAGCTAGCGCAACTTAGCATCACCTACCATCCGATAACGACATCCGATCCTGTCGTCGATACCCCGCCCCCTGTCATGCCAGGCGGCCCGCCCACCAGTGCAGCAGCGCTTTCTAGCGGTCAATTTGGTAGTCGCCCTCGCCAGTGAGCCTATTACGCGAAATGCAGCGCCGATGAGGGTTTTAACGCGGCGGTGGCGGCCACCATCACGAGCCGTCTCATCCGGAGAAAATATTGCAGAGCTAAATAAATTATTAGACGGGAACACGCCGGGCGAGTGTTATCGGATTGGGGAGCAGCGTCGCTGCGGGCGATTTTTTTCGCCTCATTTGTTGGTTGTGCGCCGGTACTGTTCGCGTTGAATGTCCGTTCACATTGCCTTGCCCGCGTGCGTTTATTGTGCCGGTATTAATAGCAGGCAAAAAAAGAACTACATTTAAAAAAGTTATGCAGCCCAATTCACGGTTGCGCGGTGAGAAGCCGTCATCAGCATACGCGCAACAAAGGCAGAAAGAGAATCAGAACATTTTGAATAATTGAGAACCACATAATCGAATGCGCAACATACATTTTAAAATGCGATCTTTTTGGAGGAGTATTCTACACTCCTCTTAAGACACTTTTGAAATGGATATAATCTTATGAAAGATGCATATCTACTTTTGAACATAAAATTTGATAGTTCGTTGTTTCTACACACTGTTTTTAACGATCAACAGAATAGTTTTAAAAACAAAATATTTGTTCTTCTGATAATGATGAAAATACCATACAATTTGTTTTAAAGAACACGAAAAATAATATAATAATTACGTAAATTTCTTGTTCAAAATGTACAATTTCAGTTTTCTTCCTTATTAATTAATTTGATGTTTAATTGTCCCTATGGATGTTAGCAGAATGTTTGAGCTCTACATCCTTTCAAGTTTTAAGCACTTCTACCCTCTGAAGAAATATAAACTCGTTAATAATCAAATTACTATCGATTATAATATTATTCTTACAATTTTTTTCACAACATATTTTAGAATAAACGTACAATAGAAAAACTACAAGAATTAAACAAAACCTAATTTTAAGAAAATGAATAAGAAACTATTAAGTTACTGTTATATTCTTATTGAGCTGACGGGAACAAATTATAAGATAATAGGTTGAAATTTTGTAAAACTATAAAAAAGTTACAATTTGTATTTAGCACGTTTTATGATGAGTCACAGCCTAAGATATTTTTAAAAAACGAAGGAAAGAACTATTTTTTCTGTTTTCTTCTCCTTTTTTGTTGATTGTAAGGACCACAATAGGATATAAACGCCTGAAAAAATCTCAAATTATCTTTATCATCTATAGAAAATCGCAAAAAATTATATAAGTCGATATTTATAGGCGCAATGGTGTTAAAACTATTAAATTTATATAAGAAGCTAAAAACACATCTATTCAGTTGTGCGAAGTACTCGGGATAAATTGATTTCAATCCGGCGAAAAACTTTTACACTTCAAAGACAGTTTTCACCATACAATTGTTTTATCCAAAGGGGTGGGGGACTTTTGCCTACTCATTACGAAAACCCATTTAAAGTGCAAATGTTACAAATGAGACATTTGCCCCTATTTGGTAGGCAACTTATCATGCAGTGGTGTTTGGCAGGCCACGTTCTGATGCAAGAAAAAATATTTTGTGAACCGCCAAACACACATGCGCAGTGAGTTACTTACCAATCAAAGAGAAATGTCACAAGAGTAATTTCGTTATGTCTTCATAAAGAAAAAGAATCAATCATCAAAATAAATATTACAAACTTTTAGAGCTTGTAAAGGGGTAAAAATGTTCACTTTTTACCAATGTACATGTGAAATCTCTTGTAATGGAGTTACACACGAGACATTTTACCCTGATGGCAGGCAACTTGATATGAATAGAAGTTTGGTCGGATTTATTCCGACGTAATCAATGAAATTTCATGTACCTTCCGTACATGTACGTACATTCGGGGTTCACTCATGTGCGGAAGGTACATGAAATTTCATCGATTAGATTGGAACAAATCGGCCAAATATAATATATATAACTATTATATAACACCAGCATTACGCAACCTATAAATATATATTATATATTATATAATATATATATATATATATTTCACTATATGTTAATTTGACAAAACGTTAACATTTTCAACCCCGCTACATACTCTAGTAATTTGTAACATAGTTTGTGAAACACCTGCAGAAACATGAAAGTATTAAATTAAATTAACATTAAAAACTCCTTTATGTGATGTTTTAAGGTGCTTCTACATGGGCAATGATTCTTGCCAACGAAGGCCGAGTCATCGGTGATGATTCTGAAGGCCGAGTCATCTGCGATGTGTAAACATTAGCCAGCGAACTTTGCCAATGTTTGCATGTCACCACGAAGTGCACGACAATATAATCAGTTACAGGTACGTAGGACAAAGATTGCAGAAAACAAAGCACTTTTTCAAATTGAAATATTCCCGCGAATTTTCATCATATTTGCTAGCCAGAAAAGTTTTCCACGATTCGTCGAATTCTCATTTAGTGACGCGGAATGTAATGTTTTTGCATTTACTTCGATGACCAAAAAGGAAATAAAGATATTGCTATGAGAACCTCATCCATTGACCACAAGAGTGCTTTTAATAACAGCTAACAGCGTTTTTATTTCTCTATGTCTGAAAGTACTCACTTCAATACACGCTACCCTTATGAACGTTTTTGTCTGCAAAAGAAAGAGGAGTTCTAAACAGAAATGACTATAGCGTGCGCAGCTCTGCACACTGAGATTCGTTCTTTTAAAATGTTTCTGTTTCTGCATTTCGAGCAGAATGAAAAGCCGCATTAATTCCAGGATAAAAGTCCAAGACAATAGCCTTTGTTATCTAGTCGCAACTATTTAAAATACTGCTGAAAGAGGAAAGCAACCATCTCTTGCGATATGAACTAATATAAGGCTTGACAACATTAATTATTAATTAGCAATAGAAAATAAGGAAATAAAGATAAAAAGCAAGTTGACGCAAAATAGTAACATTTTTTCAGGGATATTTGGCTAATATTGTCTGTCGTGTCGACATTTGATGATTTTGAGAAATTAATATGTTTTACTTTAGAAGAGATGTGATTTAGTTCCATTTTGTAACTTTACGTCTATTCTCATTATGTAAGTGTTGAGATATCCCTCGAAATAATGCATATGTAAAATTCGAGTACCTTTGGTATCGATCCAAAGTTTAGAAGATTATCCCCAAGTAGCTGGATAATTCGAAGACATCATCTGATTTGGAAACGGGAAGACGACTTTCAAAATTAACAGAGTAAATACGAAGTGAGAAACCAAAATATGCTTCAAACAGTACAATTCATAATTTTGTGGCAGAAGGATATAAAGGTACTTAAGTAGATACGATTATATACGAGTTTAAGAACTTTTACCCAGCGACCACAGAATTTAGACGTTCCAGTTTACTCAAGAGGCGCAATGGTTTGTGATGCCTTTGATGTGCTGATCAGAAGGAAGTTTTCTGCATCGCCTTTGGCACATATTTCATGTTTTCAACGGATGGTTTGATGTAGATGAGAATAACGGATAATCACTTAACTTCTCCAGTAGCTACAGCCATCCAGTTGCCTGTGTTCAGCTAAATCCAGTTGAACATTTATAGTCAGGTCATTGTATCACCGTCCTGCGTCTGAATGATTATAGGCGTACAAACAATTGTTTCTGTACTCAATCAAGTTCGTATCCAAATGCTAATAACCACGGAGCGAAGACTTGAAAGCGAGAGAGGGCGGCTGTAGCAAAGATTGTAAAATAAGTGTAAAATAACAAGTGCAAAATAATATGATGTTAAAAGAGGATGGTGTATGTTCCACTGCGCACTTTTTATGTCGGATAACGTGTAGCATGGACACGTCCGTCGGTGTCTGTACATCAGAAAGAGAGGCTGCACGAGAGATGAAATTATTGGACTGATAATTCTAGAGAAATGAAATAACTGAATAGTGAAATCTCGCTATGAAACAAAATAACGCCATCGCTACGCCCGAAACGCTTGAAACGTGAACTCTTCCAGGATTACTGCTCTATCCATCAGACTCTAGAAGGATATTTTCCCAAAACGCATTTTGCAATACCTCATAACAGATTTTTTGATGAAACAATAATCTGCACGTGGGGGACTACATTGGATCTTTATAACTATAAATCGGGATACATTTCTATCGTCAGGGAGAAATGAAAAATAATTCAACTAGAGGATTAATCAAAAACAAAATCCTCATATACATGAATGCACTTCCACACACTTCACTTAACTGTGAGTTTGAACAAGTGTGAGAACTCTCGCACATAGAAACCTTGATCCCTCCCTCCCCTCGAGTCTCATATTGAAGGAAAAAGATACACACTATGTGCAACTTGTTTAGTGAATTCGAAATAGTCACGTTCACGCTTAACCACCTAGTACTAAAGGCCGAACCCCCAAAATGTCACATAAAGGTCTACAAAGACTTCCGATTCTGATTAACGAGTGAGGGCAGCAACATGCGACGGAAGTTTGGTTTCTAAAAAACAGGTTTTAAAGTCCTTCCAATGCTCAGCTTTCACGTTATACCGGGAGCCGTGCCTTAGGAAAAGACCCTTTAAGCTGCCACGAGGGCGGATTGTATTGTTAGATCCGATACGCGTTTGTTTTTTTTTTTACAAATTCGTTTGTATAAAAATCAAAAGTACTTCTCGTCCACTCTCGTGAACGCTCTTTCGTTTGACATTTATTTGACATGATTTGGGTTGATATTTATAGTTGCAAACAAATCTATTCTGCAGAAATAATTTAGATGAGGTAATAAGCAAACATGTGGTGTGCATTCACTAGGCTTTCAACTTACGAGTTCGAATAGGCAAAATGGAAACTGAAAGAGGTGAAATTATAGCTATAAATAAATACACGATGTTATTTTAAAGCGCGTAAATATTTTATACTTAAATATGTTTATAAAATGTTTTGAGTACAGAAGCACTTAAAATATCTCATCAAAAGCTTCGTTCAAGTTCAGCGGTTCCCAGCAGTCGATCAGCGGTTCGCAAGCACCGCGAGGCAGCTCCGTCCATCCGGCAGCGGGCTGAGCGCTAAGAGGGGCGGCGCCCGCGCACAATTCACCCCCCTCGACCACGTAAAAAACTCCACCGTGGGACACGGCGCGGCGGGCGCGGGCGGGAAGGGCGTGGCGGGGCGTGGCGGGGCCGGGGCGGGGCGGGGCGGGGCGGAGCGAATCTCTCCCTCGCGGGGCGATAAGGGCGCGCGGGCAGGAAGACGGATGCCCCGGGGCGACAGGGCGGATTCTTATGGCGCGCGACCGGCGTTTTGTCTGTCATCCGTCAGGCGGGCGAGATACGTCACAAGCGCCGCGCCGCGCCGACCCCGCACGGGGCGCCCCTCTGCCCGCTCGTCGGCCCGCCCCGCCCGCCGTCGGTGTGCACGGCAGGGATATGGGAGGAGACGTGAAAGCGCGGGACGGCGCGGCATTTCGGAGCCGTTTTTCCTCCACAAGGTGCGAACTATTTGTTTCCGATTCTCGTTCTCTTGGTGACGAACAAAGTGTAGCGAGGGCAGTCTTTTACATTGCTCTCTGCAATTGTGATGGAGGTGCTGAAGCGCGGGCGATGAGAGAGAATCGAAGGCCATACTGCTGGGATGATAAAACATCTCTATCCGAATGGATTGTCTTTTGTGAAGTATGTTGCCATGGTGCATGTGACAAAGGTAAAATGTGTGGCAAGGCGATGCGATGGCGTTGTTGTTCTACAATGGTACTGCTTATTGAGGAACAACTGTGATTGTGTCCACTGCGATGGGAATGGTGGAAATGACTGGCAATAGAGAAAATAGAGAAAATTATAGTAGCCTATTTATACTATTCTACAAAATAAGGGGTGATGAAAAAATCCCGCGCAAACCCTTCCGAGGAGGACATCGAAGGCAGATGAGGTAAGAAATAAAGAAATGTGTCCCTTTGGCGGTCCTCTATTCCTTTGTCTCAAAAAGAAAAAAAACAACTTATCTATGCATGCTACAAGCAGTTCACTTCATGAATGCATAGACCTGTCGAACTCGCAAGACCTCATCACTAGTGAAGCAAGCTTATCTTCAAGATGATTATTAATAATAATCGTCTCAAAGTTTTATACAACTTTTACTGTCATTACTGTAAAAGCGAAGTAAAAATAACAGAAGGTGCGATCAGAAAATGCGACAAAGTTTTTAGAAACTGGAAGAAACACGAAAGCTTCAAATAGAAGTTATTATCAGTCTCATAAGCGGGATAAATACAAAGCGGTAAGAGGAGACACGAACGATACACGAACGAGACAACACGTACGTATTCACAATTCTGAGCCAATAAGATCTACTATCTTCACCAGGCTGCGGTTAAATGACGCCAAACACTCTTCGCCAGATACCCTTCCTGTCAATTTCACAGAACACTAAGTAGCGAGGACGAATGTAGGGGGGTACACGAAAACATGGACCAACGAGTATAATGAATTTCAAGGAAGAAAACATAGCTTATTGTGTGCAAAGCTAAAATAGCAAGATGGCAACAAGCTGTTATATGTTAGGCGGGTAAGAGAGTTTCTATATATGTGGGCAAAAAATTAAGAACGTTTATCCGCAGGAATGTCTATCCAAGTTGTCTTGTCTTTCAACAGCGCTGAATGTGTTGACGAAACCATTAGAAGCGTTAGGAGAAGTGTGTGAACGAATAAACAGAATGTGAATAAGGTCGCGTATACAGTAGAGCATTAATCAGGCTAATGTGAAAACCACCGCGTGCCAATACACACCGTTAATATTGCTAAATGTGCGCTTGGTGTGTTTGAGGGATGATTACACATAATGAACAGAAATATCTTGTTACAAACAGTAAAGCAAAAATTTAATGATTTTTTTACGAATTGGCATTATAATGAGCGAGATGTATACTGTACTTCAGCCGAGGTTGAAAGTGCTTGGATATAATGGGGTTATATGTGTATCTGAAAACGAATAAAGCCGGAAGAAGGGTATCAACTGAATAACTAGAGGTGCTACTCGCAGTCTTTACATTATTTAAGGATTACATAATGTTTTAAGATTTTTGGATCCTTCAAAATGTTTCCGACAACAAAAATGTTTCACTATACTGGGATTCGAACTCAGGAACCTAGATCTCGTCATCACTTCATTTATCCGCTACTACAAAACCCCTGAACTAACATACGAACGTTCCTGAAGCTTTGGAAAGAAAGTTGAAAATCTGTAATTTTATAAAACAAGTAATTTTAATGAAAATTGGAACTAAAGATCTTAAGTTGAAAAACGGCTTTCATTAGGAAGAAAAACTTTTTTCTTCAATATTGTAGTGGTAGGAAAATGCCTAAATTTTCGAACACACACAGAATTCGGTAAAATTTGGATCTGTGCAATTTTTAAAAGCGTTCCTTCCTCTCCTCGAGAAAAAATTAAAGAAAAAATGTTGAACCCTGCTTGACAGCATTTTTAAAATGTCGTTAGGGCTTAGTGTAAAATACCAAGTATCCCCAAAATAAAAATATTCGCTGTAAGTTTAAGCGCCCGCGACATCGAACAGGAGTAACGCTAATAAGTTTGGAAGAAATTTTGTAAAATATTCTGTGAACGGTTGACGTACGGACAGGCGGACGTTTTGCCGTAATACAATTTTTCGGTACCAAGGATCCGCAAATCGTGGATTCTAACTGCCCAATGTATTAGAGAAAGAATTTTACAACAAACATGTGCAACAATGCTATCTTTGGTGCAATTTTTGTGGTGGAAAAATCGCCACTTTTCGCTGCAGTATTACAAAACTTTCTCTAAGGTACGTAAACAGTAGGCGAGAAAGTGAAAACTACAAATTTCTTCAGGATCTGTCGTAGAATGCTAAACGGCATTGCGTTCATCTTGAATCTAATGACACTTATCAACGGCATTCGACAATCGGCTTTGTGCGATATATATTTGGTATTCATTCATTATCATTTTTGATTACGCACAAAAAGAGAGAATGGCATTCAAGTGAATTTAAATACGGGAGGTACACGTGATTTGATATAAACACATCGTCAGTGGGAGTATTTCGAATGCTCATGTTTTGTGCTCTTAGGATTCTCACAGGAGATATCCGTGTATTCCCCAAATAGAGCCGCATCATGCTTAGCATGCATCACGCCGTCATGTCCATGGGCACGGTGTTGGCAGCAGCGGCAATGACACAGTTGAGGCCAGGACAACGGCCCCGCAGCGGTGGCGCCTCCGGGGTCGCAGATGCAGTGCCAAGTGGGAGCGGGCTCGGAAGAAGCGACGGCGAGCGGGGCAGCATGCGAGGACAGAAGGGAGGGGCGTGGAGGAGCGCTGAGAGGCCATCAGGCGAGGCGAGGTCTCGGCCGAAGCTGATCGTCGTCCAGGACGGGCGCCGGGTAGGGCGCCGCGCCGAATCGGATTGAGGGCGATGGCCCGTGGGTGACGAAATCAGGCAGGGCTGGGCAGATCCTGGCACGACGGGGTAGGCGGATTGGCTGTTTAACCGAATGTCGGACCGAGTGTCGGGTCGCGCGTTGGACCGCGTGTTCGACCGAGTGCCGGGCTGCTCATCGGGCCGAGGGTCGCGTTACGT